>JAVJIX010000122.1:2295000-2830000 GCA_036785185.1 Paratrypauchen microcephalus | reverse complement strand
TGCACGAAACTTAGATCTGTATCCTCTTCCACGTCTGCAGGGAACGTTCAAGTCGGCGCCGCGACACAAAACGCCACTCAGACGTCACTCAAAGACGCGTTTGCTAAGGGGACCGCCTACGACAAGAAAAGCAAACGGTGGAACGATATTACCAACGCTGTTACTGTCCACTTCGCCAAAGACATGTACCACTTAGTACATGAAAAAAATACCATCAAATACTGTGACACGGATATCATTTTGAAAAATACAGTGGTACCTCACCTTACGAAAGACCCAACAAACAAAAATTCCAAGTTACGAAACGCCTTCACGTTAAATTTTGGTCTCTAGATACGAAAGAAAATTCAAGTTACGAAACGCGAAATCTCAAAAATTCAAATAATGCGCGCTCAGCCACACACATTATACATTTTTCTCAGACTGGATTTAAACTTTTCTCACATTTGTCTCTCGTTTAAACACTCAAACTTTCATAGATTTTCAACAAAATGTATTAATAGTGAAGCGTGGGGGGAAGGGGGAGGGGGAGAAGACTGCGCGCGGACACGTGTGTGATAGCGCAGCATGACCCGCTGTACTCACGAGACCCATGCTCAAACCGTGCCTCCTCTAGACCAAATCAAATCAAATCAAATCAAACAATATTTATAAAGCGCTTTTCATACAAAATTGTAGCACAAAGCTACAAGCAGGTCTAAACCAGATCTAAACCAGGATTAAACCAGGATTAAACCACCGCGGCTCTTGCCTGCGTTCGTTCATGCGCTCGGACTGTGTGTGGTCCCGATGGAAGGCACATCCCTCCCCTCCTCGCTGCTCGCCTCAGCCGTGACTCTTCGTGACGCACGAAACCAGGAAATAGAACCGCACGCGGCGCTTTAACCCACCTGGTCCAGTCCTGGTTTAGTCCAGGTTTAGTCCTGGGTCTACAGTCTCTTAGCCAATCAGGACCCAGAACACAGTGTTACACTATAAAAAAAAAAAAAAAAGTTTCAAAAGACGGTGGAAGGTTGGAGGTGTGGAGCAGGTAAGTCTTCGTCTGGTGTTAAAGAATGTTTGACCTTTATCATTGAATCAAGCAAAATGAGTTTTCTATTCAGCAGCACTTTGAAATTTTAATAAGTTCATTTCAACACAGAGACTACTGAAAGAATGGACAGAATGAGTAAAATACAGAGAGAGGGAAGGGAGGAGGGAAGGAGAGAGATGTAGATATGGAGAGGGAGGCAGAAAAAGAGAGGGGGCAGAAGAGATAGAGAGAAACAGAGAGACAAAGTGGCAGACAGAGGGAGAAAGAGAGAGGGGCAGAAAGAGAGGGTGACAGAGGCAGAGAGAAAGTGGGAGACAGAAGCAGAGAAAGAGAGAAAAAGGGGGAGAGAGGCAGAAGGAGAGAGAGGGAAGGTGAGAGACAGAGACAGAAAGACAGAGAGAGGGAGAAAAGGGAGAGAGTGGGAGAAAGAGAGAGAATGATGCAGAAAGAGAAGGAGACAAAGACAAAGAGAAGCAGAGAGAAAGAGACAGCGGGAGACAGAGAAGGGGAGAAGCTGAAAGAGAGAGGAGGAGACAGGGAAAGGCAGAAATAGAAAAGAGAGAGAAGGGAGGCAGAAAGAGAAGGAGACAGACAAAGAGAGACAGAGAGCAGGCAGAGAGAGAGGAAGAGATTAAGAGAGGGAGACAGAGGCAGAGAGAGAGAGTGGCAAAGAGAGAGAGAAAAAGTGAGAGAAGGAAGGCAGAAAGAGAAGAAGACAGAGACAAAGAGGCAGAGAGAAAGAGAGAGTGGGAGACAGAGAAGGGGAGAAAGCAGAAAGTGAGAGAGAGAGAAGCTGAAAGAGAAGAGAGACACAGAGAGAGCAGGCAGAGAGAGAGAGACAGAGAGAGAGAGAGGGGGAGAGACAGAGGCAGAAAGAGTGGCAAAGAGAGAGAGAGAGAGAGAGAGAGAGAGTGGGAGACAGAGAAGGAGAGAAAGCAGAAAGAGAGAGAGAGAGGGAGAGAGAGAAAGCAGAAAGAGAGAGAGAGAAGCTAAAAGAAAGAATGAGGAGATGGAGAAAAGCAGAAACAGAAAGAGAGGGAGAGACAGAGAGAGGCATCGATAGAAAGGGGGAGACAGAGGCAGAGAGAGAGAGGAGAGGCAGAAAGAGAGAGAGAGAGACAGAGAGCAGGCAGAAAGAGATAAAGAGAGGGAGACAGAGGCAGAGAGAGTGGCAAAGAGAGAGAGAGAGAAGGGAGGCAGAAAGAGAAGACAGAGACAAAGAGGCAAAGAGAAAGAGAGAGTGGGAGACAGAGAAGGGGAGAAAGCAGAAAGAGAGGGAGAAGCTGAAAGAGAGAGGGAGAGACAGAGAGAGAAAAAGAGAAAAGGGAGGCAGGAAGAGAAGGAGACAAAGGCAGAGAGAAAGAGAAGGAGGTAGGCAGAAAGAAAGAGGGAATGTGGAAGAGAGTCAGAAATAGAAATAGAAAGAGAGACACAGAGAGTGAAAGAGAGAGAGGAGACAGTGGCAGAGAGAGAGAGTGGCAAAGAGAGAGTGGGAGAGACACAGAGAAAGAGTGTGAGACAGAGAGAGAAAGCGAGAGAAGGGAGGCAGAAAGAGAAATAGACAGAGGCAAAGAGACAAAGAGAAAGAAGAGAGAGAGAGAGAGAAGCTGAAAGAGGGGGAGATGGAGAGAGAGGCAGAAATAGAAAGAGAGAGAGAGACAGAGATAGAGAGGGAGAGACAGAGGCAGAGAAAGTGGGGGAAGAGGCAGAAAGAGAGAGAGAAGCTGAAAAGAGAGAGGGGGAAACAGAGAGAGGCAGAAACAGAAAGAAAGGGAGAGAGAGAGAGTGGCGAGCACAGAGAGATTAGACAGATAGAAAGAGAGAGAGGGGAAAAGAGAAAGAGAGAACGTCTTGCCCACACTGCAGTTACAAAAGCTGTAGAAGAGGTGAAGCTGTCTTGCCCAAGAGCACAGCGTCACCTCGCAAAGTTAAAGACTGAACCACTAACTTATCATGGAATATGTGAGTTTTGTCAAGTATCTTTTCGTATTAATGCGACGCTGAAAATGAATGAGAATGCATTAGAAACGTATTTAGCGCATTAGCATAATCTCATTGTTATGCCGTGTAGCGAGCGTCTTCTCGCTGGGTACAGTTCGCAAATGGAGTTCACCTTGAAGTTTTACCGATATAGATTTTCAATGCTAAACAGCCCATATTTTCTCTATTTTCTGATCTGTTTTAATGTCGTTTCCTCGTCACAAACACACCCGGAATTGTGTTTTGTTTCATTCACACCTGTTTAACACAAAAACACTCCTGCAGATTTAGGCGGAGTTCTTCTCTCAAACTGAAAACACGCCGTTCCACCTTCTGACGTCATGCGGTAAACACAAGAAGTGCTCCACTGTTTTATGTTTTTAACTCTATACACGTTCACGGGAATCATTTGGATAATTTCAGCCCTGGAATTCCCAATATCTACTGAACTAAAGGTTAAAGGAAGCTTGAAACTTACCGCTTCATGACATCACAAGGTGGAAAAGAGCGTTGGAGCGCTTTGGAGATGTAAACTGACTAATAATAAAGAGTGACTCAAACATGTGAATGAAACAAAACAGAACTCCAGGTTTGTTTTTGAGGAGGAAACATTAGAACATGTCTTAAAGCTCATAGAAATCAATTTTGTATAACATAGGAACTTAAAAAGTGTGCAGAATTCTTCAGTCGTCCAGGTAGAATTCACGGCAAAAGGAGAAATTCAATTTGTCAACTGGACAAAAGTTTATTTGGTCGAATACTTTTCACAGCTTCAGTTCTTCTTAGGGCCCATCCACACGACAACGTTTTTTGGTGGAAATGGAGAAGTTTGTATTCGTTTTGGCCTTTCGTCCACACAGCGCCGGCGTTTTGCGGGGGCGAAAACTGTTTTTTGAAACCAGGTTCCAGAGTGGAGAAATCTGAGAACGGATGAGCTCAACGCAGCTTTTGGAAAACGCTGACGTCGCGATGCCGTCATCATCTGCTTTGGCAGGACTCCCAGTTGACGTTCTGCTGATACTGACGTGTTTTGTAATCCGACGTAACTCGTAGAAGTAACTCCACTTCGTCGTCGGTCCAAACAAGAGAGTCTGCTTTTGTGCGTGCGTTCGCCATCATTATTATTTTCTTGCGTTTGTTTGTTTACGGAAGAGAAAGGACTTTATGCGCATGAGCTCTTTGTAGTATTGCGTTTCCGGTGGCTCTGGCTGTTTCCTGTTTTTCTCCTCCTTTTGTCATGGAGTCTACCTGGACGATTGTGGGATTCTACACATAGAAAGTTAAAGCTGAAGTACCAACTTTTTGTTCATAAATTAGTACTTTTTTGACAAAGTCTTGCCACTCCAATCTTCGTTTTTACACAGATATAAGACCACATGGGAATAGAAAAGAAAGTACTATGATTTAAAGTTGAAAATCACATTAAGAGTTTTAAGTGTTTTTTTATTATCATTATGGTATAGGTGTTAGGTGCTATGCTTACGTTTTTAGTATCAATACCTGCTCAAACCGGTGTCTAGTTTTGATAGTAGCTTTCATATGGATCAGTATCTGATTTTTGGAACCCTAAATGTTCCACACTGGAATTAAAGGGCCAGTCTTACGCAAAATTGACTCTTGTGAGCTTTAATCCATGTTATAATGTTGTTATCTCCTCAAAAACAGACCCGGAGTTGTGTTTTGTTTCATTTGCACATGTTTGAGTAGCTCTTTATTCTAAATCTCCAAAGTTCACAATGCCCTGTTCCACCTTGTGATGTCATTAAGTGGTATTTTTAAAGTGAACAGCTCCTTTTAACATTTAGTTTAGTTGAGATTGGCAAGTTCAGGGTTTAAAATATTTACACTGTAATTAAAGATCCCATGACATGGTACTTCTTGATGCTTTTATATGGCTCCTTAATGGATCCCTAATACTGTAAATGAATCCTTCTTCAAAATCAACACTCAGTGCATGAGAAACAGAGATGAGAAAGAGTCATAAATATCTCTCTCAAACTCTTTATTCTGGGCGTTGTTGCTTGAATGCAAATGAGGAGAAAAGAGCTGGCCAATAGTAGAGGGTGGGGGCGTGGCCAAACTCTCCGCTCAGAGCTCAGAGCCCACAGCTGATCCATTTCCTTGTTTTTGCACGGGGAGAGAGATTTGAAGCGTTCCATTGAAAAATAAACACATTTCCACATAAAATAAAATTAAACCACTGCTGTTCAAAGGTCCAGAGGCTCAGATAAAGGACTTCCGAGCCTAGAAACACTCGGACGTGCCTCCAGGCAAATAAAAAACGCATTTCGCATTGCCTAGCGCATTCGCAGTCCAAACTCTCTGGGCGTGATTTACAGAGACGCTGAGTACAGACAGACGGGGGTGGAACTGCATTTGCATTTCTTTTTTCGATCTGACGTCAATAAGGTGCCTTGTTCAAACTCGCCCGTTTGAGCTCCGATTTTTTGTAACGCAGAAAAGGATCGCAAATGCTCAGTTTAGACATTTCACAACTTTTAACCATGGGGGGGCTAAACAGGGTAGGGGAGCTCACATTAACGTTCAAAAACCTCAGAAAGTGAAAATTTCATGCCATGGGACCTTTAAAAAAAGAAGCTATTTCAACAAAAAAAAACCTCAAGACAACAGGTCGCCTTGAGTGTTTTTGTTGAAAAGTTGCTCAAACTTAAATTATTTTGTTCATAAAATCCATCTTTCATGTTTTCCTGGATTTATTTTTATTTCTTAGAAGAAATAAATATTTTCTTCTTAATTACTCATTATGAGCACAATGGATTTTATTTTGCTACTCTAACTTAGTTTTTATCATTCGCTCAAAACATTTACTATCACAATACATTTTCTTTTGCTCAGTTAATTTATTTTTTTCTAATGTGTTTGCAAAATGCATTTTCTCTCATTTGCATTTCTTTTTTATTACTTGAGTATAAATAAAGACATATAACCAGCTCAAGCAAAAGAAACTTTATAATTGCATAACTCCATCTACACCTTCACTAGAATCATTCGCAAATGATTCTCGTGAAGGTGTAGATCGAGTTTAAATAATGTGTGCGATAAATGTATTCAAATGCAGTTTTAAATGTCCGTTCCCATTAGTAGGACATTTAAAACGAAGTCATTTTCTCTTTCATAAGAAAATGCATTTTGAATAAACGGAAAACCCAAGATATGATTTCATATTAAAAATCTATTACTGTAAAAATCCAAGGTGAACTCCACTTTCCTGCTGTAGCTAATGTCATGTGCAATGTCAATGAGATTATAAAAATACTAAATTGGCTTTCCCGCAACCCTACACCAAACTAGTGTTGTGTTTTTTGTTTTGTTTTGTGTGCTTAAAAGTGCATTATGTAACTTTTCCGTTGGAGGTCCACTGCGCTACCTCATTGTTTTACCTGGAATGTTTCACAGTATGCTAATAAATGTATCTGTTTTAGAGCTGGGCAGTATGACCAAAAATTTATATCACAGTATTTTTCAGAATTATAACAGTGTCACGGAATTTGACGGTATTTTTTTTCATGTAATAAGTGGTACCATGTCTTTGGCGAAGTGGATAATAATAGCATTCCACAGTTTGCTTTTCTTGTCGTAAGCGGTCCTCTTAGCAAACGCGTCTTTGAGTGACATCTGAGTGGCGTTTTGTGTCGCGGCGCCAACTTGAACGCTCCCTGCAGACGTGGAAGAGGATGCAGATCTTAGTTTTGTGCATTCTTCATATTCCAGGACGTGTTTGTAACGGAGGTGGTGAAGCAGATCGCTCGTGTCGCCTCCTGCGGCTACAGCTTTAGCCCGACGACATTTACAGAATACGGTTGTTTGATCGGTGTCAGATTTTTTAAAGCCGAAATTCTTCCACACGACTGACACGGCTCCTCTTTTTAGTATTATTTCCTCTATGTCTGTAACATTTTCTCCGTCCATGTTGTTCACCGCTCGACACACACTGAGCTTCCACCGCTCTCACGCCACTGCAAAACAGTCCCCCTCTCAAACAATGTCCCGCGGCGCCACGTTCCGCCGCTCTGTGTTCTCAACGTTTTGTACGCACACAGTCACCGGGATTGGGATATATGAAAAATCCATATCGTTAAAAAAACACAAAAAACTCTGGTATTCGGTATGGAGCGGTCTAATGCCCAGCCCTAATCTATCTTGTAGCTTTTTCTATTACAGGTGTTTTCTTGCTCAAAGCAGGATCTCCTCTCCACAGATCTGACCTGTAACTTGGCCTGGTGTTTCCATGGAGATGGATAAGTTTAATACCATGCTTGGAACAATCCAGGCAAATGGAGACAAGTAGGTGGCAGACCCTCCACCAGAAAAGCTACATAGTACAGCTTTAACATCACCTTTAAAATGAAAAAGGCTAAAACATTTTGAGCACTTAATTATGAACATTTACGTTTAATAATTTTAAAAACAGAAATCAAATTATACGATTAAAGATCCTATATTCTTCTTCTTCTTCTTCTTCAAAAACAAACCTGGAGTTGTGTTTTGTTTCACTCACACATTCGAATATTATTTATTATTCGTCTGTCTACATCTCCGAAGCTCAAAATGCTCTGATCCACCTTGTGATGTCATGTAGTGGTATAGTTTTCAAGTTAATAGCTGCTTTTTTAACTTTAGTTCAGTAGAAATGGGCAATTCCAGGGCTGAAATTATCCAAATGATTCCAGTGAAGGTAAAACTTGAAGGTGAACTCCGTTTTTGTACTGTAGCTCGCCTCTTCTGCACTGCATAACAATGAGATGCCAATACTGAATTAGCTTTCCCACAGCCAACCTCAAAGTGAGCCTCGTGTTCTTCTTTCTTTGCTCAAATATTTTTGCTAAAATCCGTCATTTTTCAGTCCAGAACCTGCTTGTCTCTATGGATATCATTGTTTTGCCTGGAATGTTTCTCAATATAGCATTAAACTCATATATTTCAGATGTTTTCTTGCTCAAAGCTGGATCACCTCTCCACACAATGTTAAACTTAACACTATATAGAGTTAACTTGCATTCAGATAGTTTACTTTACTCACAGCTACGAGTTTGTGGATTTTAATGACTGTGGTAAAGTAACAGTCACTTTCAGGGTGAAAAAAGCATATTACTTGTTAATTAGACTAAGGTCAACTTGAACGAGTAACTTATTGCCCAGAGTCCAGCTCCAGGTCCCAGTCTGTTGCGGTCCTCCTTTTGCTTCCTCCCTGTTTTTCCTACAGCCGCCACATTCCCGAATCATCCCAGGACCGTCTCTACACACTCCCTCTGTTCATTCATTCTGTGGCAGATTACACCTGTTCATCTAAAATGACCGAACTCTATTAATTTTTTGTTACACATATGTTACGATATGTTTTAAGCTGGAAAAAGTTTTGGTAGCTCAGTCACACGGGAGGAGCTCGGAGTAGAGCCGCTGCTCCTCCACGTCGAGAGGAGCAGCTGAGGTGGCTCGGGCATCTGTTCTGGACGCCTCCTGGACGCCTCCCTCGGGAGGTGTTCCGGGCATGTCCCACTGGGAGGAGGCCCCGAGGAAGTACCCAGGACACTCTGGAGGGACTATGTCTCCCGGCTGGCCTGGGAATGCCTTGGGGTCCCCCCGGAGGAGTTGGAGGAAGTGTCCAGGGTGAAGGAAGTCTGGGAGTCCCTGCTTAGGCTGTTGCCCCCTCGACCTGGCCTCGGATAAGCGGAAGAAAATGAATGGATGGAAAAGTTTTGCTACGTGTTTTTCAACGCCTAATAAATATTCAAATCCTTGTGCTCCTGATGCAGATCTAAATGGCATTATTGTAGAATAGAACCTGTTTCCAAGTCCTCCTGTGGACCCACCACCAGCGGGAGGATTCATGGGGGCTGGTGCATTGTGTTCTGGGCAGCAGAACACTGCTGGGACTGCTGCCCCCGCGATCCAGAAAATGGAAGAGTGGAAGAAAATGAAAGAACCTGTTTTAACTTGTTTATATACGTAAGATTTACTTGCGCAATTCAACGCAATTGTTTTCCACAGTTTTACCAACTCAGATGAAATTACTCTTAAAGTAAAGGTTACTACAGGTTTCACATTTGGGGAAGTGAGTAATTCGTTGGCACAGCTTCACAACATGAGCTTTATGAATGAAAACTAAAGTACACTTAACTTGCTGTGCCTAGTTAGAGGAAACAGGAATTTACTGCTCAAAACACTGAGGAATCACTTGTAAACTCAGCTTTAAATTCACAGTCCACTTTAGGCCCATTTTTCAAGGTAATCGGTTTCCTAGATTTTTTCAAGTAAAGTCTACTTATTCAGATCGGACCTGTAACTTAGCCTGGTGCTTTATTGATCCCTTGTGGTTCAATACAGTTTGTCTAAGTCTAAGGCTGCGTCCCATTTCTCTGTCTTACCCCTTCGTCTTACCCCTACCCTTGGTTTTGCGCGTTCATGTGAGGGCAAGGGGTGTCCCGATTCTAAGTTTGATCAAGGGTTCGGGCCACGACCTCGGGCTACCTACCCCTTGAAACGAAGTAAGCTCTCGGCCAGACTTGAAACGAAGGGGTACGCCTACAAGCTCAGGCAGGTTTTGGGATCATGATGGCAGCATCACATCGACCAGCCAAGGAGTCTCATAAATGTATTTTCAGCAGTTGTAATTATCGATTAACGGTTTAGCATGGTTTACAAATATGACGCTTATGTTCTACGTTACTTTTAGTGAACTGTTGTTGCGGTTTTAATTGTGGTGATGTTTAGCTGATGTAATCCTTTTCATCAAACTTTCATGTATAAGCAAGCTAGTTTTTTTGTTGAGCTGAGGTACCAGATAATCCTTGACATTTGCTTACGTTTGTTTTGCGTCAGTTGTTGTCGCCTCTGTAGACGTAGCAGTCAGGTAGAGGCAAGGGATGATGACGCAAACGGTAATCGAGTGGCGTCCCATTTCTTAGGGGAACATTCCTACCACGAGCCCTCTCAGCTCGGTATCGCGGGGCAAGACAAAGACGTAGATAAAGGGGAAGGGGAAAGGGTAAGACAGAGTAATGAGATGCAGCCTAAGTCTCCATGGAGATTGAGTTAATGCTATACTACTTAACAATCCAGGCAAAGCAACATCTCCATGCTGGAAAAGTTGCATAGTGCATGTTTAAACATCGCCTTTAAATGAATCTGTATTTTCAGAGCAGCTTTCATAAGATAGCTTAATTTAAAATCAAACAAAAATCGAACGATGCGGTCAACATTGAAAATCCATCACAGTTAAAAGTCCAAGGTGAACTCCATGTTTGTTTTGTAGCTCGCCTCTGCTGCGCTGCATCACAATGAGCTTACGCCAATGCTAAATTAGCCTTCCTGCAGTCCACCGCAAAGGTAAACTTGTGTTCTTCTCTCTCTGCTTTAATATGCACCGTGTAACTTTTACGGTGAGGGTCCAACACCTGCTTGTCTCTATGGAGATGTCACTGTTTTGACAGGAATGTTACCCAGTGTGGCATTAAACTGATTTTGTTTCTATTACAGGTGTTTAAAAATACTACAGAACATTATTTACTGTGAGTGATGATCCCACCTGTTGTCTCCATAGAGATAGATAAATACCCAAAGTGTTTTACTCTCCGAGAATCATAACGTGCACTGTTGGCATGCTAGTTGTTGATAACATTCCCATGGTGTTAAAGCACTGGCCTCTGAAAGTGACGAAAAGAACTTATAAACTAGAACTAGTCAGAACAGTGCCTTTATTAATGCCGTACTATGAGGGCTGGGGGGTATACCGCTTCCTTCCAAATACCGGTGTTTTTTTGTTTTTTTATGATAGGGATTTTTCATATACAGTGGTCCCTCGTTTATCGCGGGGGTTACATTCTAAAAATAACCCGCAATAAGCGAAATCCGCGAAGTAGGACAACTTTATATTTTACAATTATTCTACATGTTTTAAAGCTGTAAACGCCTCACCACACACATTATACACTTTTCTCAGACTGGAATTCATGTTTTCTCACATTTCTCTCATTTAAACACTCAAACTTTCGTAGATTTTCAACAAAATGTATTAATAGTGAAGCGTGGGGAGGAGATACGGCTCCCGGAGTCCTGCTGGATGTGCGAGGGGCACCGAGACATAAGCCACTGGATCCGTAGAAGAAGAAGAAGAAGAAGAAGTGACTTTATTGATCTCACAGTGGAGAAATTCTTCTCTGCATTTTAACCCATCCTATATATATATATATATATACATATATTAGGAGCAGTGGGCAGCACACTTTAGGGCGCCGGGGGACCATCTCCATGATCTTCTTGCTTCAGTTTGGTCAGTACCTAAGCTGGAGGTACCTATAGTGCATGTTTTTTTGGGTTGATGGGGGAAACCGGAGTGCCCGGAGGAAACCCACCCAGACACGGGGAGAACATGCAAACTCCACACAGAAAGGCCCAGGCGACCCGGGGATCGAACCCAGACCATGCATGCAAACTCCACACAGAACACACACAGAAAGGCCTGGGCGACCCGGGGATCGAACCCGGAACCTTCTTGCTGTGAAGCCAGAGCGCTAACCACTCAGCTACCGTGCCGTAGGAAGCACCGCGCTCATCCAACGGCACTGCCACGTCTTGGGACGCGACGCGCACCAACCTCCCGGAGAACTGTACGCGCGGACACGTGCACCCGCTCATCGTGGTCAAATCCGTGATAGAGCAGCATGACCGGCGCGAGGCCATGCGTCCCACCCCGGGCTGCGAGTATGAGACCGAGGCCGGCAGTGTCCAGACCGTGCCTCCCCTCGGGACCGCGTCCACGGCCAACGATGCAGTCCGAGCCACGAAGCAAACACGCACATCATAAACAAAATGATGTGCGTGTTTGGCTAAGAATCAGGAAGTGCACTGATGGCATGCTAGTTGTCGTTAGCATTATAAAGTCACGGTGAATAATTAGGATGCTCAGACCGTAAAAGGTAAGTGAGGAATAACTGCAAAATGAATTAGTTCTAAAAAAAAATCGGGTAAAGCAAAAACATCTCCATGGAGACAATCGGGTGACGGACCCTCCATCAGAAAAGTTACGCAGTGCATCTTTAAACATCAAAACTGAACATGTATTTTGAGAGCAGCTTTCATAATGTAAATCAAACAGAAATCAAATGACATGATGAAATATATTAAAAAAAACAAAAAGGTAAAGCCCGTCACATGCTTGTGTCTATAGAAATGTCATTGTTTTACCTGAAATGTTCCTCAATATGGCATTAAACAGCCTATATTAAGCTATTTTCCGATGTCTGTTTTAACGTTTTCTCGTCAAAAACATTCCTGGAGTCGTGTTTTGTTTCATTCACACATTTAACACACAAACCCTGCGTATTTAAAAGTTCTTCTCTCCAACGGAAAACACGCCGTTCCACTTTGTGACGTCATTCAGTAATACAGGAAGTGCTCTACTGCGTTTTTTAACTCCACACACCTTCACTAGAATCACTTGGATGATTTAAGTCCTGGAATTGCCGATCTTTACTGAACAAAAAAAGGTAAAAAGGGACGGGGGATGATATCGCAAGGTTAAGCAGAGCATTTTGAGCTTTGGAGATGTCATTTTCAGCATTTTCAGAGCAGCTTTCATGAGATAATCCATTTTTTAAATCAAACAGAAATCAAACGGCACGCTTAAACTTTGAAAACCCATAACGGTAAAAAACTCCAAGGTGAACTCCATCTCCGTACTGTAGCCGGCGTCTTCTGCAATGCATGTCAATGAGTTTATGCAAATGCTTCTGTTTAGTTCTTCATTTTCACTCCTCTGTTCTTAATGTGGGTGAGAGGGGAGTGTTTTACATGGACAGTCACCTTGTTCCACCGCTCGTCCATGTTTTAATATGAGCCGAGGTCGTGTTAATCCAATCTGAGGCAGGCACATGTCCAAAAGGCTGACGCAGAGGAATGACGGCTGGAGCTGGATCTACTGCTCTGTTCTCTCTGCAACTCTCCTCTGAGTATTTCCCTTCGCACCAACACTTATTTTATGGCTAATGCATATTTAAAACACATTCATGAGTAACGAATAACGATTAGTAATGAATAGCTTAAAGGGATATCCCACCCCCAGGTCAAATTTGGGCATCTCCCCACAGTCCAGAGACTAAAATAAGTGGTGGAAAGCGTTTTCCTGGTCACCCAGCCATTGTCCGAGTCTGTCAGCACTGACCGCCGCGGTATCTGCAGCTACTCCGCCTTAGACTGGAGTCTAACGGCGCCAGAGAAAGATTTCGGCCAAAAGGAATTAATTTGCTCGATGCGTTTCCCAATTACTTTCTGTGTAGTGCGCATTCATATCGAGTGCAAATAAATGTACAAATCAACACGGAGAGCTTGCCTTGGTCATTTTGGGTGGGAACTATTTTTCAGTGCGGAAAAACATAGCCGAAGAACGCAGCACGCTGCCAGGGGAATCCCTGTTACGCACCAGGAAGGGAGTTCCCCTGTTACACAGCCTGGTGCGTGCTTCGGCTATGTTTTTCTGCACTGAAAAATAGTTCCCACCCAAAATGACCAAGGCAAGCTCTCCGTGTTGATTTGTACATTTATTTGCACTCGATATGAATGCGCACAACACAGAAAGTAATTGGGAAACACATCGAGCAAATTAATTCCTTTTGGCCGAAATCTTTCTCTGGCGCCATTAGACTCCAGTCTAACGCGGAGGAGCAGCAGATACCGCAGCGGTCAGTGCTGACAGACTCGGACAATGGCTGGGTGACCAGGAAAACGCTTTCCACCACTTATTTTAGTCTCTGGACTGTGGGGAGATGCCCAAATTTGACCTGGGGGTGGCATATCCCTTTAAGTTTTAGTTATTTTTCCAGTGTTGTTTTGCATTGCCATGGTGATGTAGTTATCAAAAGATGTGATGATGTCTGTAATCTATCAAACTTTTATTCATTTTTAGGGATGGAGATTTTTAAAAAAAAATCATTTTAACAATTATGGATGTCTCGATATGTTTTGTTTTTTTGCTCCGGATTTGATAATAATTTTTAAAAATATTTGCAAGTCACACTTATACCGATCTTATCCCAATACTGATCATCTAAAAAAAAATTATGATTTTATTTACACAATTTTGACCATGCCTTTGTACTTAAGTAGGTGAATTTATCCCTAGTTGATTATTTTAAAATAACTTTTAAAATAACTGGCAAAAGGAGAAATTGAATTTGTCAACTGGACAAAAGTTTATTTGGTCGAATACGTTTCGCAGCTCATCCAAGCTGCTTCTTCAGTTCTGGTGTGAGTGCTGCAGATCTAATAAGCCTACCTAACTAACAGAAACTGTAAACAAGTAGGTGTGGTAGTTTCAAAGTCATTGTAGTTCGCTCCTCCCTTCAGGCAGATGTGTTCGACCACGTGAAAACCTGCTACAACTCTGCAATTGTGAAACTGAGACAATGACTTCTAGGTTGTTGTTTTTTTTGGTTGTTTTTTTTTCAAAATTTGTGATTTAAATTTTTTTCCAGAATGTGCTAGTTGAGATCATGAAGAAGCCACTCCATGTTTCAGATAACATCATTTGTTGCATTAAAAGCATACATTTTGTATTTTAAATTGGCTTGTTTTTCGGAAAGAAAAGGGGGCGTGTATAAATCACCATAATTACCCACCGATCGCGCTCCTGCCAATCATGACGATTAGCGCTGTTGTGTTTGCGCCTGTTCGCCAATCAGCTGTGAGCGAGCCTCGTGAATATGTACGCAGCATTTCAAGAGAATAAGGACAATGAAACTGGAGAAAATCCTTAACTTGCTACGTTAATGCTATGTAAGAAGGAACTCTCGCCTCGGGACATGTTTGGGATATGTCTGTTTCTCTGGAGCTCCGGAAACTTTAGCTTCCCCAAGACCATGGATATACGCAATACGCGCATACATGGATACGCGAACTATCAGACAACACGGCAAACTGTTACAACTGAGCTGACGCGTTCTTATGGGGTGAGTCATATTATCAGATTATTTCTGCATCAAAGGGACAGATTAGCTGATAGCAGGGGGCTTATGTCAGCTTGTGTGTACAGGACTAAACCAGGACTAAACTGGGACTAAACCAGGACTAAACTGGGACTAAACCAGGACTTAACCAGGACTAAACCAAGTCTAATCCAGGTCTGATAATATTATCCTGTGTATTATTGAATTATTGAATGATTATATGGACTTTTTGTTATAAAAGCATTTCCATTTTAACAAAGTACCTTCTAATTCTGACCTATCCTGAAATACCACACCACAGTGATGTCAGTGATGGGGGAGGGCTTAGCTTAATGTCATGCAAATGAGTTCCTTTCTGTTCCACAAGCAGATCTTTAACGTGGAATTTCTCAGATTGCTGCTTTCAAATGGCCACAAATTCTTCAAATGTTCTCAGATTTTCATGTGTAAGGCATCATTGGAAATCTTATAATCTACTCTTTCAGAATCTGAGAATAACTCAAAACGCCTCTGGGACGACTTGTTTTGCCACGGCTGGTCACATATATGCAGAAATGAAGAAGCAGCTTGGATGAGCTGTGAAATGTATTCAACCAAATAAACTTTTGTCCAGTTGACAAATTCGATTTCTCCTTTTGGCATGGATTCTACCTGGATGACTGAGGGATTCTACACACAACTGAATAATTAATTATACTACTGTAAAATAATGTATTCCACTCGTCCACAGTCATTAGACATTAGGTGACGTTTTATTTCACTGTTTCTGAGGAGAGTGTGTGTTTCACCGTATTATTTATGTTTGAGGAGGGAGGAGAAGCCTGTCCAAAGCACATGGCTACTTAACATCTGTAAATAAGATAAAGCATTTGGCTCCGCTCCACTGATTGGTCCAAAGTTTGCTTTTTCCTCATAAGGCATCGCAGAGGTCAAACAAACTCAGTCATTAATCATGTTTTAGATCCTCCTCAGTCTGTTTAAGCTGCTCTGGGCATTAGCGGCATTAGTAGCAGCATTAGCAGCGACGCTGTACTGGACGATCTTTTCACTAAATCTGACCCAAGGTAATACTCTAAAAATACCTACTTCAGCAGCTGACACCGAGTACTGGATTGGGACATCTCTACCAACAATATCTGCCCCAATATAAGATATAAGACAAAAAAAATGTGGACTGTTTTTAATCACTGTAAATCACTTTCGTATGATTAGTGCTTGAAAATAAAGTTTTGATTGATTGATCAATTTTAGGTATATTGTACCATTACTATCACTAGTATGCAGTTCTAGTGTGGTAGTAATTATCATCATTAGTGGTGGTAATGTAGAAATTATACTACTTGTTAGCAGTATTAGCACATAGCAGTATATAGCAGTCATACTTGTGATGCAGTGATAGTATTAAATTTAGGGATAGCTGTAGTGGTGTTGGTGGTATCAGCGGTAGTAGTAGTAGCAGTAGTAGTAGTAGTAGTAGTAGCAGTAGTAGTAGTAGTAGCAGTAGCAGCAGCAGCAGCAGTAGTAGTAGCAGCAGCAGTAGTAGTAGCAGTAGTAGTAGTAGTAGCAGTAGTAGTAGTAGTAGCAGTAGTAGTAGCAGTAGTAGTAGTAGCAGTAGCAGTAGCAGCAGCAGCAGTAGTAGTAGCAGTAGTAGTAGTAGCAGCAGAAGTAGCAGTAGCAGTAGTAGTAGTAGCAGTAGCAGTGGTGGTAGCAGCAGCAGCAGCAGCAGCAGCAGGTGGTGGTGGTGGTGGTGGTGGTGGCGGTGGTGGCAGCAGTGGCAGGCGGTGGTGGCGGTGGCAGCAGCGTAGCAGCAGCAGTGGTGGTGGCGGTGGTGCTGGTGGCGGTGCAGGCGGTGGTGTAGCGGCGGTGGTGGTGGTGGCGGTGGTGGCGGTGGCAGGTGGTGGCGGTGGTGGTGGCGGTGGTGCTGGTGGCAGCGTGGCAGCAGGTGGTGGTAGGTGGTGGTGGTGGTGGTAGGCGGTGGTAGCAGGTGGCAGCAGCAGCGGTGGCGGTGGTGGTGGCGGTGCGGCGGTGGTGGTGGCGGTGGTGGTGGCGGTGGTGTAGGCGGTAGCAGGCGGTGGTGTAGGCGGTGGTGGTAGCAGTAGTAGTAGTAGCAGTAGTAGTAGTAGCAGTAGCAGCAGTAGTAGTAGCAGCAGTAGTAGCAGTAGTAGTAGCAGTAGCAGCAGTAGTAGTAGCAGTAGTAGTAGCAGTAGTAGTAGTAGTAGTAGTAGTAGTAGTAGTAGCAGTAGTAGTAGCAGTAGTAGTAGTAGTAGTAGTAGCAGTAGTAGTAGCAGTAGTAGTAGTAGTAGTAGTAGCAGCAGTAGCAGCAGTAGTAGTAGTAGTAGTAGTAGTAGTAGCAGTAGTAGCAGTAGCAGTAGCAGTAGCAGTAGTAGTAGTAGCAGTAGTAGTAGTAGTAGTAGTAGTAGTTGTTTGTGTGGTGTTGGGCAGCTGTGGGGCTGGTTGGGTGGGTGGAAGGAAATGTGAGATTGTTTTTAATCACTGTAAAGCTCTTTGTGTTACATTTTTTTGTATGAAAAGCTCTTTATAAATACTGTTTGATTGATTGATTGACTGAAGATTTCATACCGTCAAGATACTGAAATATCAAACTCGATTACTACTGCGCCTGATACAAAGGCACTTCTATACCACAATGATACTGAACAAGTCTTTTCTTGTAAATCAGTCCAACTTCTTTAATAATACACTTTAAAACGTACATAATAGTTGAGTGATAAAAAGCGAAATGAAAGACTGCAATAGAAAAATACATCATCGGAGTAAGTGAAACACTTTGTTTGGTCTAGCCGTGTAATATTCCATAAATTAGCACCTGCGCCCAAAGAAAAATGCGCTGTGAAATAAATTCAAGTAGTCAGAGTTATAAGAAGAGGGATGAGGTTGAGTTCTCACACAGCCAGGAAGTGACCTTGGTGAAGGAAATTAACTTTCTACATTTTACCTACATCAAATATAAGAATTATGTTTTATATACTGTATTATGTATGAGCTTCTTCTCCTGAAATGGTTTTCACTTCACAGCTGTGCCACATCAGGGTCAAGAAATCCCAAAATTTCAAACCAGGGTTCAAAGCAAAGGGAGGATATTTTAGAATGTTTAAAGGGCCCATATTACATTAGAAGAAGAAGAAGAAGTGACTTTATTGATCTCACACTGGAGAAATTCTTCTCTGCATTTTAACCCATCCTATATATATATACATATATTAGGAGCAGTGGGCAGCACACACATTAGGGCGCCCGGGGACCATCTCCATGATCTTCTTGCTTCGGTTTGGTCAGGACCTAAGCTGGAGGTACCTATGGTGCATGTTTTGGGTTGATGGGGGAAACCGGAGTGCCCGGAGAAAACCCATCCAGACACGGGGAGAACATGCAAACTCCACACAGAAAGGCTCGGGTGACCCGGGGATCGAACCCGGAACCTTCTTGCTGTGAAGCACTCAGCTACCGTGCTGCCATTATTTTCTATTCTATGTGATAATGTTGTTTCCTCATCACAAACAGACCTGGAGTTGTGTTTTGTTTCATTCACATGTTTGAGTAACCCTTTATTATTTGCCTGTTTCCATCTCCAAACCTGAAAATGCTCTGTTCCATGAGTTTTCAAGTCAACCACCACTTTTTTACCTTTAGTTCAGTAGAAATTTGCAATTCCAGAGCTGAAATCATCCAAATGTTTCTAGTGAATGTGTCTGGAGTTTAAAACCACTGTGAAGCACTTCCTGTATTACCACATGGCATCACAAGGGGGAACAGAGTGTGTTCTATTTGAGAGAAGAACTCAGCCTAAATATGAAGGGTTTTTGTGTTAAACGTGTAAATGAAACAAAACACAACTCCAAGTCTGTTTGTCATGAGGAAACAACTTTATAACACAGATCAAATAGTGTAATATGGGCCCTTTAAGTCCTCTGCTCTCTCCATCCATAGCTGAGAGGTCCAGAGAACCTCCAGGCCACATCAGCCCACCTCCTGTGTGAGAAGATCCACCATCATCACAGGCGTCATACCGAATACTGGCGTTTTTCTTTTGTATGATATGAATTTTTCATATATCCCAATCTCCCTGTGAGTGTGTGCGTACAAAACGTGGGGAACACAGAGCGGCAGAACGTGGCGCTGCGGGACGTTGTTTGAGAGGGGGACTGTTTTGCAGTGCCGTGAGAGCGGTGGAAGCTCAGTGTGTGTCGAGCGGCGAACAACATGGACGGAGAAAATGTTACAGACACAGACGAACTTATATCGGAAAGAGGAGCCGTGTCAGTCATGTGGAAATACTTCGGCTTTAAAAAATCTGGCGCTGATCAAACAACCGTATTCTGTAAATGTTGTCGGGCTAAAGTTGTAGCCGCAGGAGGCGACACGAGCGATCTGCTTTACCACCTCCGTCACAAACATCCATCCATCGTCTTCTTCTCGTCTTCTCCATTTCTGCATCGCGGGAGCAGCAGTCCAAGCAGATCTGCCGTTCAGAACACAACGCACCAGCCCCCATGGATCCTCCTGCAGGTGGTGGGTCCACGGGAGGACGGCCCACAGCAGTACTCATCTGTGGGAGCTGGGACCGCACACCGCCAACCCGTCGAGAACAGGACTCAAATCGCCAACCCCTGAATCAGCAGACAAACGCTCCACCAACTGAGCTACCACCGCCGTGCCACAAACATGTCCTGGAATATGAAGAATGCACGAAACTACGATCTGCATCCTCTTCCACGTCTGCAGGGAACGTTCAGGTTGGCGCCGCGACACAAAACGCCACTCAGACGTCACTCAAAGACGCGTTTGCTAAGGGGACCGCCTACGACAAGAAAAGCAAACGGTGGAACGATATTACCAACGCTGTGACTGTCCACTTCGCCAAAGACATGGTACCACTTAGTACATGAAAAAAATATAGTCAAATACCGTGACACCGATATAATTTTGGAAAATACCGTGATATCAATTTTTGGTCATACTGCCCAGCTCTACGGTCCCTCTCTCCAGCTTAATAACGCTTCCCCTGCAACATCACTTTGCAATCCAGACAGAACTTACTTACTACTTATTACTATTCATCCCAGCTATATTTGATTTTTCATTTGCACAGTTTGCACAATTCTACCCAACACGCATTTTTAAACATCGTCTTATGGTGTTTGCCTGGATTTGCATCAAACTCTTCAGAAACGACAATGAAAATAAAGGAAAGATCTATGTAAATCTGTCCAGCTGACGACAGAGAGAGATGAGAGAGCTTTGTTTTGGAGTGCTTGTGATTAGAAGACTGTCTGGATCCAGCGGGTGTTTACTGACAGCGGCGGCGAAGCTCAGATCGAAAAAGAAACGTGCGATTGGAAACGCAGAGATAGAGCAGACAGGGTAAGGTGAGGATACGTACAGCAGAGGCAGGAGTGAAAAGGAACTAACGGTTTTATTTATGGATTATTATTATTACTATGATTATTATTATTCATATTTATCATTTTTATCTTTATGCATTTTAACACTTTTTAAATTTATTTTTATTTATGATTTACTGACTGTCTTTTATTGTATTTGTCTGTGCAGCACTTTGGAAACTGTCATGTTTATAAATTGTGCTATATAAATAAATTGGATTGGGTTGGATAATTATTCACTAATAGATTTTGTATTATTATTTTTATTAGTAGAGGTAGAAAATGTCACGTGTTAGGGTGTGTGCGTGCATCAGGGAGGGTGCAGACTACTGAGCGTTCATACTGTCCAAAATATGTAAGAGTTCTGCATAATGCTGATGTTTATGTGTATGCATGAGCATGTACATGGCATATACATATGTGTGTATATGGCTTGTACATACATTGTTTGCATATAAAGTGACATGTTTGGATATTTGTAAACAGGGTGACAGTGGATACATGTAATGTGATGTATAATAAAAAAGTTACTCATAAAAATCAAAACTCGACACTCATTTGCTCAAGTACTAATACTATAAACAGACCCCCCAGGATTTCGCGGGCATTTTTTGTGATTGTTGCGGGCTAAAATGCCTGAATTTGCGGGAGCTTTTCCAAAAAGTTGCGATGAAAGTTGCGATGCTTTTAAGGTTTTTGTTGCGATTTTGTTGCGGGAGGAAGTGAAAGTTGCGATAAATAGTTGCGATTTTTGCTTTTTGTAATTAAAATTGAGTAATATTTTGAATACTGAGTTATTACTGACAAAGAATAATACAAAGACACAGAGATCACAGATATGGTCCTAAAACAACCTTACCAACATCGAAAATAAATTACTACTAGGAGGGGAACTGTTTCGCCCGGTCTTTTGCTGTTATTTTTGTGGGCAAATGGCGCCGCAGACATGTTTCGTTGCCATTAGAAGCCGTGTCTCAATTCCCAGGGCGCGCGGCTCGGAGCGTGGCCTGAAGGGCATGTGCGTCACACATTTCGACAGTACACCGGCGCGACGACTGCTGTCCCACTTCTTTTTTTGTCCCATGCGTAGTTAAGACGCGGTCCGAAGACCGCAGTCGTTAAGCGGTCCGCGGACTGCAGTCGGGGCTGAGCAAGTGTGCACCGCCCTGACTGCAGTCTGAGCCCCCTCCGAGCTCCGAGCTGTGCGCTCTGGGAACTGGGGACACGGCCGCAGTTTCGTTTAGCCACACCGAAGTAAAGCAGAATGTTGCGGTTTCCAAACCCAAACCTTTTAGCCGCCGAGAATATGAGGTTGGGTCCTATGGCTCGCAGATTTGTGACGCGCAAAGAGGAGGCTGTGGTGACAGATACGCTGAGATCCAGATATGCGTTTTGTGCATTTATTACAAAAAGAGCGCACACAGCTATGACAGCGCAGCAGGATGAAATGGAACTCATGGAAACCAGCAGGATGAACAGATTAACGTGAAAGATGAATGGTTTGCGGTCAACAAAAAATACGGCTACACCCCAACCCTGACTCTCTCCTCTGTGTGACAGGTGAGCGCGCGCTTTTACACGCACACATTTCCGTACGTGCACACACCCACACTCACGTGACCCACCGCCTCTGCCGCACACACACACACAAACGCACCGTGCACCTCATCTCAGTTATGTCTCCTACACAGAAGGAAGTTGGTCGGCGTTCAATACGTCGCCGATGATTGGTCAAAATTAGTAAAAAATGCGGAAAAGTTGCGGTGATTGGTCAAAATTGCAACACCGCCCTGAATTCGCGGAGATTGGCTGAAGTTGCGTTGAAGTTGCAAATCGCAACATCGCGGATTCCTGGAGGGTCTGTATAAAGTCACATCCACAGGACAGAAATGAACCTTTCCTGAAGCTTTGGAATGATCTTTAGCTGTATCAGAACCAGACCAAACGAGGACTAAACCAGGACCAAACCAGGACTAAACCAGGACTAAACCAGGACTAAAGCAGGACTAAACCAGGACTAAACCAGCAATAAACCAGGTCTAAACAAGGACAAAACCAGGACTAAAGCAGGACCAAACCAGGACTAAACCAGGACCAAACTAGGACCAAACCAGGACCAAACCAGGAATAAACCAGGACTAAACCAGGACCAAACCAGGACTAAAGCAGGACCAAACCAGGACTAAACCAGGATTAAACCAGGACTAAACTAGGACTAAACCAGGACCAAACCAGGAATAAACCAGGACCAAACCAGGACCAAACCAGGACCAAACCAGGACCAAACCAGGACAAAACCAGGACCAAACCAGGAATAAACCAGGACCAAACCAGGACAAAACCAGGACCAAACCAGGACAAAACCAGGACCAAACCAGGACTAAAGCAGGACCAAACCAGGACTAAACCCGGACTAAACCAGGACTAAACCAGGACTAAACCAGGACCAAACCAGGAATAAACCAGGACCAAACCAGGACAAAACCAGGACCAAACCAGGACCAAACCAGGACTAAACAAGGAATAAACCAGGACCAAACCAGGACAAAACCAGGACCAAACCAGGACAAAACCAGGACCAAACCAGGACTAAACCAGGACTAAACCAGGACCAAACCAGGAATAAACCAGGACCAAACCAGGACAAAACCAGGACCAAACCAGGACAAAACCAGGACCAAACCAGGACCAAACCAGGAATAAACCAGGTCTAAACCAGGACCAAACCAGGAATAAACCAGGAATAAACCAGGACAAAACCAGGACCAAACCAGGACAAAACCAGGACCAAACCAGGACTAAACAAGGAATAAACCAGGACCAAACCAGGACTAAACAAGGAATAAACCAGGACTAAACCAGGACCAAACCAGGACTAAAGCAGGACCAAACCAGGACTAAACTAAACCAGGAATAAACCAGGACCAAACCAGAAGAGCACAGACTAGTATACGCCCATGGACCAAGGTTATTATAGTTAACAAAAACTAACAAAAAATGAAAACTAAAATTGAAAAAAAAATTGTTAACTGAAACAAATAAAAACGACACACAAAAAAAAAAAACAATAACTAACTGAAACTGTATTGTGTGTTTACAAAACTAACTAAAACTAACTGAAATTACAGATAAATTGCTCTTTGGTTTCGTGTTTGTCGATTTTCGATTCATAAAACAAATCAACCCATTGCTCTAGCAGTTTTATGTGAGCTGCACTTCCTGTCCGTCACTTCCTGTTTACAGTCGGCTTGTGCGCACGTGTGTTATACCTGAATAAATGTTTTAAAATTGTATTTGTTTATTGTTTGATTACACAGTATTTGACAAATAACTCAAAGTATATCCCAAAAACTAAAACTAAAACAAATTAAAAAAAACTAAAAATAAAAAAAACTAAAACTGAGCAGTTGAAAAAAAACTAAAACCAACTAAAACTATCAGAGACACTCTAAAAACTAATTAAAACTAACTGAATTAGAGGAAAAAAAACTAACTAGAACTGAACTATAATGAAAAATCCAAAAACTATTCGATTCTTGCCATGGACCACTGAGGGATTACACAGATATAAGACCACATGGGAATAGAATAGAAAAGAAAGTACTACTATTTAATATTGAAAATCACATTGTATTGTCTAAAGAAAGAGTAGATTTTTATTATCATCGGAAAATGTATTGAGCATGGAGTCTATCCCTTAGTATTAAGTTTGAAATTTGAGTATCACGAAGGCATTTGTACCTGAAATTAAGCACATTTTAGCCATGTACTTTTACTTGAGCACAGATTTCCAGTGCTTTTTCCACTACTGCAAACAGGAATGATGCTATAGAAGGCAGTTTGACCTTGACACAGGCGGAGAGAACATTAATAACAGGTCCTTTGTGGATGTGTATGGGAGGTGCACAGTCTGTGGATAATTCTCAGCCCTGTAGATGTTCAATGGAGCAGACAGGAGCAGGAGGTCTGGTTCTGCATGGCTGATAATGACATGGGACTACAGGTGGGGAGGAGTGAATAAAGGTGCACGATGTAACTTTTCTGCTGGAGGGTCCAATACCTGCTTGTCTCTATGGAGAAGTTTTTACACTCTGTGGTATTAAAGAGGGGGTATTATGCGATTATCCGATTTGACCGGAAAAAGGTGGCTTGCCCTCTCCGGGTGGGTGGAGAGTCCTTGCCTCAAGTATCTCAGGGTCTTGTTCACGAGTGAGGGGAAGATGGAGCGTGAGATTGACAGGCGGATCGGTGCAGCGTCGGCAGTGATGCGGTCGCTGTACCGGACCGTTGTGGTGAAGAGGGAGCTGAGCCGAAAGGCAACGCTCTCGATTTACCGCCAATCTACGTTCCTCCCCTCACCTATGGTCATGAGCTCTGGGTAATGACTGAAAGGACGAGATCGCGGATACAAGCGGCCGAAATGAGTTTCCTCCGCAGAGTGGCTGGGCGCTCCCTTAGAGATAGGGTGAGGAGCTCAGTCACACGGGAGGAGCTCGGAGTAGAGCCGCTGCTCCTCCACATCGAGAGGAGCAGCTGTGATGGCTCGGGCGTCTGTTCCGGATGCCTCCTGGACGCCTCACTCAGGAGGTGTTCCGGCCATGTCCCACTGAGAGAGGCCCCGGAGAAGACCCAGGACATGTTGGAGGGACTATGTCTCTCGGCTGGCCTGGGAACGCCTTGGGGTCCCCCAGAGGAGCTGGAGGAAGTGTCCGGGGTGAAGGAAGTCTGGGAGTCCCTGCTAAGACTGAGCCGGCCCCGGATAAGCGGAAGAAAATGGATGAATCGTATTATGCATTTTTGCTTTTTAGCTTTCTACCATATTGTCGTTCTCTCACCAAAACACACGGTTGAAGAGGTTTTAAATGTCATCTATGTGTGTTTGAGTAATCTAGAGATCTCCCTCAGACACTATTCAAACCCTCCTTATGGTTAGCTATAAGATTTTGTGCATGGCCCCGCCCACAAGCCTACAACACCCATCGTCCCACACGACAATTCTCCATAAATATACGAAAACATGACACAAAACTTCACGCTGATTGTGTTGTGAAGCGTTCAGAAGGGGGAGTGACTTAGAACGAGAAATAAAGGGAGAGGAGATTGGGAGCAAAATTGAAACTTGAAAAACACGTTTTCGGGTAACAAAAGGTAACATGGTGATTTAAATATGTGATGTGTTAGCAGTTAATACCCCATAGAAGTAAAATACCTTCTCTTTCAATGCTGAGCAGTCACAGAAGAAATAGCATGAGCGCTTCACTTGGCCTATAAGTTGCCACTTTTGTATCAGAGAGGTTTTGTTTCCCTATGACAGACGTGTTGATAACTACCAATTATGGCTGAGATAATGCCAGATATAATACAACTGAGTCAAAATCACTATCTAAGGCGAGACACTGCAATTGAATAGAAAAAGTGAATAAAACGTTTTAGTTGCGGGTCCGTCACTGGGTTGTTTTTGTGGAGATGTCATTGCTCTGCCTGGAATGTTCCACAGTGTGACATTAAACAGCTCTAATTTACATTTATTCAATCACAGGTGGTTTAATAGCTCAAAAATGTCTGTAAAAACAGGCATTGGACTGTGTGTGGGGTCGCCTTTCCACAGTTCTGACCCGTAACTTGGTCTGGTTTGGTCTTCGTGAAGAGAGAAAGGTTTAAGGTCATACTGTGAACATTCCAGACCAAGCTCATAACATGTCCATGGAGAAAAGCATTTGACGGACCCTCCACCAGGAAAGTGACACGATGCTGGAGTATGTATTCTTCATGTGTCGCTGACTTAAGAGTGATGTCAAGGATTCCAACGAGCAATAGAATTTATACATGTCTGAAACGAAGTATGAGCTTGTTATAAGTGCCCCTTAACCACGAGGAAATCACATTCATTCACAAGAACTATTGGCCGAGCGTTTGTCACAGCGATTTCTCAAAACATGCAGTCATTTAAAGTAATTTCTGTGGGAGATCTGAGCTCCTCTCAGTACTGTGAATATTTACAGAGTTTGTCCATGTGCAGAGTGAGGTGAACTTAAAGGGCTCATATTGTGTTATTTTCTGATCCATGTTATAAGTAAAGCCCAACAGCGACTCTACTTCCTCCACAAGCTGAAGAGAGCCAGAGCCCCAGCTCCCATCATGAGCACCTTCTACAGAGGCACCATAGAGAGCATCCTCACCAGGTGCATCACTGTGTGGTATGGCACCTGCACCGTGTCCTGCCGGAAAAAGCTACACCGAGTAGTGAGAGCAGCTGAGAGAATCGTGGGTGTCTCTCTCCCCTCACTGCAGGACATCTACCGCACCCGCCTCACCCGCAAAGCCCTCTGGGTGATCCCACCCACCCATCCAACTGCCTCTTCAGTCTGCTGCCATCAGGAAGGAGACTGAGGAGCCTCAGGGCCAAGACCAGCAGACTGAAAGTCTGTGGGTGGCAGTAGCTCAGTTGGTAGAGGTCGGTAGCACGATTCTAGCTCCCACAGATGAATGCTGCTGTTGTGTCTTTGGGCAAGACACTTAACCCACCCAGTTTCTGCGTACACTGGTGTGTGAATGGGTGAGTGGCTCCTCGTTGTAAAGCGCTTTGGGTGCCTTGAAGGTGGAAAAGCGCTATATAAAGATGTGACCAAAGACAGCTTCATCCACCAGGCTGTCAGGATGCTGAACTCTCTCCGTGCCCTTCCTCCCCCAATGATACTGCTGCTTAAATGACACAATTTGAGCTTTATTACACTACACATTGTATGTTTTACCTATTTGTATTATATACAAATTTACTGTACATTTGCTTCGGGTATATGTGATGTTTTAGTCATGGTGTTTATTGTCCTGTTTATCAGATGTTTTATGTTCACTGTGGGCCTAGGGGGCGCTGCAATTTCAAATCCTGTGTGTGCAACCTGTACATATGGTTTTTGACAATAAAGCTTGAATTTGAACTATCGTCATCACAAACAGACCTGGAGTTGTGTTTTGTTTCATTCACACTTTAACACACAAGCTGGATATTTAGACTGAGTTCTTCTCTCAAATAGAAAACATTCTGTTCCACATTCTGATGCCATGTGATAATACAGAAAGTGCTCCACTGAAGTTTTTAACCTTCAATAGAATCATTTGGATGATTCAGCTCTGGAATTACCAAACTCTACTGAGCTAAAGGTAAAAGGAGCTGTTGACTTGAAAACTACTGCTGCATTTTGAGCTTTGGAGACGACAGGCTAATAATAAAGGGTTACTCGTGTGAATAAAACAACACACAACTCCAGATGATTTTGATGAGGTCACAGCATTATAACATGGTCTAAAGCTCACATGAGTCAATTTTGCAAAATATAGGACCTTTAAAGAGGGGGTATTTCACTTCAATGGGGTATTAAGTGTAACACATAATATATTTAGATTAAGTTGCATTTGTCACTCACAAAATTCACTCCCCCTTCAGATCACAACACAATCCGTACGCATTTCAAACTACTGCACATCGTATCAGGTTTGTCAGGTTGCTGTGTACAGTTTTGTATCATGTTTTTTGTATATTTATGGAGAATTATCGCGTGGGAGCGTGGGTTACGTAGGCTTGTGTGAGTCTCAGGACAAGGTCGTACTGATAACCACGAGGAGGGTTCAAACAGGGCACAGGAGAGATCAGAAGATTACCCAAACACGCATGGATGACATCTAGAATCTCTCCAGACCTGTTTTTGATGAGGGAAAAATGTTGGTAGAAAGCTCCAAAAAGTTGCATAATACCCTCTCATTAATAAGTATAAACAAGAGAGGCTTTTAATCAGTGCCATTCAACACTAAAATAATCCCATTTCTTGCTCCAAACCGCATGTTTTACTGACAGGTGATTGGCTGTGGACCTCTCCATTAAAAAGGCCCAATCACTCTTGATTAACATTGATTAATTGCCCGGCCTTGCCTGTTCGTCTCCATGGAGATGGTATTGCTTACCCTGCCTGTGAACCAGCAGGTGGTGCCAGTCACAGGTTAGAGACGCAACTCTGCAGAAAGGTTTTCAAGGGGAACTGGAGTAATAAATATGCATCTAATTGAATGCTTTAAAGGTGGGTTTAATTAATCATACACTGTAGAGCAAAGTGTGGTCAAACCTCCTTGTTAAAGGCTGATCTTTGTAGATCTCAGAAGTTAAGCAGGACAGGGTCTGGTTAGGGTCAACATTTCAATGTTAAAATCTGTGTACAGAGTGATTAATTGTGATTAATCATATTTGAAAAGTGTGATTAATCTGATACATCTTTGTATCTTTGTAAAAAAAAAAATTCTAAAATAACAGGCATTTCTCGTGCTCATGAGTCAGTAACTCAAGTTAGTAAGTATCCTGAGAAAGTGCAATTTAATTAATTTAATTAATTTAATTTAATTTAATTTAATTTAATTTAATTTAATTTAATTTAATTTAATTTAATTTAATTTATTGATGATTTCCATGATCTTGTTGTTTAGGCTTAGTCAGGACCTAAGATGGAGGATTTTACCTATGGTGCATGTTTTGGGCTGATGGGGGAAATGGGAGTGCCCGGAGGAAACCCACCCAGACATGGGGAGAACATGCAAAGTCAACACAGAAAGGTCCAGGACTCAGGGATCATGAAGCATGAGTGCTAGCCACTCAGCCACCGTGCCGCCAAAGAGCATAGAGCATCTGGAGAGCATCACCACGGTACCTGCACTGTATACTAAGGTCAACTATGTGTAACTGTTAACTAACTATAAGTATAGTCTGAATATTATTCAGACTGCAGGGCTTAAAGCTCAATTTGGATTTTTTGTGAAATCCGATTTTTTAAATGCGACTTGTATGTGATCTCCAGTATGAATTTTTAATGCCCCAAAAGTGTCCCACATGTGCCATGGAGGAGACGACGAGGTCACGTGCAGCGAGGGCGCTCAGTGTTTACGGAAGTCGCCTAAACAGGGACCCGAGCATTGAGCGCTTGGAGATTTTAAAGTTGCTGTCGTACCAGAGCCAGAACATGTACAACTTATTTCTTTAAAGGATGAGATTGAGAAGGAGAAGGTTTTTCGCCATGGCGTTTTGTGAGGCAGTGGCAGCATGTCCGTAGAAATGAACGTGTTGATGCTGAGAGTGGTGGGATTGCTATGTGCTTCACCACTTTACTGACACGGAGTTCATACACAATTTTTATATGACGAGAAAAACGTTTGTGTACATTTGTGAGCGCCTACTTGTACCACTCTCACTTGTTGATGTCGTGTAGGTTGGATGAATGCGACCTTGCCGTTCAGAGTGAAGTCGCATGTCAAAAGATCGGATATGTGCCTTTTTTTTTAGACCACATATCCAAGTGGCCTGGGTCGCATTTGAAAAAATCGGATCCGTGTCGTTCAGACTTTCATTAAAAGATTAGATACAGGTCGCATAGAGGAAAAAAAAAATTGGATTTGGGTCACTTCAAGCTGCAGTCTGAACGTAGCCTTTGTAAGTCGAAATACCACTCAGCATCAAGACTGAAATCTGAACTGATAAAATGTTTCAGGATTTCAGAACATCTTGTAGAGGTCTACACTACAGGTATAAAAATGTTTTCTTTTCTATGAAAAGTATAATTTCAATAATAATTAATTAAAGGTCCCATGGCATGAAATTTTCACTTTCTGAGGTTTTTGAACGTTAATGTGAGCTCCCCTACCCTGTTTAGGCCCCCCCATGGTTAAAAGTTGCGAAATGTCTAAACTGAGCATTTGCGATCCTTTTCTGCGTTACAAAAAATCGGAGCTCAAATGGGCGATTTTGAACAAGGCACCTTATTGACGTCAGATCGAAAAAAGAAATGCAAATGCAGTTCCACCCCCGTCTGTCTGTACTCAGCGTCTCTGTAAATCACGCCCAGAGAGTTTGGACTGCGAATGCCCTAAGCAATGCGAAATGCGTTTTTTTATTTGCCTGGAGGCACGTCCGAGTGTTTCTAGGCTCGGAAGTCCTTTATCTGAGCCTCTGGACCTTTGAACAGCAGTGGTTTAATTTTATTTTCTGTGGAAATGTGTTTATTTTTCAATGGAACGCTTCAAATCTCTCCCCCCCGTGCAAAAACACGGAAATGGATCAGCTGAGAGCTGACAGCGGGAGAGCGGAGAGTTTGGCCACGCCCCCACCCTCTACTATAGGCCAGCTCTTTTCTCCTCATTTGCATTCAAGCAACAACGCCCAGAATAAAGTGTTTAAGAGAGATATTTATGACTCTTTCTCATCTTATCTCTGTTTCTCATGCACTGAGTGTTGATTTTGAAGAAGGATTCATTTACAGTATTAGGGAACCATTAAGGAGCCATATAAAAGCATCAAGAAGTACCATGTCATGGGATCTTTAATAATTTCAGCCTTAATTGCATCAAGTGTTGTGCTCGATTGTACGACCCTATGACACGTTTTACCTTTAAAGCAAATCAAAGAACGCCAACAGAAAGATCAGAGGAGGAAGTCTGTGTTCTCGTCTTCAGACAGACTTGGCACTTGTGGTAAAATTATCAGCTGTGTTTGAGAGTGGGTCCGGAGCGGAGGACTTCACAGGCTCTTTGAAGTCCAGGATTATGACCAGACTAAAGGAGGACTAAAGCAGGACCCCCGCAGAGGCAGATCTGAGACCGGACTGTGTGACCCCACTGCAGCACAAGGACACGAGGGTGGGTGAGGGGGTTCAGACCCAGGGAACAGAGCGGAGACTGTTTAAGGAGCCACGGCACTGATTTCCAGCTGGGGTGCCGTAATGTCACAATAAAGTCTATACTAAGGAAAAGACTCGATAGTCAATACCATGATCATAATACAAAAACACTTTCTTTAGAGTTTTTCTATCAAACAGAAAGCACTCCTTTGATGTCATGTCATACAGGAAGTGCTCCACTGTGTTTTTAAACTTCATACACCTTCACTAGACTCATTTGGATAATTTCATATCTGGAATTTCCAATCTGAACCTAAGGTAAGATAAGATAATATAAGATAAGACTTTATTGATCTCACTCAGGAGAAATTCACTTGCCACATTAGCTCCAGGCAGTTTAGTGCAAAAGAAAGTTTAAGCAGAAAGTGCATGCAGACAAATAGTAATAATAATAAAAATAAGTAAAAAGAGAGTATAGAAAATATTGCACGTTTGGACTATACAGTGGAGTTGTACAGTCTGATGGCGGTGGGGATGAAGGATCTGCGGTAGCGCTCTTTCTTGCACTGGGGGTGCCTCAGTCGGCTGCTGAAGGAGCTGCTCAGCTCCTCTACAGTCCGGTGCAGAGGGTAAGAGGTGTCATCCTTGATGGACGTGAATTTGGCCAGCACCCTCCTCTCAGCCACCTCCTCTACAGAGTCCAGAGGACAGCCCAGGACAGAGCTGGCCCTCCTGACCAGCTTATTAACTCATTGAGTGCCGGTGATGAGTTTTCTTGTCATGTTGAAACCAAACGTTGAGTGCCGTGACGAATATATTTGTCAAGGACGTTTTTCAGCGGGGATCGCTAGAATACGACCTGGAGCAACTTTGAAGGTGTAATTCACGTCTCCCAACCTGTAGGTAGCGATCTTGTATCATTATTTGCCGATCGGAGATGCGGTAGAGAGGAGGAGTGTAGCGTGTGTACTGTGTATTGGCCAGAAAAGCAAGATGGCGAGGCGAGGGGAATCCGGAAAAGCAGAGGACTGTTGATCAGCGCCTATGGAGCGATCTGATTGCTCTTGGGACCCAGGATCCCGGATCAGAGGATCGCAGAGACAAGCCGGATCAAGCAGCGAGGTCGGAGCAGAGATCTGCTGTGCCCGAGGCAGGAGACGTGTCATGTGTGCGCTGCACGGAGCAGGAACTCTGATCAGACTATGACGGCGCCAAAGAAGAAGTTTACTGACTTGGAACACTAGATCCTGGTCTCCAAAGAGGCATGAGATGAGAAGAATTAAGTTTACATGATGCTGCTGTGTGGTAATTGTAATGAATGAAGCTATATGTGACAAAGTAAGTGACAAAGTTCTATTTTATAGGAAAATATATTATTATATCCTGTAAACATCTCTTGGCACAATCTTGGCACAATTGATTTGAAGGAATTTTCAATTCACAGAGCCTTATATTCTTATATTTGTAAATAAAAAATGTACTTTGTCATCAAAAATCTCTTTCTCTGTTGTTTTAGATGTTTGAGGTGTCACTAAATCCATAAATATTGACGTCAAAATCACCGATCTGCTCGAAATGACTCTTTGTACAAAATGCTCGTTTTCTCCACTTTGTGGTAAAAAAAAACTGTTTTTGCTGAAACTTCCCTATGTTCTACTATCAATTACTTGAGAACCGAAAAGGTTAGAAACATAATTTTTTTCTAGGTGAAAGAAGAGAGTCGACACTTTATTTTGTTGTGTGCCATGTTTATATAGTCAAAGAACTCAGTATTCTGTGGGTCTTGGAAAATCAGTAAAAATACACTAAAATGTCCGGCACTCTGGGGAATAGAATTCTGAAAACAGGCCGGCACTCAATGAGTTAAGTCTTTTTCTGTCCCGCTCTGTGCTGCTCGGGGCCCAGCAGACGACAGCGTAGAGCAGTGTTTCACAACCTTTTTTGTCTTGTGTACCCTCTGAGCCTTTTTGTCATACCTCGAGTACCCCCTGACTCATATGTGTGAGGGGGTACTCGAAAGTAGAATGCGACACAACAGATAATTGAATGAAAATCATTTTATTTCATCTCCTTAATTTGAAAATTTAATTCTCAGGCATTTTTTTTTCTCTTTTCTTTAACTCAAATTTACTCAAATTAGATTTTAAAATTCCAAAAATTCTCCCCCTGCGCCTGGCAGCGACACTGCCGAGTACCCCCTGCAATGTGCTTGCGTACCCCTTGGGGTACTTGTACCCCTGGTTGGGAAACACTGGCGTAGAGGAGAGCAGAGGCCACCACAGAGTCATAAAAAGTCTTGAGCAGGTAAAGTAAAAGTAGCTTTTAACTTTAAAACTTCTGCTTCAAGACATCACAAGGTGGAACAGAGCATTGTGAGATTTGGAGATGTAAAAAGATTAATAATAATAAAGCGTTACTCGAATAAGTGAATGGAACAAACGCAACTCCAGGTCTGTTTTTGATGAAGTAACATCTCTGGAAAAAAATAAGAGACCACTGCATTTTTTTCTGAAATCAGCATCTCTACATGTATTACAGCCATTCCATTCCAGCGTCTGTTGAATTCCAACACAAACACAAAGCTGAGCTACTTCAGCTCTTGCACTAGGAGTGGAATAAAGTCACCCAAGAACAAACTGAAAGACTTGTGGAGAGCATGCCAAGACGCATGAAAGCTGTGATTAAAAATAAGGGTTTTTGCACCAAATATTGATTTCTGAACTCTTCTTAAGTGTAAGATTTTTACCCGTTAATTACTGAAATTGAAGATACCCATTCAAAAATACATTGTTTTCCAAGCCTTTTCACTTCCATCATGAAATCAAAGTATTCTTTTGGACTTAGATATAGTCACATAAAAGGGGGATTGACCCCATGCAGAGGCAGCCATTTTGAATACGAGAGCCGCAGAAGGACATTTGGGCTCCGCCTTCGCCTTCGGCAAGGCTCGTGGTTTAGGGTAAACAACACAAGCATGCTGCCGGATCAGACTCGTAATGGATCTAACACATGTTTTGGACTAAATTCTTTTACTGGATTTTATTCGCTGGATCCTTACGGACAAATTGAGAGCAAGTCTATGGTGAAATACAGAGTTTGACCTGTGGAAAGCATTCTAAGGTAAGCTAACCTCGTTTTGTGCTTTTCCGTATAAAAGCCCCATGTGCTCGGGAAGTGTTTGTTGTGCAGGGAAATGAATTGCATAGTCAAAAAGAGGAGACTGTAAGGTTTCATTTGATGTGTAGAGTGTCATGGTAAAATAAATTTCTTGTTTCAGGTCTGAAAACATGCATCTTTTTTGTTATTTTGACCATTTGTCATTTTCTGCAAATAAATGTTCTATACGATAATATTTTTATTTGGAATTTGGGGGAAATGTTGTCAGTAGTTTATAGACTCAAACAAAAATGTTCCTTTTGCCCAAACACATACCTATAAGTAGTAAAATAAAAAAAACTGATAATTTTGCAGTGGTCTCTTATTTTTTTTCCAGAGCTGTAGCAAGGTAATCTCAGAAAAGATCAAGATATTGCTTTTGAATATGGCCCAGACAGCGTGCTTTTAGTCTTAAGCAGCACTCAGACAGAGCGTCCATTGTCTTTAGTGTAGAAAGTTTAAGTCCTCAGAGACACCAGCAGACAACAGAGAACCAAACATTGACATATACAAAGTAAAAGGAAATGGAATCCGGTAGACACAAGTTTGAAAAGTTTCTGAATTTCTTTTTTTTTCTTTCTGACAGGATTGTGAAAAAAACAACACAGCAGTGATAAGTGACAACAAAGGGATTTCTTCAAAGCAGTTTCTCCAAAGTCAGTGGAATTTAATTGTTTCATATCATCAAAATGGAGCTTCTACTTTAATGTTTTATCCTCATCAAACATGTACCCAGAATTCTAATAAATTAAATAGCACCATTTTCAGGAGGGTGATGTATTAGTGCCGATCCAGGAATTCGCAATGTTGCGATTTGCAACTTCAACGCAACTTCAGCTAATCCCCGTGAATTCAGGGCGGTGTTGCAATTTTGACCAATCACCGCAACTTTCCCGCAATTTTTACCAATTTTGACCAGTCATCGGCGACGTATTGAACTCATGTCGACCATCTTCCTTCTGCCTTACTTCCGTGTGACGAAACGAAACTGCGGCCGTGTCCCCAGTTCGGAGCGTGGTTTGAAGGGGGCTCAGACTGCAGTCAAGGCGGTGCACACTTGCTCAGCCCTGAGTGCACTCCGCGGACCGCATGGCCGTCTGCGAAATGCGACAGGTCTCGCAACCACAGGAAGCAGCTGCCGACTCCATTTTCTCCCGTAAAAGAAGTAGCGCGCGGTGCATGCTTCGCACACTCAAATATCCCGAGTGTGCGATGCGTGCTTTTTCACGCACTTGGTCCACGCCCCGATTTCCATGGAAACGACTGCGGTCTTCGGGCTGCGTGTTAACTGCGCATGGGACATAAAAGAAATGACGCACATGCCCTTCAAACCACGCTCCGAACTGTGCACTCTGGGAATTGGGACACGGCTTCTAATGGCAAAGAAACCTGTCTGCGGCGCCATTTGCCCACAAAAATAACAGCAAAAGACCGCGCGAAACAGTTCCCCAGTTCCTCCTAGTAGTAATTTATTTTCGATGTTGGTAAGGTTGTTTTAGGACCATATCTGTGATCTCTGTGTCTTTGTATTATTCTTTGTCAGTAATAACTCAGTGTTCAAAATATTACTCAATTTTAATTACAAAAAGGGAAAATCACAACTATTTATCGCAACTTTCACTTCCTCCCGCAACAAAATCGCAACAAAAACCTTAAAAGCACCCCAACTTTCATCGCACATTTTTGGAAAAGTTCACGCAAATTCAGGCATTTTAGCTCGCAACAATCACAAAAAATGCCCGTGAAATCCTGGGGGGTCTGGATATTGGGTTTTCCACATATCGGTTTGTGCAAAATTCTCCAGAATATTACTAATATTTTCTATGTTTTAAAGGGAAATAGATGAGGAGGAGTGCAGATGGACCAAGGCTGTAATTAGGGATGTAAAAATAACTGAAATATCACAATCTCGTATTGTCAAACGTCTCACAATAATATCCTGGGTCATCACAAAATATCGAATTACACGTTTGCTCGCTTAAACTCATTGTTATGGTGCAGAAAATAGAGAGAACTACATAGACCATGATCCTTTGCTCTGTTTCAATGCAGACCATGCTGAAATAACAGTTATTAAGCACTTTTAAAGCTTAAGTATTTGGATTATGATGACAGAAAAGTAACATATTCACAATTTTGTTTTGTATCGTGAGATGTGTATTGTGAAAATATATCGAGGGATTTGGATATCGTTCCATCCCGAGCTGTAATCTGTCATGATGATTATTCTCGATCTCCATGGAGAGTTTTACACCATATTGCTGAAGAGTAGAGGAATATTTCCATGGAAACAAGAAGAGGGAATGAGAGACAGGTTCACAATAGGATTTTCAGAGCAATAAAAACAACCAAAATGTAAATACCCACTGTATTTACATTTTGGTTGTATCGCGGTTCACCTTGTTGTTTCATGGATTTTTTTATTCCAATTTTTCTTTATAGTGTATCAACGCACATTGTGTTCCGCGTCCTGATTGGCTAAGGGACCGTAGACCTTTGCCGCTTCGTCAGTTATTCTCCTTCGTGTCTCCTGTACAGTACAGAATGCGTTCAGCCAAATTTATATAAATGTTGGATCGCAGTGTGACTCTGAAGTGCTGTATGTTTGCAATAGTGCTGTCAGCCGATTAAAATTAATCTAATTAATAACAGGATTTGTAATTAATTAATCTAATTAATCGCATTTTAAGACTGTGAGAGAGAGATTGTGAGTGAGCAAGCGATCGAGCGAACCCACTTTGCGATTGAGTTTGTCAGTTTTTCTGCAGTCGCTTTCCTCCATCGTTTCCAAAATTCTGTGAGCGTGGTTTGGTGATTTGGTGAAGTGCGCACTATCACCGGTAACAGTGGAACTTGTCAGGACGTGTTTTATCGTTCAAATGATCCGTCAGGCTGGAGCAGCTTCGGCGATCGGAAATTTTTTTTTTTACAAAAGCTCCAAATCACGGCGTTCTTGTTGATCGTCCCGTCTTCGTTCTTTTTATAAATAAAGTTGCTCTTCAAAGGCCCTGGCAGCGATTTGCTCGCCGCACGCCAAATTTAAAATGCGCGCACATTGAATTGCCACTCAGAATTTATTGCGTTAATTTTTATAACGCGTTAATTTGCAGCGTAATTAATTAATTAACACGTTAAACTGACAGCCCTAGTTTAAAAGTTTTCTCCCTGACAAAACCCACAGTGTCGGCGAAACGGATAGGCGCCAGGACGAAGAGTCCCGGTCAGAGGAACTGTGAAATACACGAGCCACTATTAGTAATTTCTTATGTGTCCATGCTCATAGGTTGATCATTAAATTTTAATTTGTTATTTCTAAAAGTGATCACATTATTTTTTATAAAGGAAAACGTTTATGTTTTGATTTCTGATAATGTGTATAATGTGTGTGGTGAGGCGTTTACAGCCTTAAAACATGTAGAATTATTGGAATATATAAAGCTGACTACTTTGCGGATTTTGCCTATCGCGGGTTATTTTTAGAAGGTGACCACCACGATAAACGAGGGACCACTGTAATATGCTTTTTTCCATTTTCTTTTTGTCTTAAACGTTTGATACTGTGGCTTTAACTGTATCTAACGTGTCTGTAGCTCACACAGCCCTGACTTTGGAAATGTTTGGAAGTACGAGTGCAGTGACTGTTACAACACTTGTAACACACAAATCTGTTTATGTACAAAATAATGATGTATAATGTTGTTTCCTCATCACAAACAGACCTGGAGTTGGGTTTTGTTTCATTCACCCAGATTACCCCCAGATTTAGGCTGAGTTCTTGGAAAAAAAAAAAAGAGTCTCTTTTTAAAGAAGGAGAGAGAGGAAGGGAGGAGGAGAGAGGAGAGGAAGGAGAGAGTGAGGAGGAGAGAGGAGAGGAAGGAAAAGGACAGAGAGGAAGGAGAAGGAGAGAGGAAGGAAGGAAGGAGAAGAGAGAAGAGGAAGGAGGAAGGAGACAGAGGAGGAGAAGGAGAGAGAAGAGGGGAGGAAGGAGAAGGAGAGAGAAGAGGAGAGGAAGGAGAAGGAGAGAGGAAGGAAGGAGAGGAGAGGAGAAGGAGAGAGGAAGGATTGAAGGAGAGAGAGGACAAGGAGAGGAAGGAGAAGGAGAGAGGAAAGGAGGAGAAGAGAGGAGATGGAGAGGAAAGAGAAGGAGAGAGGAGTTGAGGAAGGAAGAACAGAGAAGAGGAAGGAAGGAGAAGTAGAGAGAGGAGGAGAAGGAGAGAGAAGAGGGGAGGAGGGAGAAGGAGAGAGTAGGAGGAGAGGAAGGAGAAGAAGAGAGTAGGAGGAGAGGAAGGAGAAGAAGAGAGAAGAGGGGAGGAAGGAGAAGGAGAGAGGAAGAGAGAGAAAAAGGGAGGAGGAGAGGAAGGGGAGAGAAGAAGGGAGGAGGAGAGGAAGGAGAAAGAAGAGGGGAGGAGGAGAGGAAGGGAAGAGAAAAGAGGAGGGGAGAGAGGAAGGAGAAGAAAAGAGAGGAGGGAGGAAGGAGGAGAGAGGAGGAGGAGAGGAAGGAGAAGGAGAGAGGAGGAGGAGGAGTGGAAGGAGAAGGAGAGAGGAAGGGAGGAGAAGAGAGGAGAAGGAGAGGAAGGAGAGAGGAGTTGAGGAAGGAAGAGCAGAGAAGAGGGAGGAAGGAGGAGGAGAGAGAAGAGGGAGGAAGGAGAAGGAAAGAGAAGAGGAGAAGAAGGAGAGAGAGGAGGAGAAGGAGAGAGGAAGGAGGAGAGAGAAGAGCAGAAGGAAAGAGAAGAGGAAAAAGAAGGAGAGATGAGGAGAGGAAGAAGAAGGAGAGAGGAGAAGAGGAGAGAATTCACCTTCAGTAGAATCATTAATTTCAGATCTGGATGCCCATCTTTACTAAACAAAAGGTAAAAAGTAGTAGTTATTGAAAACTTCCACTACATGACATCACAAGGTGGAACAGAGCATTTTGAGCTTTGGAGATGTAGACAGAATAATCATAAAGGATTTCTTTACTGTGGATTACTGTTTGAATGAAACAAAACACAACTCTGGGTATGTTTCTGAGGAGGTAACGACATGATAACAGTTTAAAGAATACATTTTGGACTTTTAAGAAAAATGTAATGACCTTCACTGTGTTTTAGTAAAATACGTCCAAACTGTGAGAGATTGTTAGATCAAATAACCTCTCACATTGCTCGCAGCAGTTCTGTCCATCACTGTTTACTCCACATTTTTGTCTCGTCTCTGCGCGAACTCTCCTCTCTCCTTTGGCTCCTCACACCTGATGATTATGTTCAAGTAAATGAAAGCGCGCATGTGTTTTCATTCCATCTTTTGTCCAACATCTGCCTCTGCCCCCGGTCTGAATTAGAAGTCCACGAGAGGCTCCATCTCAGCCTTGTAACGTGACACACAATCAGTCATGAGGAAAAACAACACACGCATTTTTAAGAGCCGCCGTGACAAGCAAACAAGACAGAGCTGTTTTTCTCCTGCAAGGTCAAGTCCCACCCGCAGAAAGAATGTACAGTACCGGGCAAGTGTTTGTGCGAGTCGTACAAGTAAAAAAGTGTATGGATTAATGTTTAGATTTGAAATAATGCACCAGTCTGGAAGAAACAGATGAAGGGTTGTGATGTAGTAGGTTGGTCGATTAACCACAGTCCCTGGTTCAATACCTGCTCATAAATACCATACTTTTTGTACTATAGAGCGCACCTGATTATAAGCCGCAGGTGTCCACATTGTAACTTGAGATATTTACACAGAAATATGGTACACAAAGGATTTCTTTTTTATTTTAATTAACGTAAATACTGGTCGCGTGGCGGTCGGGGACAGTACCTCTGGACTGGCAGACCGGGGTGGTGGTCCCTCTGTTTAAGAAGGGGGACCGGAGGGTGTGTTCCAACTATCGGGGAATCACACTCCTCAGCCTTCCCGGTAAGGTCTATTCCAGGGTGCTGGAGAGGAGAATTCGACCGATAGTCGAACCTCGGATTCAGGAGGAGCAGTGTGGTTTTCGTCCCGGCCGGGGATCACTGGACCAGCTCTATACTATCCATCGGGTGCTCGAGGGTGCATGGGAGTTTGCCCGACCAGTCCACATGTGCTTTGTGGATCTGGAGAAGGCATTCGACCGTGTCCCTTGTGGGGCCCTGTGGAGAGTGCTCTGGGAGTACGGGGTTCGGGGCCCTTTGCTAAGGGCTGTTCGGTCCCTGTATGACCGGAGCAGGAGCTGTGTTCGCATTGCCGGTAGTAAGTCGGACCTTTTCCCGGTGGATGTTGGACTCCACCAGGGCTGCCCTTTGTCACTGGTTCTGTTCATTATATTTATGGACAGAATTTCTAGGCGCAGTCAGGGGCCGGAAGGGATCCGGTTTGGGAACCACAGGATCTCATCTCTGCTGTTTGCAGATGATGTTGTCCTGATGGCTTCATCGAACCGGGACCTCCAATGTGCACTGGGGCGGTTTGCAGCCGAGTGTGAAGCGGCTGGGATGAGGATCAGCTCTTCCAAATGCGAGGCCATGGTTCTCGACCGGAAAAAGGCGGCTTGCCCTCTCCGGGTGGGTGGGGAGTCCTTGCCTCAAGTGGAGGAGTTCAAGTATCTCGGGGTCTTGTTCACGAGTGAGGGGAGGATGGAGCGTGAGATTGACAGGTGGATCGGTCCAGCGTCGGCAGTGATGCGGTCGTTGTACCGGACCGTTGTGGTGAAGAGGGAGCTGAGCCAAAAGGCGAAGCTCTCAATTTACCGGTCAATCCGTTCCTACCCTCACCTATGGTCATGAGCTTTGGGTAATGACCGAAAGACGAGATCGCGGATACAAGCGGCCGAAATGAGTTTCCTCCGCAGAGTGGCTGGCCGCACCCTTAGAGATAGGGTGAGGAGCTCAGTCACACGGGAGGGACTCGGAGTAGAGCCGCTGCTTCTCCACTTTGAGAGGAGCCAGCTGAGGTGACTCGGGCATCTGTTCCGGATGCCTCCTGGTCGCCTCCCTCGGGAGGTGTTCCGGGCATGTCCCACCGGGAGGAGGCCCCGGGGAAGACCCAGGACACGCTGGAGGGACTGTGTCCCAGCTGGCCTGGGAACGCCTTGGGCTCCCCCCGGAGGAGCTGGAGGAAGTGTCCGGGGTGAAGGAAGTCTGGGAGTCCCTGCTTAGACTGTTGCACCCGCGACCCGGCCCCGGATAAGCGGAAGAAAATGGATGGATGGATGGACTGGTACGTGCTTTTTTTCGAACAGCGCCTACGGCAGTAACACAACTGAAACACGGCAGTAAAACAATTGTAAAACAGCCAGCCTGTAGCCTCTGGAAGCCTTAAAATAAAGTTTCAAGTTAAACTTTAAGGGTAAACCCCCTGAACTCAATCTCACGGAACTGTTGATACCTGTAGGAGATTTTAAGTGGCTAAAAACAAGGCTTCATTAATTCAGTTTCGCCAGTGTACGTGCGTAAACGCGCGCAGTGGAGCTAGGGTTACGCACTACATTTGCTTTCTCGATAAATAATTAATCCATACATAAGCCGCACCTGACTATAAGCCGCAGGGTCCGAAGTGTGAGGAGAAAAGTAGCGGCTTATAGTCCAAAAAGTATGGTACTCAAATTGCCCAAATCACAGTACAACTTACTTAGACTTAGACAAACTTTATTGATCCACAAGGGAAATCACATATCACAATCATCATAATATAATATATAGCAGAGGGTAACAAAAAATAGATGGAATACCAAACAAAGAGCAAGAGACCATTCGTCAAAGAGATAATTATAAAAATTTAAGAAATATATAATAAATGTCTATGTACGTTTAAATGTAAATGTATCTGTACAAATCAGGATAAAATAGACAACAGGTAGTTGTCAGGTGCTACTTATGTATGGATTAATTCTTCGATCAGTGACTTTTCTGGTAGGTCAAAATAGTTACGGTAAATATGTGAGAAGAGTTCATGAATTAATGAAGCCTTGTTTTAGCCACTTAAAATCTCTTACACATGTATCAACAGTTCCGTGAGATTGAGTTCAGGGGGTTTACCCTTAAAGTTAAACTTTAAACTTTATTTGAAGGCTTCCAGAGGCTACAGGCTGGTCATTTTACAGTTGTTTTACTGCCGTGTTACTGCCGTAGGCGCTGTTCGAAAAAAGCACGTACCGGTATTTACGTTCATTAAATTTAAAAAAAATCCTTTTGTGTACCATCTTTCTGTGTAAATACAAGTTACTGTGTGGTTACAAGTTACAATGTGGACACCTGCGGGTTATAGTCAGGTGCGGCTTATATGTGTACAAATCTTTTTTTATTTATTTTTTTATTGGTTGGTGTGGCATCTAGTCAGGTGCGCTCTATAGTACAAAAAGTACGGTAATAAAATATAAAAAACAATATCAAATAAGATGTCCAATCACAGCTCTATACAGTTGTAGGGAGTATTATCTGTTACATAAGGGTGAGTTGTTGTACAGTTGTAGGGAGTATTATAGTATGAATGTACTCCTGTATCTCTCGCTTGTTCACTTGATAAAAAATAAACATGCAACACTCATTTAAAGTATGAAGTGCAATTGTCTTTTAACTGTGCATTTGTCATTTAAAGTTTGAACTCACAGTATTAAAAAAAAAAGATTACATTTTATATTTTATGTTTAATTCAATTTTTTTCCACACAATAGCTAATAGTGAATCTATTTAAAGCTGGTGTAGTCAAGACTTTATAAATGACTAATCAGAGTGTTTTACCCCAAAGAGTATACTGTGAAAGCAGTACTGCTGTGTCTGCAGATAGTTAGTGCTAAAAGCAGCTCTCTGATGGGCTGGAAAAGCTCTTGTAAACCCGTGCACAGAATTGACTGAGTGTCGATATTGATGACGAGCTAGAGTCACATGAAAGCTACAGAAGAGTGAGGCAGGTTTATGAATCCTGTTTAGTAAGTCCACTCCTTCTGAGCACTAAAACACATGTGCTTTCAAAATTGTGACGTCGTAGGCAAAAATCCTGAGGACTCCTGTGCCTGTGCTGTTTTTAGAGTGCTGAGTATTTCTGCTGTCAAGTTGTGCTCATTACTCCTGCTTACATTAACCTGTCGGAGCTACTAACAGTAACTTTTGTTTGCTTTCTCAATAGGAATTCACTTACTCCAAGATGGCGGCGCGTGAAGACGCAGCGGCCCCTCGTCCGGCCGATAGCGTAGTGTTTTCACCGTCTTTGTCTAGTCTATCTTGTTCGTCTTCAGTGTTTTCTAACAAGTACAGTAGGCAGTTCTTGCTGGACATAGGCAGAACTGGCCAGCACAACTCCCTGGACACTGTACTAGAGGAGAAGCTGGCGCGCTTCGGACTACTACGCCGGCCTGCTGCTAATGCTGCTAACGCTGCTACACCGGACTCGCCTGCCGCCCCCCGCCCGGAGAGGAGACGCCGCAAGCGGTGTGAGAGGAGGCAGAAGCGAGGCCGGCGCGGCGGTATCAGAGCTAGGCTAACGGCTAGCCCGCACCGGCCGGCCATTCCATCCATTCTCCTCGCCAACGTGCAGCCCTCTGGACAATAAAATGGACTACATCAGACTGAGGGCTGCCCAGCGCGACGTGAGGGAGTGCTGTGTTTTTGTTTTTACGGAAACATGGCTCCATGACAACATCCCGGACTCAGCGGTGCGCCTGGACGAGCTAACATGCTACCGCTCGGACCGAGCTAGCGGTGTCCCCGGAGTTAAATCCCGCGGAGGGGGTTTAATAATTTTTCTTCGGGACACTTATTGTCGGGACGCTGTGGTGGTATGTAGACACTGTTCACCCCTAGTGGAGTTTATGATTCTGAAGTGCCGGCCTTTTTATCTCCCGCGTGAAATCACGGCAATATTGCTAGTGGTTGTTTACGTCCCCCCATCACCGAACAGCGCTGATAGGAGGGAGGCACTGTATGAGTTGTATAACTCTATTAGCGAGCAACAGACTGCTCACCCGGACGGATTTTTATCCTTGCCGGGGATTTCAATCATGCAGACCTCAAAACTGTCATGCCACAAATGCATCAGCATGTTGATTTCCCAACCAGGGGAAACAACATTTTGGACATGGTTTACACTACACACAAGGGAGCATACAAGGCTTACCCCTCCCCCACATAGGCCTCTCTGACCACATCTCTGTTGTGCTCAGACCGGCATACAGACCCCGTGTAAGGGTCTCTAGGCCGGCTCTGAAGCAGATCCAGGTGTGGCCAGAGGGGGCCTCGTCTGCACTACAGCACTGCCTCGGTACAACAGACTGGGCAGTGTTCAAACAGGCCGCCACATACAACAATCACACTGACATTGAGGAGTACGCAGACACTGTGACCTCCTACATCACCAAATGCATTGGTGATGTCACACACACAAAAACAATCACCACCAGGGCTAACCAGAAGCCATGGCTGACAGGGGAGGTTCACAGGCTGTTGAGAGCCAGGAACGCTGCCTTCAGAGCTGGGGATGTCCCCCATCTGAGGGCAGCAAGAGCCAACCTGTCCCGTGGAATCAGGAAAGCCAAACACAAATACACACAGAAAATAACCGGACACTTTAGAGATAGCAGGGACACACGGAGTCTGTGGCAGGGCATCCAGAACATCACGGATTACAAAACCCTTGCCACAGACCTGTGACAATAATATCACCCTGCTCAATGACCTCAACAGCTTCTTTGCACGGTTTGAGGCAGGAAATGACACCCGGCCCCAAAAAACTCCACCACCTCCCCACGACCAGCCCCTGTGTGTGTCTGCAGCCAGCGTGAAGAGGACACTCTCCAGGATCAACACCCGCAAGGCTGCAGGCCCGGACAACATTCCTGGTCGTGTGTTGAAAGACTGTGCAGAGGAGCTCAAGGATGTCTTCACAGACATCTTTAATGCTTCTCTGAGCCAGGCTGTCGTTCCCTCCTGCTTCAAAACCACTACCATCGTTCCCGTGCCAAAGAAGCCCACTCCGGCCACTTTTAATGACTATCGCCCTGTTGCACTGACCCCCATCATCATGAAGTGCTTTGAACGGCTAGTCATGGCACACATCAAATCCATCCTCCCCCCCCCCCTAGACCCATACCAGTTTGCATACCGGGCCAACCGCTCTACCGAGGATGCAATCTGTTCTGCACTTCACCCGGCTCTCACCCACCTAGACAATAAAGACTCATATGTGAGAATGCTGTTCATAGATTTCAGTTCAGCATTCAACACTATAATCCCACAGCAGCTCATTATCAAACTAGACCACCTGGGGCTTCAGACCTCACTGTGTAATTGGCTGCTGGACTTCCTCAGTGAGAGGCCACAGGCAGTGCGGGTCGGCAGAAACACCTCAAGCTGCATTAGACTGAGCACAGGAGCCCCCCAGGGCTGTGTGCTCAGTCCGATGCTCTTCACTCTGCTGACCCACGACTGCTCACCAGCGTTCAGCACCAATCACATAGTGAAGTTTGCGGACGATACGACTGTGGTGGGTCTCATCTCTAATAACGATGAGACAAACTACAGGAGTGAGGTGAGCCTTCTGACCCAGTGGTGCAGCAATAACAATCTCCTTCTCAATGTTGAAAAGACCAAGGAGATTGTTGTTGACTTCCGGAGAGGCCCCACCCAGCACCCCCCACTGTCCATCAATGGTGCTGCTGTAGAGAGGGTGAGCAGCACCAAATTCCTGGGGGTGCACATCAGTGAGGACCTCTCCTGGACAGTGAATACTGTATCACTGGCAAAGAGGGCTCAGAAGCGCCTCTATTTCCTCCGCAAACTGAGGAGAGCTGGAGCCCCTCCACCCATTATGACCACCTTCTACCGAGGCACCATTGAGAGCGTCCTGACCAGCTGCATCACTGTGTGGTACGGGAGCTGCACTGAACAGAACAGGAAAGCCCTGCAGCGCATAGTGAATGCAGCTGGGAGGATCGCTGGTGTCTCTCTCCCCTCCCTCCTAGACATTTTTAACACCCGGCCCACCCGCAGAGCGTCCAGCATTGTGGGTGACCCGAGCCACCCCGCACATAGCCTGTTCAGCCTCCTGCCCTCGGGGAGAAGGTACCGGAGTCTCCGGGCCCACTCCACCAGGCTTTCAAACAGCTTCATCCACCAGGCTGTCAGGAGGCTGAACTCACACTCGAACTCACACCCGAACTCCCACCTTACACATCTCCCACCCCCCATCCCCCACCCCGGCATAACCTGTATTCCATAAAAAGACCTATCACTCTAGACACTTTAAAAAAAAAAAAAAAAAAACTGCTGCTAAGGACTACTGTTGCACTGTTGCACATTTACATTTACTACTGGATTTTACTCCTGTTGCACTGTTGTTTACTACTGTTATTGCACACTTACATTTACTACTGGAATTTTTAGTACTGTTGTTTACTCCTGTTATTGAATTTTACCCCCGTTGCACTGTCGTTTACTACTGTTATTGCACATTGACTACTGGAATTTTAGTACTGTTGTTTACTCCTGTTACTGCACTAGAATTACTACTGTTGCACATTTATTTTTATTTTATCTTAACTCCTATGCACATTCTACTGCACATGACCAAGTCACTGCTGTATCTTCCATTGCACATTTTTGATGCACACTGCACACTTTGGAAATCTGTATATAGTATAGTTTATTTATTATGTTGCACTGTTTTAAGATTTTAGATCGTAGACTTTAGTTTTAACTTAGATCTCTGTCTTAGATAGTTTTTTTGTTGTGTTTTGTCTTCATATTGTATTTTGTACACTGTCTTTTTGCACTACCTGGCCAGAGAGAAACAAAATTTCGATTCACTGTATGTTGAACACATATGGCAGAATTGACAATAAAGCTGACTTTGAACTTGAACTTGAACTTTGATACCAGTAGATGGTGTTCAGTGTCTGCGTACACTGATGTGTGAATGGGTGAGTGGTTCCTTGTTGTAAAGTGCCTTGAGTGGGTGCCTTGAAGGTGGAAAAGTGCTGTATAAAGATGTAGCCCTGATTTAAAAAGGTGTCTGTTGTCTAAAACTTCTAAAACATGAGATGCCAAAGCACAGGTCCTCCAGAACATGTTTAAAGGGATAGTGTTTTTTTTTTAAATGTTAATCTGTATGGGTTTCTTTCTAAAAGTTACGTATGTTGACACCGGCTTACCTCTGACACTCTCAGCTGATCCCGGTTCGGCTCGCTTTCTGGAGCCCACGTAAGTAGGTCCGGTAACTTCCCTGGAACATGAAATAAAGCTTGTTTTTCTTCTCAGAACAAAACATTTGTCCGAAAAGGTGATATATTTGCATCCCAAACAGTTGTCCACGAAACATCCATCAGCGTACTTACCGATCGCGTATTGTGTCTGTCGATTTGTATCACTGCGCGCATATTAGCTGTATTAGCCTGTTCACTTGTAAACTTCCCCTTACGGCGGACCGCATCTGCCGTACACTTCCGCTAAAGGTTAACAGGCTAATACAGCTAATATGCACGCAGTGATACGAATCGGGAGAGTCAATACGCGAACGCAATCTACGCTGCTGGATGTTTCGTGGACAACTGTTTGGGACGCACAAAGTAAGGTAAGCCGGTGTCAACACATGTAACTTTTAGAAGGAAACCCATACAGATTAACATAAAAAATCTATCTATCCCTTTAAAGGCCAGTGACAATACGCATAATGCAGAATACACATGATTCCTTTAGGTTTAGGTCTTTCTGTCATTTGGTTGTCCAGTCTGGCTATGCTTCTACTGTAGGGAGTATTATACCTCTGATGATATATGCCAAGCTAACAAAGACTGGTGGCAGTAGGGGTTATAACTGTGTAAATATCTGTGAATAATTGTAGAATTGTGAACTTTCTTTTCAAAATAATCATAACACTACAATTTCATATGACTGACCTTACGATTGACAGCTCCATACAATTGACTAGTGACCTAGTTTTACAGAGCAAAACTCAACAATCATTCTAACATCTCAAACATATCCAAACCTCCTGTACACCATGTTTTCCTCATTTTCTCTTGCAGCCTGATAGAACGTGCACATGTGAATGCTCCCGCTCCAGGCCAACAGTGTCTCCAGCCATCCGACGCCCACCTTCAGACAAAACCACAGCTGCAGTGGAAAACAAAATGAAATTCAATATCCAAACAGGGCTGGATCCTGCCTGTATGCTTCTGAAAGGAGAACACTCAATCCAGTGGTTATGCTCTATAAAGACAGATCTATAGCGCAATATAGATGTAGCTAATAGGGCTGAATCATTTGGAGAAAAAAAAATCTATGGCTCAGTGTACTAATCGAAAGCCAGAGGTTTAAATTCCCGCTCTAACCCAGTTCTATTGTTGTGTTCTCAGGCAAGACACTGCACACATTGCCTAGTATGAGTATGGTGGGTGCAAGAGTGTTGGTGGTTCTAGGGGTGGATGGCGCAGTTTGGCAGCCTTGCTTCTGTTAGTCTCCTCCAGGGCAGCTGTGGCTACAGAAGTAGTGCAGTTGCAGGGCATTATTATTAAAGAGGAGGTATTTAACTTCTATGGAGTGTTAACTGCTAATCCCCCAAAAAATATTGAGGCCCATTTCTCTGTCTTACCCCTTCGTCTTACCCCTACCCCTTGGTTTTGCGCATTCATATGAGGGCAAGGGGTGTCCCAATTCTAATTTTGATCAAGGACTCGGGCCACGACCTCGGGCTACATACCCCTTGAAACGAAGTAAGCTCTCGACCAGACTTGAAACGAAGGCGTATGCCTACAAGCGCAGGCAGCTTTTGGGATCAGGCAGCGTCACATCGACCAACCAAGGAGTCTCATAAATGTATTTTCAGCAGTTGTAATTATCGATTAACAGTTTAGCAGGTTTACAATTATGACGCTTATGTTCTACGTTACTTTTAGTGAACTGTTGTTGCGGTTTTAACTGTAGTGAAGTCTGTTTAGCCGACGTTATCATTGAACTTTCATCGAACTTTCATGTATTAACAAGCTAGTTTTTTGTCGAGCTGAGGTACCTGATAATCCTTGACATTTGTTTACATTTGTTTGCGTCAGTTGTTGTCGCCTCTGTAGATGTAGCAGCTCAGGTAGAAGCAAGGGATGATGACGTAAACGGTAATCGAGTGGCGTCCCATTTCTTAGGGGAACATTTGTACCCCGAGCCCTCTCAGCTCGTTATTGAGGGGCAAGACAAAGACGTAGATAAAGGGGAAGGGCAAGGGGTAAGACAGAGTAATGGGACGCAGCCTTAGATCACCATGTTACATCTTATTGTTTTGAAAATGCTATATTTCGTAAGAACATGTTATGTAAGTTTCATTTTTGTTTTTGACCCTTTGAGTTCCTCCTCTCTTTGCTCTCGGTGCTAACCCCTTCAGAGTGCTATTACGACACAATCAGCATGTATCCCACTACTGAAACTACTGCTATGTTTGTGAAGTTGTAATGTATTGTTTTGTATCCCGCTTTTGCAGAGTAATTAAGAATCGTCGTGTGGGAGCATTGACATAGGCTTGTGAGCGGAGCATTGCACAGAATCGTACCGCTAACCGTAAAGAGGGCGTGGGAGAACTCGCAAAATTACTAAAACATGCTTGGATGACATGTTTTGCACACACACACACACACACACACAAAACAAAAAACAAACATGAACCATAGTTAAAATCCTCCAACTAAGATAGTCCTGATGGGTCAAATGCAGAGGACAAATTTCCCTATGGGGACAATAAAGTGAATGTAAAACCCTCTACATCATGTTTTTGATGAGGGAACAACATAATAACATGTTAAAGAGCGCCAAAAAGTGAATTCTGTATCATATCACCTCTTTAATATTACTGATTTATCAAAACTACACCCAGGGGCCACACAAGATCACATAAAAACATTAAATAAATCTGAAAATGTAATTTTCTCCAAAATTGTAAATAACACCAACACAGAAAACAAAATACCAGTCCAGCTCTGAAAAAAAGTCATAATTTTGTTTTTAGGAATTGACCCCGCACGTTCTGAAACCTAAAGTGTCCATTATAATAGCTCCAAACATCCACTCACTGCACACTCCGTAGTCTAATGCACTAATGGAGCTGGGTGTAGTGCTTCATTACACCAACATGCAGATGGGAACTTGACATTTCGCCTCAGCAATTTATGACAACACAATTAGACGCTAACTGAGGCGCATGCGTTTCTATCAACACTGAATATGCTCCAAATGAACACACGTAAACTGCTGTTGTTGTATCCTTGGGCAAGATGCTTTAGCCAGTGTATGCGGTTGTTTGTTATCGTTGTGCCAGAGAGAATTAAAAGCAATGCCCACTACGCTCAGAGAGATCAGGAGTCTAACCCACAACCTTCTTACCGAGAGGAGGAGACAGGCAGGGCTGGACTGGGACAAAAAAAAACAGCCCTGGCATTTTTGTCTTAGACCGGCCCCTCGTAATTAGCGGAGCACAACGGACTAATTTATGTTTGTGTTCCCCGAAGCAAAGTATTTTACTATTGTTACGTCTTGGCCAAGGGGAAACCAGGGCGCAACATTTAAAGGAAAAATCCCAAAAACCACCAGCAAAGTGACTATTTAAAATGCATCTTGCACACAAGGTCAGGAGTAGGGGTGGGTATTGGCAAAGAAGTCACGATTCAATTCGAATCACGATTCACATGCCACGATGCGATACTATCACGATGCATCACGATACTTGAATTATTGCGATGCATTGCAATATATTCGACATACTTCAGGGAAAATGTACTAAAAATAAAGAGGATAACTCAAATATCAGTGGCTGTGTATCTGGGTAGTGTCTTCAATTGATACATAACTCTGAGCAGCTCGATTCATAACTGAATTTATTGAATAACAAAAACAAATAAACCAAACCAATAACAAAAAAAGTGCATAGGATTTTTTCTAAAACAAAAAATGATGTTCAAACATTTGCCATTTTGGAGGTAGCTACCATCATAACAAACAATACCCTTTCACAAAGAAAAAAGTGCATAGGATTTATAAAAAAAAAATAAACTAATAATGAATGTATTTATTTATTAATATTAAATATTAAATTATGAAATATTAAATTATTAATTAATAATAATCGATTTTTGGCATCAAGAATCGATGCAGTATATTGTGAAAGTTTGTATCGCGATGCATTGTCATGACGATTATTTTGCACACCCCTAGTCAGGAGCATGTTGGCTGGTACTCCAGGCGAAATTCCTGTTTTTTTCTCATCGAATCTACACGATTCATCTAGGTCATCTGTTTTGGCTTCAAAACTGCAAATTTCGCAGAAAGGTGAGCAATTTTCATGTCTATCCATCACCTAAATGTCCCGGTATTATCGTAACATTACTGCTTGCTTACCTGGTGTGCCTGTGCTACACTTGCCTGGTCACTCTGTCCCTCGGGTTCCCTCCGGTTCCCTTGGGTTCCCTGTCCACCTTCAGCCTGGGCTGCAGAGGACGTGGAGGTTCCAGCAGCCCCTCCAGAGAATATGTCTGTTATTTTAGAACATTTTGCAGCGTCTATAGCGAGATTTTTAAATCTTTTAGCCCGTAACTTCTCCACACCACCTTTCTGCCGCTTCTCCATGTTTCCACGCTCAACACTGAAACCAGCGGGGGTCAGTGCAGAGAAAGGGGTGGGACCGCTCTTGTAAGCTTCTATATCCTGATTGGCTTAGTCCACTGTCTATATTGAAGATGGACCAATGGGACCTCTCCTCTAAATTGTGGGCCGGTCTCCAAGTAAAAAAAAACAAACAAAAAATAACACCATCAGCCCCTAGGACTGTCGGCCCACTGGGAAAATGCCCAGTATGCCTGATTACTACAGTAACACAGAGGGTACTAAAGCCTGGAAATTGAACCCGCAACCCAGTTAGTTAATTGAGCAAAATATGTCTTCCCCAATACAGCTATAGCAGTATTGTGTAAGCAGCTCTTGAGGTCAAAATATGTCTGATGTGTGCTGTCTCGAGAATGAGGAAGTGCACTGTTAGCATGCTAGTTGTGAGCGTTACTGTGGTGGTCTCTGAAATGCGTTGGGAATAATTAGGATGCTCGGAATGCATACGGTAAGCGAGGAAAAACGGTGGACCACTGCAAACTGTTTAAAATAAAATAGTTCTGTTTTTCACGTTTTTAAGAGTAAAAGTAAAAAAAAAAACACAATATAAAGTACAAGGCATTTTCCATTAGGGTTGTGTATTGTGGTTTGACATGTCCCTGGATGTCCACACTTTCCTTTGTGCAGTGAATTCTCGAGTGACAAAATCATGGCCAAATTTGTAACTACTTAGCCTTGAAGAAAACACAGTAAATAGAAAAGGGAAACATATTGTAAGACGATTCTTACAGGGTTCTGTAAGTCACTGCCTTGTATCTGTCTGAAGGGAGGAGCTAACTCTAATAAAACTAACACACCCTGGTTGTTTATAGCAAGGAGAATTTGTCAGTGGTAAAGTCTAGTGAACTACCCTAAGGTGTGAACTGTCACCTGAGTCATACTTTATGTTGCATAATGGTTCATGCCCGTAATGAGTCATCTAACTCATTTGAGCATTGTAATAATTATTTATAGTGTAATAATTAATTTATAGCAGATTCTTGTTACAATAAGCAACTAGGGTGTGTTAGTTTCACTGTATTTAGCTCCTTACAGTGATATTTAAGGCAGTGACCTACAGAATCCTGTCAGAACTGATTAAACTTTGTGGATGAACGGTGAAATGCATTAATTCAGTTGGCAATTTTCTTTTGCTCTGTGTTTTATACAATATAAGCTATATTGCCAAAAGTATTCACTCACCCATCCAAATAATGGAAATCAGGTCTTCCAATCACTTCCATGGCCACAGGCGTATAAAATCAAGCATCTGGGCCTGCAGACTGTTTCTACAAACATTTTCTACAAAGAATGGGTCGTTCTCAGGAGCTCAGTGAATTCCAGCGTGGTACTGTGATAGGATGCCACATGTGCAACAAGTCCAGTCGTGAAATTTTCTCACTCTGAAATATTCCACAGTCAACTGTATTATAACAAAGCGGAAGCAACGGAGCGACAGCAACTCAGTCATGAAGTGGTAGGCCACGTAAACTGATGGGGCAGGGGTCAGCTGATGCTGAGGCAATCAGCGGTCGCCAACTTTCTGCAGAGTCAGTCGCTACAGACCTGCAAACTTCATGTGGCCTTCAGATTAGCTCAAGAACAGTGTGTAGAGAGCTTCATGGATTGGGTTTCCATGGCTGAGCAGCTGCATCCAAGCCAAACATCACCAAGTGGTGTAAAGTACGTCGCCACTGGATTCTCGAGCAGTGGGGATGTGTTCTCTGAAGTAACGAATCACACTTCTCCATCTGGAAATCTGATGGACAAGTCTGGGTTTGGCAGTTGCCAGGAGAACGGTCCTTGTCTGACTGAATTGTGCCAAGTGTAATATTTGATGGAGGGGGTTTATGGTGTGGGGTTGTTCTTCAGGAGTTGGGCTTGGCCCCTTAGTTCCAGTGAAAGGAACTCTGAATGCTTCAGCATACCAAGAGATTTTGGATTCCATGCTCCTAACTTTGTGGGACCAGTTTGGGACCTCTTCAACATGACTGTGAACCAGTGCAGAAAGCAAAGTCCATAAAGACCTGGATGAGAGTTTGGTGTGGATGAACTTGACTGGCCTGCACAGAGTCCTGACACCTTTGGGATGAATTAGAGCGGAGACTGAGAGCCAGGCCTTTTCGTCCAACATCAGTGTGTGAGCTCACAAATGAGCTTCTGGAAGAGTGGTCAAACATTCCCATAAACACACTCCTAAACCTTGTGGACAGCCATCCCAGAAGAGCTGAAGTTGTTATAGCTGCAAAGGGTGGACCGAGGTCAAATTAAACCCTATGGACTAAGAATGGGATGTCACTTAAATTCATATGTGAGTCAAGGTGAGCAAATACTTTTGACAAAATAGTGTATGTCATGTTGTTATAGTTTTTGACCAGTAGGGCAATAGAGCAACTCATTAAAATGAATGGTCTGATTACTGCAGTAGAAGTAACCTGTATGTTTCCTCAGATGTCGACTGTATGCATGTGCGTTTGCAGATTGTCACAGAGATCGAGCACAATACAGTTTTTATCCTCATATCTTCCAGCCGAAGATACAAGTCTGCTGTGCTACTGCTTTTCTGACAACTACAGTATTATACAAAGACATTCAAAATTTGTTTCCACAACTCGATCAGTTGGTGTGCCCATGCTGCCTAGAGTTATGTCAAACTGAATGTTCCATCACATACAATGGTGAAGCATAAAGTTTATTTTGTCACTTATCTATTGTTACCATGTTATCTAAAATAGCAAAAAGTTTACTCTCAACAGTGACTTTTAATGAGGCTTTGCACTCACATAAATGCGGTCTGTGGGCTGGTACCAGCTGACAGCCTCTGCATTAGTCATAATTAATGCTTTCTGGCCATAGCGGCTTGTCAAAGCCTGATCCCTCCAGATCTCATAAGCTAAGCAGGGCCAGGCCTGTTTAGTACTTGGAAGGGAGACCACTGGGAAAATCCGGTGCCAGAGTGGGGCGCCAGTGTAAAAAAAAAACAAAAAAAAAATTGTCCTTAGGCATGGCACTTCACCCACATTGCCTAGTATGAAAGTGGCATGTGCGTGAATGATGGTGGTGGTTAGAGGGGCTAATGGTGCAGATTGGCAGCCTCACTTCCATCTGTTTGCCCCAGGGCAGCTGTGGCTACAATGGTAGATTAACACCACCGAGTGTGGAGTGACTGTCCAGAAAAGCGCTATATCCTCCTGGGACCTGAAGGAAAAAAAGTGCATTTAAATTATTATTATTTTAATGTTCTATTTGGAGGTAAATTAACATCTTAGCATTTACATTTTGTTAATTTTATTTTTATTCATAATGTTATAACATGTCCTCTGTGATGGACGTTGGGGACATTTTGGTGTTAAATCCATGTGAAGTTAACAACAAAAAACATTTTAACAAAAACATTTTTTTTTTTTGATGACCAACATCTCTGACAAGTTTCTACAGTTGCCTCAAAAAGTTCTTAGACTGCCTTTTAATTACTTATTTATTTATTATTATGTATTATTTATTTTATTTATTTGAGTATTTATTTAAATATTTTATATGTTTATGTATAATTTATTATTATTATTATTATTATTATTATTATTATTATTATTATTATTATTATTATTATTATTATTATTATTATTATTATTGTTATTATTATTATTATTATTATTTTTTTTTTTTTTTTAAATCATAGTGAGGCCACAAACTAGAATCTCAAAACAATTAAAAGATAGATTGGTTAACTCGATGTCCACTATAAAGGACACAAATGAATTGGCTGGGTCTCAGGAGGATATAAAACATTAATTAACCAAATAAACCATTAATTAACCATATAAACCATTATTATATTTGAGAGCTAATGTTCCATTCTTCCCCGACTATGCCAGCTGCTATTGTGGTTAGAAGAGAGTTAGAATGAGCATCGAACTACTATCTACTATGTGTATGTCTGTGGTATTAACTACTACTCCATAAGATTACTTAATGGATTCAATATAGGCACGTCTTAACACGCATTACACAATTTTTACTATTACAATATCAGAATGCATTATATTACTATCTAAAGAAGTGAATTCTGAATACATTGCCAGATAAGTACATAAAAGCTCTGTAGTTTTATTACTGATGAAAAGGAACATTTAACAGTGACACATTTCTCCTTATATTTGCAGTGCCAAAGCTCTCCCATTTACAAACCCAATGCATTTTTATCTAAATTCTTGCGCCTTTGGGAATACTCAAAGATAATATCGTAGGCGCCGCCACTTTCCAGCCTTATTATCATCATATCATTTCAGAATTAGAGCTATTTCACCACACTCAGCAACCTAAATTGCTACTTTGACTGAATCTCAAATGTGTCCTGTAATAAAGGAGACTTAATGTGTTTTTGCCCTAATCATTTGGAGCATAATGAGTGAAACATCACATCTCAGACTGAAGAGCAGCTCTGAGGTGTACACGGGCGTGTCGATTTGGTCTAAAAAGTACCAGGATCCCATATGAGATTTGAAATTGTATGTAGTGTTAAATATAATGAGTCAAATTTAAAGTGGGACTTAACACCTAAACTCTGACCATAACCACATTTCAAATCGAGCTGCTAACTTGGGCAGTACAGTGAGGGGTTCATGTCCGATGTAGGCTGGAGCAGATACAAGGCTAGAGGAAGTGGAAAGTGGAGTGAAGTCACCTGAGTGTAGCAGAGGTGACCTGAAGTCAACTTTATGCAAATGCAGAGCGATATCACTGCGGCGACAGACACTCAGTGAACACCTTCTTGTACAGAGCCGGAGACACGAGAGTGAATTGAGCGCAGAGATGAGCTTTTTTCACTGTGAGGAAGGTATGAGGGAGAAGGAGGGGCAGGGAGGAGGTATAAGGAACAGTGTGATTGGTCTAACAAGTATTCACATTTCAAAATCCACCCCTGCTGCCAGGTGTGATGTCACATAGTACTTGAAATTGCAGCACACTCTCAGATTTCAAAGTTTTTAGACACAAAGCTTTGAATGTGCCTAGTTTGCAGTATCCATTTCATTCTTTTTCTTCCGCTTTCTCCGTATTTCGGGTCGCGGGGGCCATGGTCCAGACAGATCTGCTGCCCAGATCACAGCGCACCGGCCCCCATGGATCCCCCCACAGGTGGTGGGTCCACAGGTGGTGGGCCCACAGAAGGACGGCCCCACGTCGCTTGACGCAACCAGCCTTGATGTACTTGTGTCATGGGCTCTTCCAGTGTGCCCAGACACTGGGGGCGAGGTGATGTTAAGTTGATGTTCTGTGGGAGCTTGGGATCGCACTGCCAATCCATGGGTCAGTGGATCCGACCGCTCAACCAACATTGCCGAGAGCGAGATTCAAACCACCAACTCCTGGATCAGCGGACAAACGCTCTACCAACTGAGCTGCTGCTGACCCTTGGTAACTGCATGTCTCTCACTGCATGCCCACTCACTTCAAGAATGCACGCAAACAAACAAGCAAAGAAAGAACCATAATTGAATACGTTCAAGATAGATATGCTTAATGTCATACAGTAGAACATTCCAGGCAAAGCAATGACATCTCCATGGAAACAAGTTGCATACTGAACATTTGAAGCAGTCTTTAATATTTGTAAAGTTATATCGTTAATAAGGTGAAGCAGGGCCAAGGCTGCACAGAATCTAACCCAAACCAGGGCTAAAACACCGGTACCAAACCAGGTCTAAAGTAGGTCTGAACCAGGCCTAAACCCAGGTCTAAACCAGCACCAGTTTTCATGACCATCTTGAACACACTTTATAACTTATTCTAACACCACTGCTAGTACTGGGGCTGTAGCTGTCTAAAGAAATCCTTCATTGACTCTGAACTTACGTAAGGATTTACAGATTATTAGCTCCAAAAACTTTTGTATCTCTGTATCTGACCCAAACTGAACCTCCCAAACTACACCTGCACAGAGTTCAAGCAAAAACACTATATGTGGAGAGAACTGTACAAGGAAACAAAAAGTATTTATAGAAAGTCTTGTTAAGATTCTTGCACATTTACAGATGTATTCTACTACATATTTTCTTTTCTGTATTCTGGCAAGAAGATCCGTAACAAAAGAATACTGATTGTGTCAATTAGACAAAATTGAAAAGCTCAAACTGAGTTTAGCATCTCATCAAGTCTCTTCTTCAGTGGGGCTGACGGGGTTATGTAAGTCACTGTTTACATCTGTGTGAAGAGAGGAGCTGACTACACTGACACAAACACACCCTGGATGTTTACCGTAAGGATGTTTTATTAGTAGTGCTGTCAGGCGATTAAAAAAATTAATCTAATTAATTACAGGATTTGTAATTAATTATTCTAATTAAGAAAGAGAGAGAGAGAGGCAACCCAATTTGCATCCGTTTCCGAAATTCTGTGAGCATGGTTTGTTGAAGTGCGCTCATGCTCTCTCTATCACCGGTAACAATGGAACTTGTCTGGACGTGTTTATCGTTCAAATGATCCGTCAGGCTGGAGCAGCTTCGGTGATCGAAAAATTCTTTTTGACAAAAGCTACAAATCACCATGTTCTCGTTGATAGTCCCATCTTCGTTCTTTTTATAAATAAACTTGCCGTTCAAAGGCCCTGGCAGCGATTTGCTCGCAGCACGCCAAATTTTAAATGTGCACATGGAATTGCCACTCATAATGAGTTCATTTGCAGTGTAATTAATTAATCTAATTAACGTGTTGAACAGACAGCCCTCATTTATACATATTTTGGTTAACACCTGCCTTGTTTGGTTCGTTTAAAATCAAAGTTCGTTTGCTACTTTGATTCGGACCTTTTGGGCGGTGTGAATAAAAACTAAAAATTTTGATCCGGAGCAAACAAGCGAACCAAGAACACCTAAAAAGCTCGGTCTCGGCACAGCTCCATTCGAATCCTGGTACGGTTCGTTTGAGGTGAGAATGCAGACCGGACTCGATCCGACACAAGTTGGCTTTTTGTTCTTAACGAGCTCCCGTCGTATGTCGAGCATTATGGGAAACCGAGGCTGACGAGACGAAACTAAACAAAACGAAACGAAACTTAAGAGGCTTACTTACGTTTTGCGTGAAGAGCAAGAGTCAGAACTTGATGCGCGCACATTAGCGCTGTTCTCCGTAGCCGTCTTGCCCTGTGTCTTTGTCTTTTGGAAATTAGTTGTAAAATAGTGTAAACCTCACGATGCTGCTCAAACATTTGTGCGAACTGTAAAAACTGTGCAAACCATATCGCTAAGGCTAGATTGAAAACAGCACGTAACACCATTATTCTCCTCTTTCCGCATTTGGACACGGCTCATTTCTGTCCAATGGCTGAGCGACCTCAGCACACGTGGTTTTGTTTACAGATGTTGGTCCGCTTGGAAAAAAAATGAACAAAAATTAAAAAAATACAAAAAAAATTGGTCTGGACCAAAGCAAGTGAACTATCGGACTTTCCTAAGACACATCAACCGATTAATGGACAAAATTACAGACTTACAACCTTAGCTAGTACTACTACTATTACTACTGCTACAATTATTGCTACTAATACTACACTTTTCTAAACTCATCATAACATTTCTACAAAGTGTTCTACAGTGTCTTGCCCAAGGGCCCTGCATTTCGCGGAGTGTAACTGATTAAACCAGTGGGCGTTTCTCTACCAACTAAACTCCCACTTCCTTTGTTTGCACACAACCTTTGGACATTTTCATACATATTATTTACTCAGGGCAGTCAAGATTTGGCAAAATTTTTAACAAACCGCATCTTGCATCTTGCCAGAATCCCTCGCCGCCCCCCAGGATATAAAAACACCGAGCGGAATTGTATCCAGTGTTTTTTTTGGAAGAGTACAATGAGAATCCCAAAAGTAATCTGTCTTCACATTTGTGCTGTGTTTATCTGAAAGCAGCACGCCGGGGGGCGCCGAACATCTGCTCGCACTTGGACCTCCACGTGGGGATGGGCAAAAATAAGAGTGGCCATGTTGGAATGACCAGCTGCCCGTGCTAGTGAGGCGGAAGGAGCTGGCAATGTGCGAGTCTGTTGATAAGATAAAGCTATGGGAGTGGAAATGGTAAAATGAACAAAAAATAAATAGAAAAATGTTACTTTAGAGAGGTGGGCGTCTACAAGATGGTTTTAAAATTTGGTGCGTTGGCAATATTAAAATAGAGAGTATATAATTTTAAAGTTTGAGAATAGAAACCCGTAATCTTCTTTACAAGGTGTGATACATTTATTTTTAGACAAAACACCACTTCATTTCTTATTGCTCTGCTTATGCACCAGATCCAGTTATATGTCAGATCCATGGAGAGGCCAGTATGTTCACTGTAAGAATCCATGGAAAAATAAGCACATATCAGTACAAAACCAGCTCTAAGCCAGTACCCTAGACCAGGGGTGGTCGATAGGGGGCCAAGTGTCAGTCGATCGCCAGGGCTTAATGCTCAATTTAGATTTTTTTTTTTTAAATCCGATTTTTTGCGCATGCACCCCGGGGGACATGACGAGGTTAGCACAGCGAGCGCGCTCAATGTTTACAAAAGTAGCCTAGAGTTGCTGGAGACGGAGAAGTACAAGATTTTTTGCGGGGGCAGAACGTTTTGCGGGGCAGTTGCTACGTGCTTCGCCGCTTTACTGCAGGCATGAAAATCCCTCATCTTTCAACGAAATTCACCGATACGTTCGGATGAGTCATATTATCGTATTATTTCTGCATCAAAGGGACAGATTAGCTAACAGCAGGGGCCCGGGACTAAACCAGGATCTAAACCGGGACTTAACCAGGTCTAAATCAGGTCTAAACCAGGTCTAAACCAAGCCTAAACCAGGTCTAAACCAGGACTAAACCAGGAGTAAACCAGGTCTAAACTAGGATTAAACCAGGTCTAAACCAGGTCTGAAACAGGACTAAGGTGTGTGTGTGTGGGGGGGATCCCGGTTAAAAAAAGGTTGAGCGCCCCTGCCCTTGACTGTAAATACAAATGGACATACAGTAGCTAACCCACTAGCCGCCATGTTCCAAATAGGAAGTGAGCATGGGGTCGCCTCCTGCTCCATCGACTCCCAATTTATTTTAGATTGAAAAATTGCCCCGACTCTCTCTGTAACTGCAGTGAACCTCATCATTTTGGTCTTCAGATGTTCAGATGTTCATTTAACCCGCTCTACATGATCCTGGGATTTTTATTTCACAATTCTATCAGTAAATAAATTCCTATTCAGCACGACAAATTTATTCTAGCGCCTAAAGCAGAGGCACGCAGCCGAGTGGGAGAAGTCACAGCGCGAGCACACCGTCCAAAGTCAAACAAGCAACAGTCCCTGAAACATTTTCGAACTGTGTGCCGTATGATAAGCACTGGCCACGATGGAAGGCGATCACACACACGCGACCACGATGTATGTATGTAGGTGCCCATATATATTGTGGAAAAGCCCGGATTCATTAACATGGTGAAAGATTTGGACCCGAAGTATGTGCAACCAAGATGCAAATATTATTTTTGCCACAACTGTAAACAGCCAACTGTATACAGACTGCACAATGCTGTAGGTAAGGGTCTTAAAGTGATATATTTTTTAAAAAACGATAACAGCTTAATTGATGCAAGGTGTAATGTATTTGTTTTATAAAAGAACGTTGAATTATTTTGAGCCATTTGTCTGTCATCTGTTATTTGTTTTTGAGTAGGGCAGAGAAAAATCGATTAAAATCGGATTTTTTGTAAAAAAAAAAACAACAACAACAAAAAACTGATTTTATTTTTAGGCCATATCGCCCAGCTCTACTGTGGAGACTGGACAGTGTAGAGTTAATAGAGTTGTATAATACAAAAAACAAAAAAAACAAAAAAGATTATGATATCAAGGACTAAATAAAGCCAAGACTTAAAGGTATTAAGAAAATGTGCTATAAATTCTGCAGAAATATGTGAGGCATGCTGGGTAAAGTCTGGTTTATAGTCCAGCGTCAGGCTCCGTGCAGCTGAGTACTGGCTGGCATTCTGACCTCGACCAGACGAGCTTCTGTGGGGCTAATCGGGCCCAAGTGCATTCTGGGAATCCAAACTATTACATTTGCATACATTTATTTTGGGAGGCAAAGAACAATCATCTAGCCTCATATTCCAAACTCCGAACGGTTTTTAAGGAGCTGCCCACTCAGTTTGTGGATCAGCCAATCACAGCTCACGCAGTCAACAGAAACTAGACAAAATTTCAGAAAGAATTTTTACTTTTTAACAATGTTTACGGAAAATACAGCATATTCAAAACAATAAAAGGTAATGTGGTAGTACTAAATACAGCTCTGGAAAAAAATAAGAGACCACTACATTTTTTTTCTGAAATCAGCATCTCTACATGTTTTACAGCCATTCCATTCCAGCGTCTGTTGAATTCCAACACAAACACAAAGCTGAGCTACTTCAGTTCTTGCACCAGGAGTGGAATAAAGTCACCCAAGAACAATGTGAAAGACTTGTGGAGAGCATGCCAAGACGCATGAAAGCTGTGATTAAAAATAAGGGTTATTGCACCAAATATTGATTTCTGAACTCTTCTTAAGTGTAAACATTAGTATTATGTTGTTTTAAAATGAATTTGATCTTGTTTCGTTGCATTGTTTGAGGTCTGAAACATGTATCTTTTTTGTTATTTTGACCATTTGTCATTTTCTGCAAATAAATGCTCTAAACCAGGGGTGTCAAATTCATTTTGGTCCGGAGGCCATATCCAACCTACTTGGATCCCAAAGGGGCCGGATCAGAAAACTCATGGCAAATATATCCCAAAAATAGCAATAAGTCCAAATATTTGTGCAGAGAAATGCAAATCTATTACAGAAGTTTTTATTTGATATTTATTTAATTTTTTTATTTGATGAACTCTTTCTTTTACAAAATATTATAATATTATGAACAACCTGAAACTTTAAGAAAAATGCAATTTCAACACAAGTGTACAGGTTTCCCATTCACCTCCATAAACAAATAGGAATTAGTCAATTTTTTTTGGAAAATCCTGCACTCGGCGTCCACTTTTCCGATTTTGGACATTTTGCTGATGAGGGTGTCACGGTCAACAGTCAAAACGATGCTCCTTTAAGAGCGTTTGGAAAGAGTCTTCATTTGTGCTGCTCTGGTGGGAGGGGCCATGCACAGAGGCGCTGGAGACGCTGCTATGCTAAACTGCACAGAAAAGAGGCGCAGAAAATTACAAAGGTTTTAATAGAAAATTTAAATATAATTAAAATATCAGCCGAGGGCCAGATTAAAGGTCTTGGAGGGCCAGATATGGCCCCCGGGCCGCATGTTTGACACCCCTGCTCTAAACGTTAATATTTTTATTTGGAATTTGGGGAAAATGTTGTCAGTAGTTTGTAGACTCAAACAAAAATGTTCCTTTTGCCCAAACACATACCTATAAGTAGTAAAAATCAGAAAAAAATTATAATTTTGCAGTGGTCTCTTATTTTTTTCCAGAGCTGTATGTTATGTGTTAGCAATTATACCCCCTCTTTCAGTAAATGTGTCCAAAAGTGAATGTTATGAAGATTTACAGTTAAAAGTTTTGGCTGAAAGACAACAGACCAAGACCAGCGAGTGAATGAGCAGAAGTCACTCAATGATCCATTTCCGTATACCTCCCGCTTCTGTCTGGACCCGAGCTGTAATGAACGATGACAAAGTGCTGCCAAACAGACTTGTATCCCCTGCTGTAGACCTGCTTCTTCATGCAGTCCTTTCAGAATGAGACGCGGTGAGCCAAACCTCTCAAACCTCGTCTTCCTTTAACACAAGCTCATGTTTATCTGAACCAACACAAGCTCTGAAGTCCCCGAGCATCTGCTGAGTCTGGGCCCATGCCAATGCGCCAATGGACACTGAACAACATCTGGAAGACCACTCCTGATAAGAAGCACCAGATCAGGCTTTACAACATACAAGAATACTGGTCACAAGGAATGTTTATTTTCACTACTTTTTAAAGATTTTAGTTAAGAATAAAAAAAAAAATCAATAATTAATTCAGAAAAAAGCATTGCAAATAGGGACAGAATACAGAAAATATTATATTATAGCAGGGGTGCTCAACCTTTTTTTTTTTTTTACCGGGATCTACTTTTGAGGTTGATGGTGAGAAATTCAATTTGTCAACTGGACAAAAGTTTATTTAACTTTGACCAAATAAACTTTTGTACAGGTGTACAGACTATGTTCAGACTGCAGGGCTTAATGCTCAATTCCGATTTTTTTGTGAAATCCAATTTTTTTTTTGCGAGGACGTTCACATTTCCAATTAAATGCGACTTGGATGTGATCTCCAGTGTGAACTAGGGCTGCAACGATTAGTCGACAACCTCGACGACGTCGACAATAAAATTTTGTCGACATGAAATTTCATTGTCGACTAGTCGTATTATTTAAGTATCATTTTAATTTGGAACTTAATACTCATCTGTGTCAAGAATCCGCAGGGCCGACAGCAAACAGTTCAATGTCTTTGTTACACATCTGCTCCTTCACTGTACAGTGTCCAGGTTTACACCATTTCTCGTTCAGAAACAGCGCTAGTCCTCCTCCCTTCTTCCCGCTCTCCTCCGTCCTGTCTACGCGCAGCAGGTGAAAGTTGTCCACAGTGACGGTAGAGTCGGATTTGCGGTGTTAGCCACGTTTCCGTAAAAACAATGACGCTAGCGTTCCTGTACTCCCGGTGAAATCTAGCGAGCGCCGCGAGCTCGTCCATCTTGTTAGCGAGGGAGCGGAGGGGGGACCGGCCTGCAGCGTCTCTTCTTTTCCCGGAGTTTACGTCCCGCGCAGCGTCCACGGCGTGTTGTCCGCAGGATCTCGTCAGGGATAACATGCCTGTCTCGGGGGAACACAACAGCGCTGCGCAGCGCCATCAGCTGATCCTTTGTGTAGACAAGCGGAGGACGGGGTCCCTTACACATCTTAAGCCGAGACAGGTAAATAATCCACCAAAAGTGCGGAAAAAATGCAGCGTCGAGTGCAGCCCAAGCTTAACGAACAGTGTTGACAAAAATATTTACAAAAGTGGGGCGGTTTAAGGGCAAAAAGTTAGGAAAGTTACGGATAAGTGCGGGAGTGTTGTGACAAGCAGCTAGCTCGTGCCAGTCACTGTATCTGCATGTGAGGAATATTCCAATATTAGCACTAGTGCTAAACGAAATGGTGGCCATACTCAATTTGCTCACGAGTCATGGACAATCTTTTTCATTCCGAATGTAGTCTAGTCGTGTTTTGACAGTATTCCCTTAACAGAACGCTGTTTCACAGAATACTTCAACTTTTTTTTAAACTGGATACTGACAATATTCCGCTATGAAACGGAATGCTTAAAGCACGCGTAACTGCGCTCACTAAATACCTACATTAGTGTCGTATCCATTATCCTAGTGATTTTTTTTTTTTCGTGACTAATCATGACTAATCGTTACTGGAGCTATAGATTAATCGACTACTAAAATAATCGTTAGTTGCAGCCCTAGTGTGAACGTTAAACGCCCCAAAAGTGCCCCGCATGCGCATTGGAGGACAGATGACGTCACACGCAGCGAACGTGCTCAATGTTTACGGAAGTCGCCTAAAGTTGCTGTCGTACCGGAGCCAGAACATGTACAGCTTATTTGTTTTAAGGAGGAGACAGAGAAAAAGAAGGTCAAGGTTTTTTTGGCCACGGCGTTTTGTGGGGTAGTGGCAGCAACGTCTGTAGAAATGAACGTGTGGGTGCGGAGTCGCAGACAAGAGTGGTGGAATATGTGCTTCGCCGCTTCACTGATACAGTGTTCATATACTATTTCCGCATGACGAGAAGAACGTTTATGTACATTTGTGAGCGCCTACTTGTACCACTCTCGTTGGAGGAAACACGCCCAGGTCGGATGAATGCAGACTGAAGTCGCATGCCAAAAGATCGGATATGTATCGGATTTAGGACATATCCATATTTAGGACATATCCAAGTGGCCTGGATCGCATTTGAAAAAATCAGATCTATGTCGTTCAGACTGTCATTAGAAGATCAGATACAGGTCGCATAGAGGCGAAAATAATCGGCTTTGGGTCATTTCAGGCTGCAGTGTGAACGTAGTCAAATTGAATTTCTCCTTTTGCCATCAACACAAACCAATGATAATCTCTGCAAGACTAAATATCAGTTTGATTGTCCAGCCGCTACTCTCCAGTCGCTCATTTCTGAGCTGGTAGAAACGTGTTCGATCAAATAAGCTTTTGTCGAGCTGACAAATTGAATTTCTCCTTTTGCCAAACGCTCTTATAACCTCATCATGGTGAATAATTACGATGCCTGAATGCATAAGGTAAGTGAGGAATAACTTTGGACCACTGCAAACTGTTAACAATAAGCTAGTTCTGCTTTTCATGTTTTTAAGACAAGAGAAAAATCAGGCACATCACGTTACTCTTGCATGTACTGGGACAAACATACAGTGGTCACTAAGGGCAAATGGTCCTATAAGTGCGAGCATTTCATTTCAATAGAATTTATTTTTCTACTGCCCAAAATTACAATTTAACATGTTCAAGGAGACAAGCAGATGGCATACCCTCCACCAGAAAAAGGTCCATAGTGCACCTTTAATATAACACCTAATTATATTATACCCGACGACACACTGTTGCATTCAAATGAGCTCTTTAATAATGATCAAAAGCTCTTTCAGATTACCACACTGGTACAAACAGTACAGCGGTCGCCTTTGATTAAAACGTCTACTTTCAGAAAGGGAGAAAGACAAAGAAAACCCTTTGTATCTCGAAGCTTCGCCCAAAACCTGCCTCAAAGTCTGGAGCAGGAAGCTAACTCCGCTAATGCTGACTAATGAGCTTTTGGACACTAATTAGGCCAGTTATCTGCGCGCTACAACTGTCAACACTCTGCCTCTGGTTCCGACGCTCAGAGACATAAAACTCTGTGAAATGATAATGCTGTGCACCTGCTGCTCTCACAGTGCAAAACATCACAGAGATTAGACAGTACGCGTATAGAGTCTGATTTACAGTATGTGGGTGTGAGAAATACTGACGAAAAGGAGTAGTTACAATGGAAATGTGCTAAATATACTACTATTACTACCACTACTACTACTACTACTAGTACTACCACTACTCCTACTACCTTCTACTACAACTTAAAATGTGTCTGTTGGTTACAGCTACTACTGTTATTAAACGTGCACTATAATGTATATTATTACAACAACATAATATGTTGTTGTAATAGTAGTAGCAGTAGCTCAACTGGTAGAGCGTTTGTCCACTGATCCAAAAGTTCTTGACATAAGAAACATCAGTGGTTGAGCGGTCAGATCCACTGACCCACAGGTTGGCAGGTATGATTCCAGATCCCACAGCCATTGTGTCCTTGGGCAGGACACTTAACCCACCTCGCCCCCGGTGTCTGCATACACTGGGGTGTGAATGTGTGTGTGAATGGGTGAATGGTTCCTTGTTGTAAAACGCTTTGAGTGTCTTGAAGGTGGAAAGATGTGACCATTTACCATTTAATATTAATACTACTACTACTACTACTACTACTACTACTACTACTACTACTACTACTACTACTACTACTACTACTACTACTACTACTACTACTACTACTTCTGTACTGTTGCACCCAAAGTGACCCCGTGTCCTAATTGAGATTCACAGCCAGCTAAACTCTCTCTTGCATCATTTCCTTCAAGGAACAGGCAGGTATTGTATTTGACCAGGATTTAATGCAAAAAAGTGTGAAACTGCAATGATACAAATTAGGGATGTCAACAATTAATCGATTAACGGTTAATTGTCGATTAAGACGTTGGTCGATCAAAATGCATTAACCGCTAACCGCGGACACGCGGACATGCGCACCCGCGTGGTCATGAATCAAGGCAACCGCGCTGCGCCAAGCTCGACTCACAGCCGACCGCAGGCGCCAACAGCACTGCTTAGCAGCCCCGGGTGTACGCGCGAGGCGAGATCTAACCCGGAATGCCGGTTTCGCCGCAGCCCGCGCCCCGCGCCCCGAGCCCCGCGCGGCTGGCCTGCGGCTCGGAGCGCGGGGCGCTGCGAAACCAGCACGCGCCCCAGTGGTTTAATCCTGGTCTAGTCCAGGTCTAGACCCAGTCGAGTCCCGGTCCAGTCCAGGTCCAGTCCTGGTTCAGACCTGGTTCAGACCTGGTCCAGTCCACGTTCAGTCCTGGTCTAGTCTCTTAGCCAATCAGGACAGAACACAATGTTACACGATAAAAAAATTTTTACACTATAAAAAAAAAGATTGGATAGAGCGAGGGATTACTGTATTTTGTTATTCAGCATCAATACATTTGTCTGCTTTTTACTAAGGAATAATTAATTGAGGAATATACAATATAATAATACTATGATATATTTTTGACTCAGTGTTATGTATACTATAGCTTATATTCTTAAAGATCCTATTGAAATACTAAAATTCAGGTGAAAAACGCCGCTTATCAGTTAATCGTTAATCGACCGATAAGGTCAATCAACTATCAGTTAATGAATTAACCGATAATTTGCATCCCTAATACAAATACAAAGAAGCATTCAGTAAGCAGTAAATCAACAGTGGACATTAAAGTTACACTATGTAGACCAGGGGTGCTCAATACGTCGATCGCGATCTACCAGTCGATCGCCAAGGTAGTGTGGGTAGATTGCAGTGTTGCAGTACTCAACACCGGTCTTGGTCTCGAGATGAGTGCGATCATATTTCATTACGGCCGCTGCCGTCAGCAATAAACTACACGCGGGGCTTCTCACTGCAGCCTGTGCGCTCGTCTGGAGCCGCGGACTCCGCGCGGAACGTCACCACACGCGCCCCCAGTGCACACAGCTTGTTCGCAACAGCGTGTACCTTTGCATACCAGCGTGTATCACAGGGCAGATTAAACTTTATAAAATATCCTACCTGTCCATCCGCCTCACGTCACCGCGCCGCTCCTCGCCTTTTCACAATCTCGCTCCTCCTCTGAGCTCCTGTGTCCTCTTCAGTGCACTCTGATTAGAAGTGCAAGACTAAGTGCTAAGCAAAAACTAATCTAAATGTATGTTACATAAATCCTGTATGAATAATTCAGGGGCAGAGTGAGATTGGATTGAATCTCACTCCAAAAGCCCATATATGCCACATCTAACAGGTCATTCTAAAATGGACTAGAATGCAAGAAATCACACCCCCTCTCTTGGTAGATCTCGGCACACCATCAAAAGTAGGTCTCAGTTAAAAAAAAGGTTGAGCACCCCGGATGTAGACAATAAAATGGTTAATGCTAGCTGAGCAGTATTACAGACAACTCAAATAGGCTCCATTACCACTGGAACATCTCAAATTAGCTTGTATATAAATGCCACAAACTTGGACAAAGTGCTACAAATATACTTGTCAACATTCATATTTAACATAAAACTTACTCATATTGTGACTCAAAGGGCTGGAAATGAGAGGACAGCTTCAGATTGAACAGCAAAACACCTCATGGACTCACTGACTTTCATCAAGCTGTTTACTTCTGGGCACCTACTGGCTAAATGTATTTCCACAAATGCAACTAGCGCCCTCTAGTGGGCTGGATGAACACAATATAAACAGTTTCAATGCAACTACTATTACTAAGCTTGCACTATTACATCTATTATTACAACAATGTATTACACCTACTACTGCTACTACTACAACTATTAGTACTACTACTACTACTACTACTACTATTACTACTACTACTACTACTACTACTATTACTACTACTACTTCTACTATTACTACTACTACTACTACTACTACCAGTAAAACTAACAACAGAAGTCAAAGTTATACTAGTATAACTTTGACTTCTGTTGTTAGTTTTACTGCTACTATTACCACTACAACATCTACCTCCATATTTATGCTACACTACTACTTGTACTACTACTACTTGTACTACTACTACTACTACTACTACTACTACTACTACTACTACTACTACTAGTACTACGACTCGTACTACTACTATTCCTACCACTACTATACTACTACTATAACTTTGACTTCTATTGTTAGCTCTACTGCTACAATTACGACTACAACATCTACCTCCTTATTTATGCTACGCTACTACTAGTACTAGTACTACTACTACTACTACTACTACTACTACTGCTACTACTACTATAATTTCGACTTCCTTTACTACTGCTGCTACTATTTCCACCACAGCTTCTACTGTTACTACTACTATTACTACTACTATCTACTATTAATGCTATGGCTACTGCTAAAACTACTACTACTACCAGACATGGGACCAAGTCACACATGTGCAAGTCTCAAGTAAGTCTCAAGTCTTCACCTTCAAGTCACAAGTAAGTCCCAAGTATTTTTTTCTTGGGCAAGTCAAGTCAAGTCAAGTCACAGGCTATGTCAAGTCAAGTCAAGTCAAGTCCTGTAATAGGTCAAGTCAAGTCCAAGTCAAGTCACCTTTGGCGTATTGTTGTAATTTTAGCTGCAGAATCTGATCTTAATAAAGTGAAAGGCAATATATAAGAAAGTGTAAGTAATCATCACTGGCTAATGTGCCCAACCTGTTATAAAATATTTGTATTGTAAATACTCATGTTCAGTAAAATACATCGTAGACTCAAACAAAACAGTGATAATGTAAGTGATCTGTACATCGAAAACCAAACTGTTTCACATGTTTTCAACATTGTTTCAGCAGTGAGTTGAAACCAGTAACAGCTAAAACAAACTTGTATTAAACTTTGTTCCACTCCCTAACTCACTCTGTCCCACACACACACACACACACACACACACACACGCACACACACACACACACACACACGCACACACACACACACACACACACACACACACAGCTATCCTTTTACAAAGTAACAATAACAGCTAAAACAAATACTAACTTACAGTAAATTAAACTGTCACATTTCTTTGCTCTTTTCTTTGCACATTTCTCTCTCACACACTTTCTGTCACTCACACAGTATATCCATAAGTCATTCCCTTTTTGTGAGGAAACAAATAATAGCTAAAACAAATAGCTTATTTATATTAAACTTTGTTACATTTCTCCATTCACTCACACACACACACACGCACACACACACACACACACACCACTCCTCGCGTGCGTAATGGGTCAGGCGCGCTCCTCGAGAGCTCGTGTATTTAGACTACACCTTTGTAAGAGAATGACTAAGAGTAAAAAGTGATGAGAGTTTTGTTTATTATTATTATTTGAACGTAGACCCAAGTGATCTCCTGCATACCACAAAACCAAACCAACAACTGATCTGAGCAACGCCAAGAGACAGAACATTAACGCCACATAGCCCTCCACCACAAGCGCAAACACAGCGCAACTCTCACATCTGAGGGGACGAAACCAGGACTGGACCAGGTCTAGACCTGGACTAAAGCGGGATTAAACCACCACGGGCCACTCTTTGCTGATTTCGTGCGGCTGGTTTGTGGCTGGGGCTGAGAGTACGCGGTCCGGGCGCCGCGGATCGTTTTCGTGCTCGCAGCCCCGGTGTACGCGCGGCCTCGTGCCGGTGGTGGTGCACGTGGTGCACGCGTTGCGTCCCAGGACATGGCAGTGCCGTTGAATGAGCACGAAAACATTATGTGACCACGCAAGTCATTCAAGTCATCGTGTCTCAAGTCAAGTCAAGTCCCGAGTCCTAGACTTCCAAGTCCGAGTCAAGTCTCAAGTATTTCATTTTTTGTCGAGTCAAGTCACAAGTCATAAAAACAGCGACTCGAGTCGACTCGAGTCCAAGTCACTAAGTCTCAAGTCCCCATGTCTGACTACTACTACTACAAGTACTACAAGTACTACTACTACTACTACTACTACTGCTGCTGCTATTTTTGTTACCACTACTGCTATACTACTACTACTTCTACTACTAGCCTCTGTTTTCGATGCTTACAGACACAAAAGGCAGTCTGTGAAATGAAAATGCTCCGTGCACCTGCTGCCTCTCATAATGCAGAACTCACCAGGGAGTAATAGTACAGACAGTACAGAGTAATTATACTACAGGTGAGTACTACTTTACTGCATGTGGAGTAACTCCTACTAACACTCCTACTACGACTACTACTACTACTAATATTCCTACTACTACTACTACTAACACTCCTACTACTACTACAGCTCCTACTACTAATACTACTGCTCCTACTACTAGTACTACTACTACTAACACTACTGCTAGTAGTAGTACTACTACTACTAACACTCCTACTACTAGTAGTACTACTACTACTACTAACACTCCTACTACGACTACTGCTACTACTACTACTACTACTAATATTCCTACTACTACTAACACTCCTACTACTACTACTAACACTCCTCCTACTACTACTGCTCCTACTACTAATACTACTGCTCCTACTACTAGTACTACTAATACAGGGCTCTCAAGTTTTGAGCGGGGTCGTGCGTGAGACTGTAATTTCCGAAGAGCGGAAGGGGGTGTGAGTGAGCATTTTTTTCCGAGGAGCGGGGGGGGGGTGCGTGAGAAATGCCGTGTGAGCGTGTGAACACGTCGAATTGCGACTGCATTTACACAGAGCCCTGTGTTAATGTTTGTCTAAAGAGCAAACTTAAACTACAAAGAAACTAATGAGAGTTATATTATTACCTGATGGTTCTCCGTTTTGTCATTCACTGACAGCTAGGGTGACCATTCGTCCGGATTTCGTCCGGACAGTCCGGTTTTAGAGCTGTCTGTCCGGCCGTCTGTCACGTGTCCTCCTTTTTTACATTTTGTCCTCCTTTCGGAGCCTCGTCGGCCACCGTTGCATAAATCGTCATAAATCCCCACCCATTATTTACACTTGCTACTCTGCGATGTTCGCCGTTTCCCAATTCAGCGAATGCACGGTTCGGAGTGTGGTTTCAGTCTGCAGTCGAGGCGGTGCATACTCGCTGAGCCCTGAGTGCAGTCCGGGAATCACATGGGCGTCTGTGAAATGGAACAGATCCCGCCTCAGCTCAATGAGCCGGGTGGTCTGCTCCTTGTTCCCTAAAGACAAAAATATTATACTATTGCGACTAGTAATACTTGGAATTGGGACATGGCCAATGTTCCCCCTAATTTTTAATGTGTCTGAGCAAACACACTAACTCCCTGAGCGCTCCTTGGATCCCTGTGCGCGACATCCGACCCCCCCCCCCCCCTCGTGCGGCTCGCACTTTGCAGATATAAAAAAATGACCCCGCGGCTGAATAAAAAGCGGAGATCCGCTAAAAGCTCTTTCATCCCTGATTTACAGTAAACGTTGGACATGGCTATATCCATGTTGTAATATCCAGCATTACAACAGCCCCACCCCCCCCACTCGCTGAGCGGCGCGGGGAGGAGGGAGCGGGGCGAGGAGGAAGGGGGGGGAGGAAGGGGGAAACGCGCGGTGCCTGCATAAACTGAGCCACACAGACCGATTTTCTGGGCACAAAAAAAATAATAAAAAATCAGCGTGAGAAATACCATGTGTGATGTGTGAGCGTGTGAACACGTCGAATTGCGTGTGTCACACTCTCAATGCGTGAGACTTGAGAGCCCTGACTAATACTAACACTCCTACTACTACTACTACTACTATTACTACTACTACTGCTACTAACAATCCTACTACAACTAACACTCCTACTACTGCTACTACTAAGACTCCTACTACTACTACTAACATTCCTACGACTACTACTACTACTACTACTACTACTACTACTACGACTACTACTACTACTCCTGTTACTTCCACACTGCACAAAACACGACCAACACTTTCCCATCTCCTTTTGCCCTCCAGACAGCAGCTTGTGAAATGATAATGTTCTCATCTGACAGTGTGCTCTACAACAGTAAAAAAAACAATATAAAATCACATCAAAGACAAATATGTGTCAGGGAAGGCGGCGTTTGTGCTCGTACACGGTTATATTACGGCGGTTTGAAGCGTAAATATGGACACAAAAGGATGAATCAATCTCGAAAATATTTCATTGAGTTCTGAGATAAGACATGGGGGAAGGTTAATACCGTTTCCTGTAGTCCTGAAATGACAAAGAAGGACTGGAGGATTGTTTGTTTTTCTAATTGATGTTGTTATTTTCAGCAGTTACCAGGGAGACACAATGCAGACATCAGTGAACACAGACCAAGAAGTTTTAAGATCATGAACACTCTTGAACTCAAGAGTGTTCATGGTCCTGTTTCGGAGTTTGATTTTCAATTTAAAAAAAGACTGAAAACTGTAACTGAGACTTGTTTAAGAGCGGAAATCATCTCACCTGTTGTAGTTCTAACCATGTCTGCTCTTTCTGGTCATATTGTGTTAAAATAAAGCTCAGATGAATTCTAACTTGAGTAACAGAGCTGCAGAGTATCACAAGGATCTCAAAATGTACATCCATCCATCCATCCATTTTCTTCCTCTTATCCGGGGCCGGGTCGTGGGGGCAACAGTCTAAGCAGGGACTCCCAGGCTACCTTCACCTCGGACACTTCCTCCAGCTCCTCCGGGGGGACCCCAAGGTGTTCCCAGGCCAGCCAGGAGACATAAGCCGTGTCTCAATTCTCAGTGTGCACAGTTCGGAGCGTGGTTTTAAGGGGGCTCGGACTGCAGTGAAGTCTGTGCATACTTGCTCAGCTCTGAGTGCAGTCCGCGGACCGCATGGGCATCGGCGAAATGCGACAGGTCTCGCAACTACCAGATGCAGCCGCTGACTCCATTTTCTCCCGTAGAAGAAGTAGCGCGTGGTGCATGCTGGGATATATGAGTGCGCGAAGTGTGCTTTTTCACGCAGTTGGTCCATGCCCCGATTTCCATGGAAACGACAGTGGTCTTCAGACCGCGTGTTAACTGCGCATGGGACAAAAAAGAAATGGGACAGCAGTCGTCGCGCCGGAAGTGACGTACATGATCTTAAAACCATGCTCCGAACTGTGCACACTGAGAATTGAGACACGGCTATGGTCCCTCCAGAGTGTCCTGGCTCTTCTCCGGGGCCTCCTCCCAGTGGGACATGCCCGGAACACCTCCCGAGGGAGGCGTGTTCAAAACCTGAGAGTGTTCTGCCTTCACTCCCTGGACACTGCAAAGTACTACATGACATCACACATGACTGCCCTGATTACAGCCGGGCGTTTCTGATACAAACGCCTGTAAGATTTAAAGTACAGCTAAAAAATAAACACAACAACTCCTCACCAGCAGAGGGGGCGCTCCAAATACAAACGTACACACTGAAACATATTGCTAGTGGATTATCACAATACGGTTTTCATTTTTGACAATATTGCCCACTTCTAGACTAAAGAGAGTGGAAAGAGAATAAACTGCACAACCTGGAAAACAATCACAACCAAAGAAAGTTATACCATACACACAACTTTGGGAATCCATTATTAATTATGTAAACATGGTTGTAATAATGTTTAAAAGTGTATTCAGATGAGACATTTGCGTGTCTGACAGAAGTAAATAATGACTGTAAGTGTAATGAACGTGGAGCTGTGTAATTATCTTACTGTATGAGTAATAAGAGCCATGGGAGACAAATGTATGGAAATGTGATTCTGCTACTGGAATGTCACAAATAAATACATTCCCAATAAGATAAGATAAGACAAGATAAGATAAGATAAGATAAGATAATCCTTTATTTGTCCCACAATGGGGAAATTGCAGTGTCACAACGCAAGTTTCAGAAACAGTAGGAAAAAGAGCATGCATCAAAAATTAAGATAAATAATAATTAGTATGTACAATCAACTAAAAAACACAACACTGTAAGGTTAAAAGGCACAGGAACGCTGCACAATAAATGTCTTTAAGCAGTGAACAAACAGCAGTTAAAGTGACTCCAGTTCAGTAATATATATTATCACTACAATAAAGTCACTCAGATGATTGTGTACAGTGCAGTGATGGACAGTGGTTGTTAAATAAATAAGTAGCAGGTAAAGTGACTTTAAATAATATTGCACATGTAATTATTACTATGGAGATTGCACATAGTTGCTATGGAGATGACACATGACTAGCATTGATCATTGTACAGTCTGACAGCAGCAGGAAGGAAAGATCTGCGAAATCTCTCTTTAACACAGCGAGGGTGAATCAGTCTGTCACTGATGCTGCTCTCTAGAGCCGACAGAGCGTCCTGCAGGGGGTGACACTCATGGTCCAGCATAGACATGAGTTTAGCCAGGACCCTCTTGTCCCCCACCTGCTGCACCGAGTCTAGAGGACAGCCCAGGACTGAGCTGGACTTCCTGATGACCTTGTCCAGTTTCTTCCCTCTCTGTGATCAACGGTGGAATACTTTCTGTGGCAAGAAGTGGTAAAAGTATTTGATACTGCTGTACTGAATTTTTACCGTCTAAAAATGTGACTAACAGAACAAGTTTGTTTTAAAAAAATGTTTAAAAGTTACACCGAGTAGTGAGAGCAGCTGAGAGAATCGTGGGTGTCTCTCTCCCCTCCCTGCAGGACATCTACTGCACCCACCTCACCGGCAAAGCCCTCTGGAATGTGCAATGAGAGGACAGTGCAATAATGTGGTTTGTGCAACAATGGTGTGCGTGTGTGCAATAACATGGAGTGTGCAATACCTACTGCTGAATCGTATTCTCTTCTTTCACAAGACTATTTGTTGCTTTCTGTTCCTTATCCTCGTACAGTATTGGGCAAACAAGTATTTGTTTACTCTGCACCTTTTGCATGGAATATGCTACAGAAAGACTGGAAACTGATTTAATTTCCTTGAGCACTTTTAAATCCAAACTGAGAGCTTTTGAGACCAATTCCACAATCTGCACTTGTTTTTTTTATAATGTTTTTAAACTTTTATGTCTTATCTGTGTAAATATGTAACTGTCTGCTGCTGCCTCTTGGCCAGGACTCCCTTGAAAAAGAGGTTCTTAATCTCAATGGGATATTTCCTGGTTAAATAAAGGTCAATAAATAAATAAATAAATAAATAAAACTACTACTACTACACTGCCCCCCTTTCCCCATTGTTTGTTAACTTCTACTGCTACTACTAGTGCAACTAATACTACAGCCATTACTACTACTCCTGCTACAACAACTACTACTACTACTACTACTACTACTACTACTACTACTACTACTACTACTACTACTACTACTACTACTACTACGATGACTTTACCTGGCCAGCCAAATGATATCTCTCTGTATTTCCTATACAGCGCGATACCATCTGGACACCCTCCATCCACTCTCGCTCCTCCGGTTACAAACGGACTCCGCGATTCTGATTCGTTCAAAGATGGTGACGTCAGTGCACCCGCCTTTGCCCGCAAAGTCACTCTTAGGCAGCGGAAGTTCCTCCTCAGTTTTGAATCAAGATGGCGCAATCTCTGATTGGTTCACTTAGCTGTCTGTCTACGCGCAACCGCAGCGTATTCTGTGGATCAAACGTTACCAGACTCACTCGCTGGTACAGCGATGAGTCATGGATTCTTCCAGGCAAACGATGACTACTATTACAACAACAACTACTACTGCTGTTAGTACAACTACAACTACAAATAACTACTACTACTACTGCAACTACTGCCAATACTACTACAACTACTATCACTATCACTACTACTACCACACAGCTACTCTGACAGTAAAAGATAAAACAACAGCCAACAGCCAATCCAGAATCGCTACTACTACTACTACTACTTCAACTAGGCTATTACTATTACTGCTACTACTACTACTAATACTACTGCTACAGCCACTAACATTATGGCTACTAATACTACTACTACAATGTCTACTACTATTACTACTAATGCTACAGTACTATTAATTCACTCTCTAATACTACTACTACAATGACTACTACTATTTCTACTAATGCTACAGTACTATTAATTCACTCTCTAATACTACTACAATGACTACTACTATTTCTACTAATGCTACAGTACTATTAATTCACACTCTAATACTCTAATACTACTACTACAATGACTACTACAAATACTGCTACTACAGTCACTACTACCAATGCAAATACTATACTACTACGTTATTCTACTGAATATCAGTGTTGTTAAAGGGTCCATACCTGATTTTAAATTTTTAATGTATTTTGATTACTTCTACATCTACTACTACTACTATTACTACTACTACTACTACTACTACTAATTCTACAACTTCTACCATGATTACTACAACTTCTACTGCTATAATTACCGCACCTACAAAGAGCCTTTTCAGAATCCCTATCCATTTAGCTAATTTACAACCACACACTGTAGAATACTCATTTATCACCAGGCTGAATCAAAATAAAAATTTAAAAAAACTACAGCGCTCGTCTGGTTTATGGCTGACAATCTATTACGTAGAGGAGCTCAGCGAGTCCTCCAGGAGCGAGCAGGACTAAATCACTCTTAGCACGGAAATAAAACCGCAATAACAAACAGCCTGCAGCCAAATCAATTCAAAACAGGTCTAAATCTACATCCAATAGCATTACATCAGGAGAGAGCCGACAGGGGCCAATAAAAGGAGAGGGATTATATAAGAGAGACGTGCCTGAGGTGTGGAGAGGAAGGTGTCAAAAGAATCGAATTTCAGATACTAATTGATCCCCAAACTAGCGTTGAAATTAGATACTCATTTGAGCAGATATCAATAGTAAAAAGTCACATTCACAGGGCAGAAACAAACCTTTCCTGAATAGTTTTAGAGGTCACATGGAAATATACAAGAAAGTACAATGATTTAATGTTGAAAATAACATTATATTGTCTGAAAAAAGTTATTTTTGTGGCATCAAAATCTGTATTCAGTATCAACTCTATTCCCTACTATTGAAATTTAGTACTGTGACAAAACTAGTTAAGAAATAATGCACAAATTATACTGGTAGTTTGTACTGGTAATTTGAAGCAGGGTTGTACAGTTAAAGCAGTGTCAAACTCATTTTGGTCCGGGGGCCGTATCCAACCTACTTTGATCCAAAGGGGCCGGATCAGAAAACTCATGGCAAATATACCCCAAAAATAGCAATAAGTCTAAATATTTGTCCAGAGAAACACAAATCTTTTACAGACTGCTGTTTCTTCAGTCCCAGCAATAACTTGTTTATCTTCTGTCTTCTCAATTCTCTGTTCAAGTTATTGTATTGTTTGAAATGTCCTGTCTCGTAGTGGCGTTTAAGATTATATTCCCAGGTTTCCCATTCACCTCCGTGAACAAATAGGAATTAGTCCATTATTCTTGGAAAATCCTGCACTTGGCGTCCACTTTTCTCATTTTTGACATTTTGCTGATGACGGTGTCACGTCAACAGTCAAAACGATGGTCCTTTAAGAGCGTTTGGAAAGAGGCGAGTCTTCATTTGTGCTGCTCTGGTGGGAGGGGCCACGTACAGAGGCGCTGGAGACGCTGCTATACTAAACTGCACAGAAAAGAGGCGCAGAAAATTACCAATATTTTAATAGAAAATTTAAATATAAATTAAAATATTTGAATAGAGAATCAGCCAAGGGCCAGATTAAAGGTCTTGGAGGGCCACATGTTTGACACCCCTGAGTTAAAGGGTCTGTATACCAGTTTTCTCCTATGTAATTAAAGGTCCAGTTTGGGCCATAATGATAATAAAAAATAAATACATAAATCTATCGGACCTACTCAAGAGATGATGCCGACCAACTCCCTGTGCGTTTAGGCTACGTCCACACGACAATGCTCCTGGGTTATTTTTTTTTATGCGGGTTGAAAAAAATTTGCGTCCACACACGTGTCGGATCAGTAAATATTTGTGTCCAGACGAAAACGGAGCACTGAGAGAAAACATATGGCACACCGATATGTGGTGCTGTAAACAGGAAACAGCCAGAGCCACCGGAAACGCAAAACTACAAAGAGCGCATGCGCATATAGTCCTTTCTCTTCTGCAAACAAGCATCGCAACGTCATAGTTTTCCACAAGCTGCATTTTGCTCGTCCATTTTGCTCGTCCAACACGACTCAGATTTCTCCACTCTGGAACTTGGTTTAAAAAAACAGCGTTTTCGCCCCCATCAAAACGCCGTGTGGATGAAAGACCAAAACGAATACAACTTTCTCCGTCTTCACTGTGTGGACGGGCCCTTAGAGGGTTGCCTCAAGGACTGAAGAGTCACCACCTACAGCTACTGGACACTCCCAGCCGAGGCAGACCAACTCCCTGTGGGGTTAGAGCAGACCTGGGCATTTCAAGGCCCGGGGGCCAAATACGGCCCGCAAGCTGACTCTGACCGGCCCGCGAAAGTTGCTTGGAATTAAGAAAATAAAACCTATGATAAAAGGAGAAGTTCAATTTGTCAACTGGACAAAGTTTGTTGGTTGAAAACGTTTCGCCGCTCATCTGAGAGGCTTCGTCAGCTCTAATAAGAATACTGGTAAGACACTTGCTTATATCTTGCTGCAGGGAGGAGCTACCTAGCTAACTACTTTCCGAAACTATCTCATTGGTTTCCGTCTTTTGTTTCTCTGGCGTCTAGATAACGATCTCTATTCATCCCTACACGCCTGTTTTTCACACCTCTGGCCCTGACCTGGCTAGCCCTATTGTTCCCCTGTTTGCTTGATCTAGGCTTAAGAATGGAATTGTAGATGGGATGCAAATTATGTCTGACTCCACCATTTCTGTTCAGAGAAGGATTCTCTTTTTTGACAAAAATAGCCTCTTTAACTCCCCTCTCAAACCAATTCTTTTCCCTGGCTAAGATCTGAACCTCACTGTCCTCAAAAGAATGGCCCGTGGCTTCTAGGTGAAGATATACGGCAGAAGACGGTCCACTCTGGCACGCCCGTCTGTGTTGGTACATCCTCTTGTGAAGTGGCTGCTTGGTTTCTCCAATATAGCGCTCACTGCAGTCTTCTCTACACTGAATGGAGTAGACCACATTGCTTTGTATGTGGCTCGGTGTTTTGTCCTTTGGGTGGACGAGTTTTTGTCTTAAAGTGTTTGTGGGTTTGAAATAAACTGGGATTTCATATTGTCTGAAAATCTTCTGTAGTTTTTCCGACACGCCGGCCAGGTACGGAATCGCTACCCCTTTCCTCCTGGGTTCGGATTCTCTATTATCTTGTTTCTTGCCCTTGTCTCTCTTGGTTTTGTTAACAGCCCATTTGGGATAACCACAAACAGAGAGGGCTTCCTGCACATGTTGTTCTTCTTTCTCCTTACCCTCTGTGCTTGTGGGAACCACTTGGGCCCTGTGTTGTAATGTCCGAATAACACCCAGTTTGTCCTGCAGTGGGTGGTGTGAATCAAAAAGCAGGTATTGGTCTGTGTGTGTGGGCTTCCTGAAGACTTCTACTTGGAGTCCCCGGTCTCCTCCTATCGTTACTGCACAATCTAAGAACGCCAATGTGTTATCCTTGGCATCTTCACGGGTGAATTTGATATTAGGATCTACAGAATTGATATGTGCAGTAAAAGGTTCCAAATCTTGAATTTAGATTTTTGTAAAATTATCATCAACATAACGAAACTAGTGTGTGGGCGGAGTGCCTGGATATGAAGCTAAGGCACTCTGTTCAAATTGTTCCATGTATAAATTAGCCATGATAGGGGAGACCGGTGAGCCCATCGCACAGCCATGAATTTGCCTGTAGAAGTTCCCTCTGAACTGGAAATAGGTGGTATTTAGACAAATTTCCAGCAGTTGGCAGATTTGGTCAGGAGAAAGTTTGGTTCTCTCTTCTAGAAAATAAAACCTACTTTCAAAATTATACATAATGCATTTGTACTGATGCATTTGTACTGATGATCATCTGTCGGACGTGCTTCACATCTCCACCTCAAACATGAACCTGACTTTGATGCACTTGTTAAAGCTCAACAGAGGCGAGATTTCTCTCACTGATCAAGAAAAACACTAAACATGCTCACTTTGACTTTTTTTCTACACAGTTTGGCAGTTGGACAAAAACATTTTGTGACATATCTTGTATTATATTATTTGGCAAACAAAGACATTGTGGTGTCTTAATACAAAGTGAAGAAAGTTAAACTCAGAAAGCATTGTGGGGTTAATGTGACTGAAAAAGTTACAAATTTTTCACGTTTACCATTGTTTTGAATTATTTTACTGAATAAATTCAGTTTTTGTAAAACCTCACTCTCTCATTACTTAATAATAACACAGAACTTACCAGCTTCTGTAAACGATGCCATTTACTGATTTCAACATAAACATAAAATTAATAACCAGAGTAGACTTCAAACTTTTGGCCCTCCACAATATTTTCTACTTCTCATTTGGCCCCTGGGGAAAAATAATTGCCCACCCCTGGGTTAGAGGGTTACCTCAAGGACTGAAGAGTCACCACCTACAGATACTGGACACTCCGAGCCGAGGCAGACCAACTCCCTGTGGGGGATGAAGGATCCGTCCTGGTCAGCACCCTCCACAGGGTCAAGGTGTGACCAGGAACACTGTCCTAAGCTGCACTGACACTATCTGAGAGGAGGAGAATAAAAACAAAAAGAAAAACAAAGGAAAATCGTGTTGTCTGAGATTGCAATTTTCGATCTAAAACAATAGATCGTTCAGCCCTATATTAAAGGTCCCATGACATGGTACTTCTTGATGCTTTTATATGGCTCCTTAATGGTTCCCTAATACTGTAAATGAATCCTTCTTCAAAATCAACACTCAGTGCATGAGAAAGAGAGATAAGATGAGAAAGAGTCATAAATGTCACTCTAGAACACTCCATTATAGGCGTTGTTGCTTGAATGCAAATGAGGAGGACAGAGCTGGCCTATAGTAGGGGGTGGGGGCGTGGCCAAGCTCTCCGCTCCGCTCTGTGACCCACTTCCGTGTTTTTGCACGGGGGGAGAGATGAGAAGCCTTCCATTGAAAAATAAACACATTTCCACAGAAAATAAAATGAAACCACTGCTGTTTCAGATATCCACAGGCTCAGATAAAGGACTTCCGAGCCTAGAAACACTCGCAAGTTCCTCCAGGCAAATAAAAAAAACGTATTTCGCATTGCGTAGCTCCTCCGCAGTCCAAACTCTCTGGGCGTGATTTACAGAGACGCTGAGTACAGACAGACGGGGGTGGAACTGCATTTGCATTTATTTTTTCGATCTGCGTCAATAAGGTGCCTTGTTCAAAATCGCCCGTTTGAGCTCTGATGTCTTTTAACGCAGAAAAGGATCGCAAATGCTCAGTTTAGACATTTCGCAACTTTTAACCACCACCGCAACTTTTAACCACCACCGCAACTTTTGGATGACTTTAACACCAAATATCCGATAACAACAAGAAAACAATAACATTTTGTGCATTATTAAAAAAAATGAGGAAAGCTAACTTGAACAGTAACTTATAGTCCTATATATAATGAAAGTGCACAAGCCTTGACCACATAGTTCAGTTTATTAAGAAAAAAATCCCCTTGTCTTCTTTAAAAATAAAAATAATGTAGAAATTTCCACCCGCTAAATGCGTTTTTCTCGGTCGAAGCCATGCCAGTTGCAAGTTTGTTCCATAGTACTGCCAGACGACGACGTGAAGTGTCGCAGTTTGTTCTGTTTTCCCTCCATCTCCAGCTTTAAATGAAGAAAATTAATCCTGCTAAATAATCCCCATTTTCACTAAATGTACCTGTATTCTGAGTACGTTTTCTTTCCTTGAAACTGTAGCGGAATACAGTTACCTTTTATTTGTATCCTTTTACTTAACGCTGTTCCTTGTATTCCGTGTGTGTAGAGTAGGTAGGGAAGGCGGATTTCACTTCGAATGCATCCGTGGTAGCTCTATTAGGGGGACGGCATTCATACATTTTCACCAAAACGCCACAAAACACTGATAATGAACCACATTTTTCCCTTTCATTCTAATCACACATATTTTCAGCGTGTGGTCATTACAGAACTGTCCTGTTTCTGACCGCTCCTCCTCTGTTTTTGTCTCTAATTAAAACCCACCACATCGACCACACGCCGTTCTGTTTGTCACTTAGCAACACTTTCCACAGTACGCTATCGACGTTAACGCCGTCCGTATAAAAGAATGGGGCGGAATTAGCATTAGCGTGGCCGTAGCGGTGGGCGTCATCTGCGCGTGATTGCTGTTTACCGTTACGGAAGTCAGGCCCGTGGAGCACTTTTAGTAATTATAGCGTACGAGTACCTAATGGCTATTTACGTCCGAGCATGTTTCAACCATATTAGAGTGGTTCAAATGGCGACAAAGCTATTTTAGAAAGCAAAGAAGAAATAAATAAATAAAGAATACCAAAACGCACCAAATGAAATAACAGTGTAAAGGTCCTATATTACACAAATGGAGTCTCGTGAGCTTTTAGCCATGTTATCTCATCAAAAACATGCACCAATCCAGGCTTTTCAATTCTGATACCGATTTAAGTATCTGCTGGATACTCCCTGCAGGCAGATAAGTAGTGTCCACCAGTGTCTGACCAGCACTGAAGAAGCAGCTTGGATAAGCTGCGAAACGTATTCGACCAAATAAACTTTTTCCAGTTGACAAATTGCATTTCTCCTTTTGCCAATAATAATAAAGCTTTATTTATAAAGCACGTTTAAAAACAAAGTTTATAAAGTGCTGGACAAGTCACAAAGAACAATAGAAAAAGCATAAAAATAGCATACAAAAACAGACACAAACAGTTCAAGTAATTACAATAAATAAAAAGAAATACAATTAAAAGAAATAAGGAATAAAATCAAGCTAAAACCTGTTAAAGGAAGGCCATCCGATAAAAATGAGCGAGGAATATCTAGACGCCAGAGAAACAAAAGACAGAAACCAATAGGCGAGATAGTTTCGGAAAGTAGTTAGCTGCAGGGAGGAGCTAACTAGCTCCTCCCTGCAGCGAGATATAAGCAAGTGTCTAACCAGCACTCTGACCAGAACTGATGAAGCCTCTCGGATGAGCGGCGAAACGTTTTCGACCAAACAAACTTTGTCCAGTTGACAAATTGAATTTCTTCTTTTATCACAAAAACGCAAATACTTATTTTCCTCACTGTAATATTAATGTTTACACTTAAGAAGAGTTTTTTGGTGCAATAACCCTTATTTTTAATCACAGCTTTCATGCGTCTTGGCATGCTCTCCACAAGTCTTTCATATTGTTCTTGGGTGACTTTATTCCACTCCTGGTGCAAGAACTGAAGTAGCTCAGCTTTGTGTTTGTATTGGAATTCAACAGACGCTGGAATGGAATGGCTGTAATACATGTAGAGATGCTGATTTCAGAAAGAAAATGCAGTGGTCTCTTATTTTTTTCCAGAGCTGTAGATAATGGGGGCAGAGGAGATGATAAAATTGCCTATAGTGACTGTCTAAAAGATAGGAATAAAACCAATCAAGTCTGTGTAAAATGTAGTCTTTTTGGGGTAAAAAGTTACATACTGTGGCTTTAATTTAGTGCAAAACCAACTGCAATTTGATTTTGATTGCACTTTATCTTGCAGCAGTTTATCTCTCACACACTCTTTCTCTGTCCTCCCTCTCTCGCTCCACCTCCAGGCTCCATAACCCGCTCTGAAATGACATGTTTCTGACTTTCTGTTATTTTTGCTTTCTCTGCCGTTCTGTCTCTTTCTTTCCTTCCGGGTGTTCTTTTCGCATCTCTCTGTCTTCCTCCATCAATCTTTTTGTCTCTCTGCCTCTGTCTCACTCTCCACCCCCCTCTCTCTCACACACACTCACTGTTTCTCTCTCTTCCCTCCACCTCTCCACCACCTTGATCCCTCATTCTCTCACCTGCTCTCTTCTTTCCATCTCTCCTCCCCTCTCTCCTCCATCCCTCTCTTCTTTCCATCTCTCCAGACCTCCTCTCCCTCTCTCCTCCATCCCTCTCTCCATCTCTCTAGGCCGTCTCTATCCCCTCTCATCATCTCCAGACCTTCTCTCTCTCTTCCATCTTTCCAGGCCTTCTCCGTCCTCCCTGTCTTCTCTCGATCTCTCCAGGCCTCCTCTCCCTCTCTCCTCCCTCTCTCCATCTCTCCAGACCTTCTCTCCCTCTTTCCTCCCTCGCTCTCTCCATCAATCCAGACCTTCTCTCTCTCTTCCATCTTTCCAGGTCCTCTTCCTCCTCCCTCTCTTCTCTCCATCTCTCCAGGCATCTTCTCCCTCTCTCCTTCCTCTCTGTCTAGGCCCTTTCACTCCTCTCCTTCTTGCCACCTCTCCAGACCTTCTCTCCCTCTTTCCTCCCTCTCTCTCTCCATCAATCCAGACCTTCTCTCTCCCCTCTCCCTCTCACCATCTCCAGACCTTCTCTCTCTCCTCCATCGCTCCAGGCCCTCTCCCTCCTCCCTCTCTTCTCTCCATTTCTCCAGGCCTCCTCTCCCTCTCTCTCCAGGCCATCTCTCACTCCTCTCCTTCTTGCCATCTCTCCACCCTTCTCTCCCTCTCTCCATCAATCCAGGTCCTCTCTCTCCTCCCTCTCCATCTCTCCAGGCCTCCTCTCCCTCTCTACTCCCTCTCTCCACCTCTCCAGACCTTCTCTCCCTCTTTCCTCCCTCCCTCTCTCCATCAATCCAGACCTTCTATTTCTCCTCCATTTTTCCAGGTCTTCTCCCTCCTTCCATCTCTCCAGACCTTCTCTCCCTCTCTTCATCTCTCCACACCTTCTCTCTCTCTCCTCCATCTCTCCAGACCTTCTCTCTCTCCTCCATCTCTCCAGACCTTCTCTCTCTCCTCCATCTCTCCAGACCTTCTCTCTCATCCATCTCTCCAGACCTTCTCTCCCTCTCTTCATCCATCCAGACCTTCTCTCCCTCTCTCCATCCATCCAGACCTTCTCTCCCTCTTTCCTCCCTCCCTCTATTTATCTCTCCAGACCTTCTCTCTCTCCCTCTCCCTCCTCCCTATCTTCTCTCCCTCTCTCTGTCTCTCCACGCTTCATAAAGCACTCTGAAATGATACGTTTCGGTTCTGTTATTTTAGCTTTCTGACATTTTGTCTTTCTTACTTTCCTTTCGGCTGTTCTTCGCACATCTCTCTGTCTAGTGTTTGTTCATCCCACTTTCTCTCTTCCCATCTTTTTTCTCTCTTTTTCTCATTCTCTTCTACACTCTTCTCCAGACCTTCCACTTTCTCTTGCTTCTCCCCTTCATCTCGCAGCTCCTCTCCTCTTTTCTCTTTATCTTTCTTATCTCCCTCTTCCTCTGTCCACCCCTTTTCCCATCTATACCTCTCTTTCTTTCTTTCATTCTTTCACTTTCTCTCCCTCTTTTTTCATCAATCTATCAATCAGTCTACTGTATATATCTATCTTCTTGCTTTCACTCTCTCCCACATTTCTCATCTATCTATCTTTATTTCATTCTCCCGCTCTCTCTGCCTCTTTTCTCATTATTCAATTCCTTTCTTTTTTTTTCCTCCCTCGCTCTCCATCTCTCCAGACTGTTGAACGTGTGGAAAATATTTTTATCTGATTTATTTAAGTGACAAGCGACATATAATAAATGTATGTTCCCCATCTATCTACCATCCATCCCTTTCTTCCTTCTCTCTCACTCCCTCTATTTCCATCTATTCTCTTCTTTCTCTCTGTCTCTCTCCCTCTTTTCTTGCCTATCTATCCCTTTCTTTCAAATCCATCCCTTTCTTTTCATTGTTGTCCTTCACTCATGCTCACTCTTCTTTCTATATACCCTGTTTTTCTTTCTTTTTTTATTCTTTTCTGTCACCACCTCTTCACATATACTACTGTACCTATCCCCTATTAGTCTCTCTCTCTCTTCCCCTTGTCTTCTCTCTCTATCTCTAACTCTTTCCATCTCATCTCCTCGCCTCTCTTCCCTTCTATATCCCTCTTTTATTTTCTCTCCCTCTCCGTCTAAACTGAAACTAGTGCGTGTGCAGATTATCATAAAATAATGGGATGTGGAATACCGAGCTGATAGTGACAAAATGTGGCCTTAAACCTCTCGCTCTCTCTTCCACATCGTCTATCTCTCTCTCTCTCTCCATTCCTCTTTCTGCAGTATTGTTCTCTCTGCTGTAGCCTGTAGCTTTTGCATATAGACTCACATTTCACAGAGGAAGCAGTTTTATAGCAGCCGCTCTGTGTCAAATCGGTCCATTATTTTTCATTTCAGGTCGTGACTGTTTTAAAACTCAAATATATTAAAGAACACAGATTATGCAAAGTTGACATTTCGGCGCCTTATATACTGTATATGTTATATTGTTATTTCCTCAACAAAAACACACCTGGGTTGTGTTTTGTTTAATTCACACATATTTAACACACAAACCCTGCATATTTAGGCTGAGTTCTTCTCTCAGACAGAAAATCTGTTCTACCTTGTGATGTCATGCGATAATACAAGAAGTGCTCCACTGTGTTTTTAAACTCCATACAACTTAACTAAGGTAGGTATATGATGATGGTTTGAACACAAGACGCAAAAGTGGCGTCACGTTTTCACTTTTTATTCCGCATTTAGACCAGCGTTTTCGGGAGGAAATCTGCGTGCATACAGTGACGCAAAAGTGTGGGGAATTCGATTGGGGATGCATGCCAGGCGGCTAGGTGGTGCTATGATACATTATCACTATGTCCGTGCACATGCGTAGAATCTTCCTTCTTCTCATCTGTGCCGCGAAAAGCAAAACAAAACATCGCTACTGGTAGCAAAAAAAAAATTGTGTGGTCAGACAAAGAAGTTCAACTGTTGCTTCAGACCACATTAGACGACAAAGCAACGAAGTCACAACAAGGACCTGCCAAACAAAGTACACTGATATATGGACCGATGTGACGTAAACGCGTACGCGACGTCAGCAGATTTGACCACAGTTTTACGTATTGGGCAGTGCAGACAAAAACGCTACGGCGGCGCATATTTAAGTTTTCCACTTTGGAGGGCGGTTTCAGTTTTTTGCGTTTTTAAGCCCCCAAAACGCCGTCACCATCTCAACAAAAGGCACTTCTGATAAAATATTTTGTCGTTTTTACCCGTAAGCGTTCTCGTGTAAACAGGCCCTAAAGGTAAAAGGATTTGTCTATCATGATCCTCCAGTCTCTCCCTTTCCCCCTCCCTTCTGTGTCTGTTTCACCTGCCTTAGGAGGAGTCGCCTTACACCAGCTGCAGCCTCTTTGGGCCCGTCCACACGACAATGTTTTTTGGTGGAAACTGAGAAGTTTTTATTCGTTTTGGACTTTTGTCCACACGGCGCCGGCGTTGTCGTGTGCACAAGCAAAACGCAGCTTTTGGAAAACGATGACGTCGCAATGCCGTCATCATCACGTGACCAGAGGAGAACCCCGTGGATTCTGCCGGTATGTGCATGCGCTCTTTGTAGTATTCCGCTTCCGGTGGCTCTGGCTGTTTCCTGTTTTCAGCACCACATATTGGTGTGGCGTATGTATTACATCGTTTTCACTCAGCGCTCTGTTTTCGTCTGGACGCGAATATTTACTGATCCGACACGTGCGTGGACTAGAGCTGGGCGATATGGCCTAAAAATAAAATCTCCGATTTTTTAAAAAAAATCCGATTTCCGATTTTAATTGATTTTTCTCTGCCCTACTCAAAAACAAATAACAGACGACAGACAAATGGCTCAAAACAATGCAACGTTCTTTTATCAAACAAATACATTACACCTAGCATCAATTAAGCTGTTATTGTTTTAAAATGTATTTATTTATTTCATTAAAACAAAACAAAAATAACAGATGCAACACAATTGCATCTATACAATTATAACTTAAATATGAATGAAAAGGGAACAGAAAGAACCATAAGCTTATAATATCTGCCCCTTATCAACTCAAAATTATATTATATAAAACATACAACAGCGTGCTGTGTCCAACAGCTTTCGGCGCTAGGATACATTTTTTTTCGTGCTGCAACAGCTTTTGAACAGACTTTACAGCGAGCACTCGTTTGTTCTAAGTCCAACGCAAGAAAACTGAACCAGTTCCATATAACAGATGTAAACACCTTTGTTTGGTACAAGCTCCGGCTTTAGCTCACTCGCTAGCCGTGCTAGCTCGTACAATGTTTGGGTACGAACCGCTAACTTACCCGTGTAAAACGTGGTCGCGCATTAGTTCCGCTCGCGTGTAAAAAATAACTTTAAAAAATCGATTTTCATAAAAACACATCGTCCTGAACTGTAAAGTCAAATTAATCGATTAATCGCGCAGGTCTAGCGTGGACGTGAAATATTTTCAGCCTGCATAAAAAAAAATCCAGGAGCGTTGTCGTGTGGACATAGCCTAAGTCATCACACCTGAGATCCATCCCCAATCTACTCCTGCCCATTACCAGCCCCGGTTCTTCCTTCCCTTCTTGCCAGTTCGTCAGTTTACCACATCGGTAACTCGCTCGTGGCTCACGCTTTTCTAGATCTTGTTTTTTTTAGTCTGTTTTGTGGTTGTTTCTGGACCTTTTGTCATTTCTGTTGTTTCTGCTCCCAGTGCTCCTCTAGATCTCCCCTCTCGGCTTCTCTGTTCATCATAAACCTGTTACCTGTTATCTGTTAAACCTGTTCTGGTCTGCTTTTGGGTCCTACATCCGTGCTTTATAACACTGTTAACTTGAAAACTACCACTACATGACATCACAAAGTTGAACAGAGCATTTTGAGCTTTGGAGATGTAGACAGACTGATAATAAAGGGTTACTTAGACATGTGTGAATGAAACAAAACACAACACCAGGTCTGTTTTTGATGAGGTAATCTCGAATCTTTAGATTAGAAAATGTGAAATACTTCTTCCAAGGTGTTCCAATTCTGTTGGATCTTAGCTTTAAAATCAGGTATTTACTGCTTTGAAGTTGGTAAAAATGTTTTGTTTTTTGTTTTTTTGTTCTCAAAATGACAAATTGAAGTATCGGAGCAGTATACGAAAACAGGAAACTGATCCATTAAATAGTCCAGTATCAGCACCAATATCAATACCGGAATCAGTATTGTTGCATCTCTAAGTAAAAGTCAAAATATTGTGTAGTTGCAGAGTAAATTCTAATAAAAAATAATAATTGCAGCCTTAGTAACTTGATAATTATGCCAGCACAAATTTCAGTTTCGATATGTATACAGTAACTTCTTAGTGTTTCTTCGATGAAGCTAGCTTAAAGGCAAACGCACGGCCTTCGCTTGGAATCAAACTCCTTCATTATGTTACACAATCTGCTGCACAGCTCTCCCACACGGAAAAACTTTGCCTGCACCTAAACCACCCACACCACCAGGGGGAGCGTGTACAGCTGCAGGAGGACAGGGCTTTCTCTAGAAAACCATGACACCCACGAGCGGCGCGTCATCCGGGCTATAGCGACCTGTAAACGGCATCGGCGAAATGTTCCGGTGTGAGCGTAGATGAGCAGGTTAGGGGAAATAGATGTGGTTTTAAAATAAGGACTGTGTTCAGTGTGGAGATGGGAGATGTAAAAGTATAATTTGCAATTCTTTTGGAGATTTCAAAATGAGAATAATGAGAATAATGCATTAATTATAGGTGCTGTACATGATCTTTTTTTGTCATGTATTTGAGAAAACGTGTCTTCCCTCAGTACAGATACATTATACAAGCAGCTCCTGAGGTTAAAATGAGACTAAAACACCAAAATTCCGTCCACAAGCACGTTTCAAATAGAGCTGCTGAACAGGGCTGTTCCTGGAGGACTAAAGGGGCGAGTGCCTGCGCATTTTAATCCACAGGTCTCCTGCCGATCATGTAGCAGTAAGAGCGTGTGGTGCTGATGAGGATTTTCACTCTCTTGTTCAGGAAAAAACAGCCTGACCCACAGCGTGTCCCTTCGTCTCTTCATGCGTTCACCAGTTTTGACTTAAATCTGACTAAAACATATGTACATATACATTTACTATTATTTTTTATTTGCACATATACATTTACTATTTTTTATTATTTGTACATATACATTTATTATTATTGTTTTGTATTTTTATAATTGTTTCATTTGACACCGGACTCTTGCTCTTTTATGCTATTCCAAAATTTTCACCAACGGGGGGGGGGTTTAGTCCCAGTTTAGTCCTGGTTTAGACCCGGTTTAGATCTGGTTTAGTCTTGGCTTAGTCCTGGTTTGGACCTGGTTTAGTCCTGGTTTAGACCTGGTTTAGTCTTGGTTTAGTCCTGGTTTAGACCTGGTTTAGTCTTGGTTTAGTCCTGGTTTAGTGCCGAAATAGATGCAGAAATAATCTGATAATATGACTCACTCATAAGAATGAGGTCAGATCCATTCTAACAGTTTGCCGTGTTGTCTTTAATAATCCGGAGCTCCGGAGAAAAGGACATAATCCCGAACGTATCCCGTGTCCCGAGGCGAGAGTTCCTTCTTACGTAGCATTAACGTAGCAAGTTAAGGAGTCTTCTTCTCTTGGAAATGCCGCGTAAATATCAGGCTCAGAGCTGATCGGCGAACAGGCGCAAACACAACAGCGGCAATCGTCATGATTGGCGGGAGTGCGTATCGGTGCGTAATTATGCGGCAACATGATTGGAAGCTGGAGCGCAGTTCGGCCTATGATTGGCTCTTGGGCACTGGCCATTTTGACTTAGAAACGGCGAAATTCGCCAAAAGTTTAGGGATTTTCATGCCTGATTGATAAAATGCCATAAGGGATGGAAGAAGGGATGCCCATTTTAGAAGAGGGATGATTTTGACTATTTTTTCCCACAGGGGGGATGCCATCCCCCCTCAACTCGAGTACTGGTTATACATTATATTTGATGAGTGAGCTACTGTACCCAAATAATTTCCCTTGTGGATCAATAAAGTTCATCTAAGTCTAAAGCCGGTTCTCAATTCAGAGAGTGCACGGTTCGGAGCGTGGTTTTAAGGGGATGTGCGTCACATCCGGCGCATCAACTGCTGTTCCATTTCATTTTTGTCCCATGCACATTTTAACACGTGGTCCGAAGACCGCAGTCGTTTCCATGAAAAACGGGGCGTGGACCAAGCGTGTAAAAATGAATGCTTCGCGCAGTGATATATCCCAGCCGGCACCACGCCCTACTTCTTCTATGGGAGAAAATGGAGTCGGCGGCTGCTTCCCGTAGTTGCCAGACCTGTTGTATTTCGCCGACAGCCATGCGGTCCGCGGACTGCACTCAGGGCTGAGCAAGTATGCACAGTCCACGACCCAGAAAATGGAAAAGCGGAAGATGAATGAAATGAAATAAGTCCACATGTCTATGTTTTCAATAAGATGGAAGAAGATCAAATCGAAAATCAAAATGGATCAATATGAGGGGAAAAATCATGCGTATTTTATTTTAATTTTTTCCCCCATATCGCCCATTCTTATCTGGAGGTTTAAGGAACATTGTCATCAGTCAAAGAGATATCCACACTTCAGAAACACCTGTCTGTAATCAGTTCTGAGTGATGTCACCAACTTCTGAAAATCACTGCGTGCACATGGTAGGATCAGATCGGATTTCTCCAACTCCGATCCCGTTACTCGGCGGGTGGTCTGTCCTTAGATCCCAGTGCACATGAAACTCGTGTAATCGGATAATGGTCAGCGACCTGGCCGGCTCCGCTACACTATGTGGCGCTGTAGTTCAGCTACTTCCGGGTGATGGTTACTCAATAAAAACACAACAAACTATGTGGCGGTATACAAAGATGGCGCTCGAGGAGTTTGACGGAGCAGCATTGATGTACGTGTTGTGCATTCTTTCTTCGCAGCCATGATTTTGTTGGACTTTTCCGGCAACAATCGCCTCCTGCCACTTCGGGGTGAACGCCAATCCGATCCGATGTCGTGCACAAGGCGACACCAAGCGGATTACTACCAGCCTAAGCCAGGGGTTCCAATCAGATTCAGGAAACCAATCCCTATACGATCCTTAGCCTGTGCACATGAATTCGATACAATCCCAATCCGTTTGCAATCGGATTCCACTCGTCCATGTGCACGCAGTGACTGGCAGAGGCCGCTGGAGCCGGGACACACTCATTTTGTTTATTTTTCATCAGAAAGCAGCAAATGTACCGAGTTTGCACTAGGCAAACAAACAAAGGCTATTACAACACCATGTATTGTACTGTACCATGTAATGTTCCACAGTATGGCATTAAACCTTTCTATCTTCATGGAGACCAAACCAGATCAAGTTACAGGTCAGATCTGTGGAGAGGTGAACCTGCTCAGTTAGAATGCCTGTTTTTATAGGCATTTTTGAGCTTTAAAACCATCTGTAATTGAATAAATGTAAAGTAGAGCTGTTTAATGTCATACTGTGGAACATTCCAGGCAGAGCAGTGATGTATCCATAGGAACCTCAACCAAAAAGTTACATATTTCACCTAAAAAGGAAAAATGTTGCTCATATTTTGCCATGTTGCCTGACTGGTTCACCTTTGAGAGCAAATACTTCATTTGTTTGGGTTTCAATGACAATATTAATCAATACAGATGGTGTTCAGATTCCCTTTAATTACATATACTAAAAAAGTAAATAAATAAATAAATAAAAATTCAAATGTGTTTGTAAATGTAATTTTTCATTTAAAGTAAGTAGAACAGCTCAGTAAAAATACAAATTGAATATTATGAGACTTTTTGGGCCAATTTTGTCCAGTAAATCCTCTTATTATAACTATTTATTACACCGATTTATAGAAACTGGCTGAACCGCTGTGAAGGAAGCCAATACCCCATCCACAAAATGTTTAATATTCTCTCCCTCCCTCCCTCTCATTCTTCATCTCCCTCGTTCACACCTCCTGGAATAACTCTCTCTCTCTCCCTCCCTCCCTCCTTCACACCTCTCCTGGGATAACTCTCTCTCCCCCTCTCTCCCTCCCTCTCTCTCTCCCTCTCTCCTGGATAACTCTCTCTCTCTCTTTCTCTCTCTCTCTCTCTCTCTCTCCCTCCCTCCCTCTCTCCTTCACACCTCTCCTGGGATAACTCTCTTTCCCCCTCTCTCCCTCTCTCCTTCACACCTCTCCTGGATAACTCTCTCTCCCCCTCTCTCCCTCCCTCTCTCTCTCTCTCCCTCTCTCCTTCACACCTCAACTGGATAACTCTCTCTCTCTCTCCCTCTATCCTTCACACCTCTCCTGGATAACTCTCTCTCTCTCGCTCCCTCCCCCCTCACTCCTCTCCTGGATAACTCTCTCTCTCTCTCTCTCTCTCCCTCTCTCCTTCACACCTCTCCTGGATAACTTTCTCTCTCTCTCTCTCTCTCTCTCTCTCCCTCCCTCCCTCCCTCACACCTCTCCTGTGATAACTCTCTCTCTCCCTCTCTCCTTCACACCTCTCCTGGATAACTCTCTCCCCCTCTCTCCCTCTCTCTCTCTCCCTCTCTTCTTCACACCTCTCCTGTGATGACTCTCTCTCTCTCTCTCTCTCTCTCTCCCTCCCTCCCTCCCTCCCTCCCTCCCTCCCTCACACCTCTCCTGTGATAACTCTCTCTCTCCCTCTCTCCTGGATAACTCTCTCTCCCCCTCTCTCAAATCAAATCAAATCAAACAATATTTATAAGGCGCTTTTCATACAAAATTGTAGCACAAAGCGCCTTACAGTGGTCAAGGATTAGAAGATTGACCTTTATTGATCTCACACAGGAGAAGTTGTTTCTATATTTGACCCGGGGACCATCCCCAGGTCCCTCCCTCCCTCTCTCTCTCCCTCTCTTCTTCACCCCTCTCCTGGAATAACTCTCTCTCTCTCCCTCCCTCTCTTTCTCTCCTTCTCTCCTTCACACCTCTCCTGGAGTAACTCTCTCTCTCACTCACTCTCTCTCCCATCCTTCCTCCCTCCTTCAGTCCTCTCCTGGGATAACTCTCTCTCCCTTTCTCTCTCCTTCACACCTCTCCTGGATCTCTCTCTCTCTCTCTCTGACTCCTGGAGCGTGGAGCACAGTGGACACTTTGTAATGAAACTCATATCTCGCCTCTCCTCTCGTCCACCTTTCTTTTATCTCCTCTGTCTTCCTCTCGCTTCCCTCCACCCTAATCTCTCCTTCTTCATCTCCTTCTCCTCCTCTCTCTCATCTGTCTCTTTTAAAAACAATTCTCTCTTTCACTCTCATGTAACCCATCTCTACTCCCTCTCTCTCTCCTCCTTTTCCATTTCTCTTTCATCCTCTCATCTCCTCTCTCTTTTTCTCTTCTCTCTCGCCCTTTGTCCCTCTCTCCTCCTCCTTTCCACGCCTCCCCCTCTCTTTCTCTCTCTCTTCTCCCCCTCTGTAACCCTTCCTCTCATATTTCCATCTCGCCTTACCCGTCTTTTTATACATATCTTCCCCTTTCCCCCTCATCTCTTCCCTCTCATCCCCCCTTACTGCCCCCCTCTATCTTTCTGCTCATATCTTTGCCTCTCTCTTTCCTCCTCTCCCTCCCGTTTGCTCTTCCTCATCCCTCTCTCCTCTCCTTTTCCCCTTCCTATCTCTCTCTTCCTATTCCCTCAATCCCCTCATACCTCTTTCTCCCTCTCCCCCTCTCTTCCTTCTCTTTCTCCCACCCCTTTCACCTCTCCTTCTTCTCCCTCTCCCTCCCTCCCTCTCTCTCTCCCTTCTCCTCCTTCTCTCCTCCCTCTCTCCTCTCTCTCTCCTCCCTCCCCCTCCCTCCCGCTCTCTCCTCCCTCCCTCCCTCTCCTCCCTCTCTCCTCCCTCCCTCTCTCTCCCTCCCTCTCTCCTCGCTCTCTCCTCCCTCCCTCTCTCTCTCCCCTTCTCCTCCTTCTCTCCTCCCTCTGTCCTCTCTCTCCTCTCCCTCTCTCTCTCTCTCTCCCTCCCTCTCTCTCTCTCTCCTCCTCTCCCTCCTTCCCTCCCTCCCTCTCTCCTCCCCTCTCTCTCTCCTCCCTTACTCTCCCTCCCTCTTTCCCTCCCTCTCTCTCTCCTCCCTCTCTCCTCCCTTACTCCCTCCCTCCCTCCCTCTCTCCTCCCTCTCTCTCTCTCCTCCCTCTCCCTCCCTCCCTCTCTCCTCCCTCTCTCTCTCTCCTCCCTTACTCTCCCTCCCTCTTTCCCTCCCTCTCTCTCTCCTCCCTCTCTCCTCCTCTCTCCTCCCTTACTCTCCCTCCCTCTCTCCCTCCCTCCCTCTCTCCTCCCTCTCTCTCTCCTCCCTCCCTCTCTCCTCCCTCTCTCTCTCTCCTCCCTCCCTCTCTCTCTCCTCCCTCTCTCTCTCCTCCCTCTCTCAGACAGAGCAGGTGAGCAGTGTGAGCAGAGGGATGGTTTGTTTCATGCGAGCTGACAGCGTGCCTTTGGGCAGGACACGCCTCAGTTCCCTGGCCGTCAGATGGATGTGTTGGGCTGGACACTGGCCCCGCTCTGGCCTCTGACACAGTGGCCCCGGGGCCCCGGGCAGAGTGCAAACAGGAAGAAGTGTGGAGAGAAAGAACAAAAGAGAGAGGGTTTGTGTGTGCAAGAAATACAGATGGAAACAACTATCGTAAACACATAAACATATAAATATTACTCATTTATCCCAATCCCTGTGAGTGTGTGCGTACAAAACGTCGGGAACACAAAGCGGTGGAACGTGGCGCCGTGGGACATTGTTTGAGAGGGGGACTGTTTTGCAGTGGCATGAGAGCGGTGGAAGCTCAGTGTGTGTTGAACGGTGAACAACATGGACAGAGAAAATGTTACAAACACAGACGAACTTACACCGAAAAGAGGAGCCGTGTCAGTCGTGTGGAAGTACTTCAGCTTTAAAAAATCTGGAGCCGATCAAACAATCGTATTCTGTAAATGTCGTCGGGCTAAAGTCGTAGCCGCAGGAGGCGACATGAGCGATCTGCTTCACCACCTCCGTCACAAACATGTCCTGGAATATGAAGAATGCACAAAACTAAGGTCGTTTTCACACCAGGAAAGTCCGATAGTTCACTTGCTTTGGTCCGGACCAATTTTTTTATTTTTTTTTGGTGCGGTTCACTTTCACACTGCAGTTTTTTTTCCAAGTGGACCAACATCTATAAACAAAAGCACGTGTGCTGAGGTCGCTCACCTATTGGACAGAAATGAGCCGTTTCAAAGCGCCGTGTCCAAACACGCAAGGAGAATAATGGTGTTACGTGCTGTTTTCAATGTCGTCATAGCGATATGGTTTGCTCAGTTTTTACAGTTTGCACAAATGTTTGAGCAGCATCGTGATGTTTACACTATTTTACAATCAATTTCCAAACGACGAAGACACAAGGCAAGACGGCTATTTTTGTTTTTTTATTCACACCAGCCCAAAAGGTCCGAATCAAAGGAGCAAACGAACTCTGGTTCGTTTTAAACGAACCAAACAAGGCAGGTGTGAAAACGATCTAAGATCTGCATCCTCTTCCACGTCTGCAGGGAACGTTCAAGTTGGCGCCGCAACACAAAACGCCACTCAGACGTCACTCAAAGACGCATTTGCTAAGGGGACCGCCTACGACAAGAAAAGCAAACAGTGGAACGATATTACCAACGCTGTTACTGTCCACTTCACTAAAGACATGGGACCACTTAGTACATGAAAAAAAATACTGTCAAATACCGTGACACCGATATAATTTTGAAAAATACAGTGATATCAATTTTTGACGTTTCATGAAAAGTGGAATGCGTGAATACATATTACAACTAAATCACTGATCACTGTAGTTGATCAGTTCAGTCTTCTCAGAAAATATTCAAGCACATTTTCACACATTTCTCATCATTTGAAAACCGATAATCGGGAGATTACAAAAACATATAGATGAGCCTACATTCTGCATGCTCCGCAAATCCGTGCATCTTCAGATCGTTCAGAGCCGCGCGGATCAGTGTGGGCAGCTCCGTGGATGTGTCGAGTCCAAGTTCAAAGTGAGACTTGGAAGTGAGCCTGAGTCGGGATGAGTCATGTGCCGGTATGGGGCTCTGTCACCACGAGAACAGTGTCTCAGAGGTGATATGCTCTATAATACCTGGCAACCCTGTTTTAGCCCGTTCTCGCAAGCGCTGGGTACATTAGGAATGAAGTAGACTAAAAAGAGTTGGTGGCGTGGTGAGAAAAATGAACTGTGATCGCAGAGTCTCCAGCAGTGTTGAGGAAATAAGTAGTTCCTCAGTCCTAGCTGCTTGTTCCCATAGGTACTGCCTTGAAGGTGCATTGTTTAACTTTTCTGGTGGAAGGTCTGTCAAATGCTTTTCTCCATGGAGATGTTATTGGTTTCTATCTTCATGGAGACCAAACCAGACCAAGTTACAGGTCAGATCTGTGGAGAGGCGACCCCGCTCACAATCTGAATGCCTGTTTTTCTAGGGATTTGTGAGCCATCTGTAATTGAATAAATGTAAGGTATCGTTGTTTATTTTTATCTTTCTTTTTCAATGCACATTTTGATGCACACTGCACATTTTTGGACATCTGTAAATAAGTTTGCATTGCTCTTAGAATTTTGTCCTTAGATAGTTTTTGTATTGTCTTATATTGTATTTTGTACACTGTCTTTTTTGGGCCAGAAACAGAATTTCGATTCACTGTATGTCAAACACATATGGCAGAATTGACAATAAAGTTGACTTTTTGACTTTAATGTCATACTGTGGAACATACCAGGCAGAGCAGTGACATATTCATACGTAGAAACAAGCAGGTAAAGGACCCTCAACCAAAAAGTTACCTAGTGCACCTTTAAGGTCCCATGGCATGAAATTTTCACTTTCTGAGGTTTTTGAACGTTAATGTGAGCTCCCCTACCCTGTTTAGGCCCCCCCCCCAATGGCTAAAAGTTGCGAAATGTCTAAACTGAGCATTTGCGATCCTTTTCTGCGTTTGAAAATAACACAGCTCAAACGGGCGATTCTGGACAAGGCACCTTTGTTACGTAACATCGAAAAAAGAAATGTAAATGCAGTTCCACCATCGTCTGGATCTCCAGACGATGGTTTCTAGGCTCGGAAGTCCTTTACCCGACCCTCTGGACCTCTGAAACAGCAGTGGTTTAATTTTTAATTTAATTTAATTATTTTCTGTGAAAATGTGTTTTTTTCACTGAAATGCCTCTCCTTTCTGTCTTCGTGCTTCGTGCTTAGAGGAGCGGGTGGGGGGGGGGCCCACCCGCTCCTCTAAGCCAATCTGTCCTTCTCATTTGCATTCAAGCAAGAAGGCCCAGAATGAGTTGTTCAGAGAGTGAATTTTTGACCATGTCTGTGTAAATGGGTTTTTCTCATGCACTCATGAGTGTTGATTTTGAAGAAGGATTCATTTACAGTATTAGGGAACCATTAAGGCACCATATAAAAGCATCAAGAAGTACCATGTCATGGGACCTTTAAGAAAGCTAAGTGACATTACTTTGCGATTACTTTATTTGTCCTATTGTAAAAACATTATCCATCCATCCATTTTCTTCTGCATATACGGAGCCGTCTAACAGTCTAAGCAGGGACTCCCAGACTTCCTTCACCCCGGACACTTCCTCCAGCTCCTCCGGGGGGACCCCAAGGCGTTCCCAGGCCAGCCGGGAGACATAGTCCCTCCAGCGTGTCCTGGGGCCTCCTCCCGGTGGGACGTGCCTGGAACACCTCCCGAAGGAGGTGTCCGGAACAGATTCCCGAGCCACCTCAGCTGGCTCCTCTCGACGTGGAGCAGCGGCTCTACTCCGAGCTCCTCCCGTGTGACTGAGCTCCTCACCCTATCTCTAAGGGAGCACCCAGCCACTCTGCGGGGGAAACTCCTTTCGGCCGCTTGGATCCGCGATCATTATCCAGATCATTATCCAGAGCTCATGACCATAGGTAAAAACATTATAACATGGCTTAAAGCTCAGTCAATTTTGTGAAATATAGGACCTGCAGAGACATTTAAATAGACGTAACCGACAAATGAGCTGTATAAACTGTCTCAAACGACATCAGTAAGAGAAATGAGTAACATCTGCATGACACTGCTACAGCTGGTGCTCTGTCGTTGAAATGGTGACAGCAGAAACAATCTCTGTTTTACTAGGAATCGTAATTACAAGCATGTTCTAAGTACGCATCACACTACGTTTCTTTACAATGCAAGTTAAGTACACCCAACACTGTGAGGGATAATCTTATTGAAACAGAACGCACAGAAAAGAAAGAGGAGCAGAGCATTTTGAGCTTTGGAGATGTCGACAGACTGATAATAAAGGGTTACTCACATGTGTGAAAGAAACAAAACACAACTCCAGGTAAGTTTTTGAGGAGGTATTCTAATGTGGCTTAAAGTTCATAAGAGTCAATTTTGTGTAATATAGAGAAAATCACAATTTTACTTCAAGGAAATTGTAATATTTCTCTTCAGTAGGTCACCAGGGTCTTTCTGTGCATGTTCTCCCTGTGTCTGGGTGGGTTTTCAATGGTTCCCCTCATCAACCCAAAACATGCACTAGTTCCTCCAGCTAAGAAAGTCCTGACCAAAACTAGCTCAAGATCAGGAGATGGGTCCCACTGCTCCAGGCAGGTTGCCCCAGCCACACGTATGGATGGGTCAAATCCAGAGCACAAAGATTCATAAATTCAACCTTAAACTTTGTTCCTGGTTCTGAACACTATTAAGACTCTGTGTGTATCCAAACTGCACTCAGAAGGCTTCACCTGCAGAGCGAGTTCTTCCAAAAAACTATTTATGCTGAAAAAATCACCAGGAAAACAATGTACTTGTATAAAGGTCAGATTCAACTTGTGAATCATGAGTTTAATTTGACATTTTTTACACGTAAATTCTAAAAAATACCAAAGCTTTTTGAATCTAACTCCCTCACTCAGTCGCTTCCTCTTTCTGCTGTTATCCCATAGAAATCCTTATCATCTAAATAACATCATCAATCGACTAAAACACATTTTGGTCGACTAGGGCTCTATCGAACGATTGATCGACTAAAGACCTGCAGCTCTAGAGTGGACACACAGGAAAACAGGGTTAATTAGAGCTGGGCGGTATGACCAAAAATTGATATCACGGTATTTTTAAAAATTATATCAGTGTTATGGTATTTGAAAGTTTTTTTTTTTCATGTACTAAGTGGTTCCATGTCTTTGGCGAAGTGGACAGTAACAGTGTTGGTAATATCGTTCCACCGTTTGCTTTTCTTGTCGTAGCAAACACTCGAAAACACATCTTCGAGTGACGTCTGAGTGGCGTTTTGTGTCGCTGCGCCAACCTGAATGTTCCCTGCAGACGTGGAAGAGGATGCAGATCTTAGTTTTGTGCGTTCTTCATATTCCAGGACGTGTTTGTGACGGAGGTGGTGAAGCAGATCGCTCGTGTTGCCTCCTGCGGCTGCGACTTTAGCCCGACAACATTTACAGAATACGGTTGTTTGATCGGCGTCAGATTTTTTAAAGTACTTCCACACGACTGACACGGCGTCTCTTTTCAGTTCCTCTGTGTTTGTAACATTTTCTCCGTCCATGTTGTTCACCGCTGAACACACACTGAGCTTCCACCGCTCTCACGCCACTGCAAAACAGTCCTCCTCTCAAACAATGTCCCGCGACGCCACCTTCCGCCGCTCTGTGTTCCCGACGTTTTGTACGCACACACTCACCGGGATTGGGATATATGAAAAATCCATATAATTAAAAAAAACACCAGTATTCGGTATGAATCGATACACCGCCCAGCCCTAGGTATAATATGAGTTTACATTGCAAATCAAGAATACAATCATACTAGGGATGCAAATTATCGATTAATTCATTAATCTATAGTTGATTGACCTTATCGATCGACTTACGATTAATTGATAAGCAGCGTTTTTCACCTGAATTTGAGTGTTTCAATAGGGTCTTTAAGAATATAAGCTATAGTAACATAACACTGAGTCAAAAATATATCATAGTATTATTATATTGTATATTCCTCAATTAATTATTCCTTAGTAAAAAGCAGACAAATGTATTGATGCTGAATAACAAAATACAGTAATCCCTCGCTCTATCGCAGTTCGCGGATTTATTTTTTTTTTCATTTTTTTTTTTTTAATAGTATAACATTTTTTTATAGTGTAACATTGTGTTCTGCGTCCTGATTGGCTAAGAGACTAGACCAGGACTAAACGTGGACTAAACCAGGTCTAGACCAGAACTAAACCAGGTCTAAACCAGGTCTAAACCAGGTCTAAACCTGGACTGGACCTGGACTTAAACAGGTCTAGACCAGAATTAAACCAGGTCTAAACCAGTTCTAAACCAGTTCTAAACCAGGTCTAAACCTGGACTAAACCAGGATTAAACCATCATGTGCCGCTGCTGGTTTCGTGCGGCTGGTTTGTGGCTAGGGCTGAGACTACGCATTCCGGGCGCTGCAGTTCGATCTCGTGCTCAGCAGCCCCGGTGTACGCGCGAGGCCCCCGCGAGGCCTGTGCGTACACGGGGGCTGCTGAGCAGTGCCGTTGGCGCCTGCGGCCGGCTGTGAGTCGAGCCTTGTTTCGTGACCACGTGGGTGCGCGTGTCTGCGATTAGCGATTAATGCATTTTGTTCGACCAACGTCTTGATCGACAATTAATCGTAAGTCGATTAATTGTTGACATCCCTAAATAATACATTTCAGAAAATATGAAGATTCATTTATCTGCGTCATCTCTCAAACATCACAACACATTTCAAAGAAGTTGTCTTTTTTTTTTTCTCAGATAACTTTTTCTGAGTGCAGCCGGGTACAATATAGAAATACAGAACGAGTGTCTGAGTGTGTTCAAACCCACAGCTTCAAAGCCTCTCTCTGAGCAGACCAGAGGATTTCTTCAAAGTCTGAGTCTGGGTGTGAGTCACGGTGAGTCGCATCTGTGTTAGTGAGAGCTCTGTGGCCCGTTCGAAAAGTGTTTTATTCAGAATGATGTGTCCATTCATATTACCCACCTCCGCTCCGGATCTGCGATCAAACCGTAACTATATCAACTCATATGAGGGTTTTTATTGGCAATAACAAGGCTGATATTTTGAAGGTGAAATATAGAACAGATTTTTATCATACACTTAGACGAACTTTATTGATCCACAAGGGAAATTATTTGTTCAGTCTATTTTTTAAAGTTTTGAGGTATATTCTAGTTTGTGCCTGCACTATGATTAAAAGATAAATACATAAGAAATTAAAAGGGAGTCTAAAAACTTTGTGGTGACTGTAGAAGCTTGTCAGAGATGTTGGTCATCAAAACAAATTGTTTTTGTTAGGTTGTTAACTTGACATGGATTTAACACCAAAATATCAAAATATTAATAAAAATAAAATGTACAATTATTATTATTATTATTATTATTATTATTAATAATATTATTATTATTATTATTATTATTATGACAATTGATTTTAGCATTTATATTTTGCCAATTTATTTATTTATTTATTTATTTACAAATTGGAGAACCCTGGAATCAGGAATAACTTTGGACCACTGCAAATGTATTAGTTTTGTTTTCCATTTTTTTAAAGATCAGTATCAGGTGGAGCACATTTCATCAGACATATATGCAGGGCTTAAAGCCCCAGTGTGTAGGATTCGTGACGCATAGGTGGATGGTGCTATTGCACTTTCTGTTTTAGCTACGGCAGACCTCGAGGGTCACCCGGGCGCGCGCACGAGCCGCGCTCCGCTACTGTATAAATAAAACGCGGTCCCGGTTTTTTTCTTTTTTTCTTTTCTCATGAAAACACACATTCCCGATCATGTACCATGACACTCTACACATCAAATGAAACCTTACAGTCTCCTCTTTTTAACTATGCAATTGATTTCCCTGCAAAATAATCACTCCCCGAGCACATGGGGCTTTTATACAGAAAAGCACAAAACGAGGTTAACTTACCTTAGAATACTTTGTACAGGTCAAACTCTGTATTTCACCATAAACTTGCTCTCAATTTGTCTGTAAGGATCCAGCGAATAAGATAAGATAAGATAAGATAAGATAAGACTTTATTGATCTCACACAGGAGAAATTTACTTGTCACAGTAGCTCCAGGTAGGGACAGTTTGAACAAGAAGACAAGTGCATGCAGGCAAAAAAAAGGCATAAAGATAGGTGATAATAATAATTTAAAAAAATAAGTAATAAATCGAATAATAATAATAGTAGTGATAATAATAAAAAACAGTGACCGGGAGAGTATTGAAAAAAAATTGGAAAAACTATATTGCACGATAGGAGTATTGAAAAAAAAACAACAATATTGCACATTGGGAAAACGATATTGCACGGTAGGACTATACAGTAGAATTATACAGTCTGATGGCGGTGGGGATGAAGGATCTGCGGTAGCGCTCCTTCTTGCACTGGGGGTGCCTCAGTCGGCTGCTGAAGGAGCTGCTCAGCTCCTCTACAGTCCGGTGCAGAGGGTGAGAGGTGTCGTCCATGATGGACGTGAATTTGGCCAGTACCCTCCTCTCAGCCACCACCTCTACAGAGTCCAGAGGACAGCCCAGGACAGAGCTGGCCCTCTCGACCAGCTTGTTGAGTCTTTTCTGTCCCGTTCTGTGCTGCTCGGGGCCCAGCAGACGACAGCGTAGAGGAGAGCAGAGGCCACCACAGAGTCATAAAAAGTCTTGAGCAGAGGCCTGCTCACTCCAAAGGAACTCAGTCTCCTCAGGAGGTGGAGGCGACTTTGGCCCTTCTTGTACAGGGCGTTGGTGTTGTGGGACCAGTCCAGTTTATTGTTGAGGTGAACACCCAGGTACTTGAAACTGTCCACAGTCTCTATGTCCTGCCCCTGGATGTTCACCGGTGAGTGAGGTAGTGGTCTCCTCCTGAAGTCGATCACCAGCTCCTTTGTTTTACTGGTGTTGAGGCTCAGGTGGTTGCGCCCACACCAGTCCACAAAGTCACTGATGACCGAGCGGTACTCCAGCTCGTTCCCCTCTGACACACAGCCCACAATGGCCGAGTCGTCAGAGAACTTCTGGAGATGGCAGCTGTCCATGTTATATGTGAAGTCCGAGGTGTAGATGGTGAAGAGGAAGGGTGAGAGGACAGTTCCCTGGGGAGCCCCAGTGCTGCAGACTACCACCTCTGACTCACAGCCGCGCAGCCGCACGTACTGTGGACGGTCAGTGAGGTAGTCGATGGTCCAGGCAGCGAGATGTTCATCCACTCCCGCGTCCTCCAGCTTCCCCCGCAGCAGCGCCGGCCTGATGGTGTTGAAGGCGCTGGAGAAGTCAAAGAACATGACTCTCACAGCACTCCCGGCGGTCTCTAGGTGGGTGAGCGCCCGCTGCAGCAAGTAGATGACGGCGTCCTCTACTCCTACGTTTGGCTTGTAGGCAAACTGCAGCGGGTCCAGGGTGGGGCTCACCACAGAGCGGAGGTGGCTGAGGATCACCCTCTCCATGGTCTTCATGAGGTGGGAGGTCAAGGCGACTGGTCTGTAGTGGGCCGGTTCCCTGGCGTTTGTTGTTTTGGGAACCGGGACCACACAGGAGGTCTTCCACAGGACGGGGACCTTCTCCAGGCTGAGGCTCAGGTTGAACATGTAGCAGAGAACCTCACAGAGCTGGTCTGCACAGGTTCTCAGCAGCCTGGGGCAGATACCATCAGGACCTGTGGACTTCCTCTGGTTGAGCCGCCTAAGTTCCCTCCTCACCTCGTCTGGTGTGATGGAGAGGGGGGAGTGAGGGGGGACTGGGGTGGACTGCAGGGGCTGGTGGAGGTGGGGGGTGGAGGGGGCTGGTGCTGGGTTGGGTCCGTGTGAAGGGGAAGGGGGATGTGGCTACTGGCCCGGGGAGGTGTGAAGAGGAGGAGGGGGGAGTCGGCAGAGGGGCAGAGGGGGTGGGGGGCGAGTCAAACCTGTTGAAGTAACGGTTTAATTCGTCCGCCCAGCGCTGATCGCCATCAGCTGTCCCTCTGCCACTCTGTCCGAAACCAGACATGTTCCTCAGTCCTCTCCACACGCCCCGTGCGTTGTTTTGGGCCAGCTGCTCCTCCATCCTCCTCCCATAGTCCTTTTTGGCCCGTCGTATCCTCCATTGAAGCTCCCTCTGGACCCTTTTTTGCTCCTCTCTGTCCCCTGAGCTGAAAGCCCTCTTCTTCTGGTTCAGGAGGGCTTTAAGCTCAGGGGTGACCCAGGGGTGGTTGTTGGAGAAACACCGTACCCTCCTGGTTGGTACAGTGTTCTCCACGCAGAAGTTAATGTAGTCTGTAATGCAATGGGTCAGGCCGTTGATGTCATCTCCGTAAGAGCCGCTGAACATGTCCCAGTCAGTGTTCTGGAAACAGTCCCTCAGACTCTCACAGGCCTCCTGAGTCCAAAGCTTCACAGACCGCTTCTGCGCAGGTTGTCTTCGCACCCTGGGTGTGTATTGCGGGAGCAGGTAGACCAGACAGTGGTCTGAGCGTCCGAGCGGGGGGAGGGGGGCGGAGGTGTAAGTAAAACAATTTAGTCCAAAACACGTGTTAGATCCATTACGATGTCTGATCCGGCAGCATGCTTGTGTTGTTTACCCAAAACCACAAGCCTTGCCGAAGGCGAAGGCGGAGCCCAAATGTCCTTCTGCGGCTCTCGTATTCAAAATGGCTGCCTCTGCATGGGGAAGATCCCCCTTTTATGTGACTATATCTAAGTCCAAAAGAATACTTTGATTTCATGATGGAAGTGAAAAGGCTTAGAAAACAATGTATTTTTGAATGGGTATCTTCAATTTCAGTAATTAACGGGTAAAAATCTTACACACTGTCCCTTTAAAGCTCAATTCAGATTTCTTTGTGAAATCCGTTTTTTTTGTGAGGTCGTTCACATTTCCAATTAAATGCGACTTGTATATGATCTCCAGTGTGAACTTTAAACGCCCCAAAAGTGTCCTGCATGCGCCTTGGAGGACACGACCAGGTCACGTGCAGCGAGCGTGTTTACGGAAGAAGCCTAAACATGGACACTAGCATTGAGCTCCTGGAGATTTTAAAGTTGCTGTTGTACCAGAGCCAGAACATCTACAACGTATTTGTTTTAAGGATGAGATTGAGAAGGACAAGGACAATCATTGCGTTTTGTGGGGCAGTGGCAGCAACGTCCGCAGAAATCAACGTGTTGGTGCTGAGAGTGGTGGGATTGCTATGTGCTTCGCCGCTTCACTGACACGGACTTCATACACAATTTTTGCATGACGAGAAGAACGTTTGTGTACATTTGTGAGCACCTACTTGTACCACTCTCGCTTGTTGATGACGTGTAGGTCAGATAAATGCGACCTGGCCGTTCAGACTGAAGTCGCATGCCAAAAGATCGGATATGAATCGGTTTTAGGACCAAGTGGCCTGGGTTGCATTTGAAAAAATTGCATCTGTGTCATTCAGACTGTCATTAAAAGATCAGATACAGGTCGCATAGGGGCAAAAAAATCAGATTTGGGTCACTTCAGGCTGCAGTCTGACCGTAGCTAAGTTACACTGTGCAATGTGAGTTTCAGCTCAGATCATACAGCAGACAACATCATAACTATTACACTATAGATTTTCTATATGAGCTGGAACGTGTCCTGTGTTCTCAGAAGGTGCCAAGACAATCAAAGTAAATCCCACTGTAGGACACTTACAAGGCCGGGTACCTATTAGGGATTTAATGAGGCCAGTATATCGCAGTTACTGCCTGCGTGTGCTGTCTGTATATAATTAGAAAAGTGTTGCATTATCCTGAATCAGGAAGTGCATGATTAGCGTACTTGTATGTCTTTGCGTGTTAGTTGTTGTTAGAATTACTGTGACGGCAAACTCCACTCTGGCACTCTGGAATGTTGTGAAAAGCACTTATACTTTGTAAATCGCAGCGTATAATTAGGATGCTTGAATGCGTAAGGCAGGGGTGTCCAAACTTTTTTCAACATATGTAAACACAGACGAAGCAGAGGGCCGATCGAGGGCCATAGACTGGTGCTCAGGACAGTGAATAATTTAAATATCTGCATGTTTAACACGTTAGAATGAGATATCAGTCCTTTATTCGTGCTAAGATCCTCAAAATGACACAATAAATATTAAATATTGTCTTATCAAGGTAGATTTTCAGAAAACTTGCAGTCAAATGTTCTGCTCAAGGTAATCTGGGCCAATTCACCTGGAAGCCTGAGGGCCAAGAAAAATTTGTCTGAGGGCCGCATTTGGCCCATGGGCCATAGTTTGGACATGCCTGGCGTAAGGTAAGTGAGGAATAACTTTAGAAACTGTTTACAATCAGTTCTGTTGTTCACATTTTTAAGTACGGCTGGGCGATATGGGGAAAAAAAGAATCACATTTTAGTTTTATTTTTTTACATATTGATCAGTGTTCCCTCTAAGCTGTGCGCCTGCGCAATTGCGCACTGCTCGCACATTCTCAGCGCACAAGAAAACCTTATGCAGCGCACTGTAAATGAATTAGATCTATATTTTTTTCTGTATAATTTTGCTGTAACTCAATGAGTGACAGGTGCCCAGCCAATTCACTTATGCTACGCAGCCAATCATGGCATTGACAGTACTTGTGTACGTGCCCTGCCCATACACGCTATAACCAGACCCCCCAGGATTTCGCGGGCATTTTTTGTGATTGTTGCGGGCTAAAATGCCTGAATTTGCGGGAGCTTTTCCAAAAAGTTGCAATGAAAGTTGCGGTGCTTTTAAGGTTTTTGTTGCGATTTTGTTGCGGGAGGAAGTGAAAGTTGCGATACATAGTTGCGATTTTCGCTTTTTGTAATTAAAATTGAATAATATTTTGAATACTGAGTTATTACTGACAAAGAATAATACAAAGACACAGAGATCACAGATATGGTCCTAAAACAACCTTACCAACATCGAAAATAAATTACTACTAGGAGGGGAACTGTTTCGGTCTTTTGCTGTTATTTTTGTGGGCAAATGGCGCCGCAGACATGTTTCTTTGCCATTAGAAGCCGTGTCTCAATTCCCAGAGCGCGCGGCTCGGAGCGTGGCCCGAAGGGCATGTGCGTCACACTTTTCGACAGTACACCGGCGCGACGACTGCTGTCCCACTTCTTTTTTGTCCCATGCGCAGTTAACACGCGGTCCGAAGACCGCAGTCACAGCTCTGGGCAGTGCGCTCTGGGAACTGGGGACACGGCCGCAGCTTCGTTTTGTCACACGGAAGTAAAACAGAAAACTCAGCTCAAACCTTTTAGCCGCCGAGAATATGAGGTTGGGTCCTATGGCTCGCAGATTTGTGACGCGCAAAGAGGAGGCTATGGTGACAGATACGCTGAGATCCAGATATGCGTTTTGTGCATTTATTACAAAAAGAGCGCACACAGCTATGACAGCGCAGCAGGATGAACAGATTAACGTGAAAGATGAATGAATGGTTTGCGGTCAACAAAAAATACGACTACACCCCAACCCTGACTCTCTCCTCTGTGTGACAGGACCGTGCACCTCATCTCAGTTATGTCTCCTACACAGAAGGAAGTTGGTCGGCGTTCAATACGTCGCCGATGATTGGTCAAAATTAGTAAAAATTGCGGAAAAGTTGCGGTGATTGGTCAAAATTGCAACACCGCCCTGAATTCGCGGAGATTGGCTGAAGTTGCGTTGAAGTTGCAAATCGCAACATCGCGAATTCCTGGAGGGTCTGTATAACAGTAATAACAGTGCAGCGGAGTTAAGATACGCTAATGCTAACCAGAGCTCCCTCTAGGTGCGTGTGTGCAGCGCATAAAATAAAATCTAACCTCAACTGACAAACAAAGCGCTGGTTAGACGCACGGAACGACCAATCTGATAGATGCACATGTGAATGTGACACGCGTCAGGGAGAAGCCAACTACAGACACATTTCGACCGCGTTTCTCTAGCTTCCTTCAGTAGTTGTAGTTGCACATCTCCGCTGTCAGAGCGGCAGATCATGGAGGGAAGAACACAGGAAGAGGAGACAGGTAGAGCCATAATGTAATCTTCCCCTGTTTACTAGTGTGAATCCTCTCCCCAGAGCATTATACCACAGAGCGCTGTCACTCATGCAAAATTACTGAAATAGGCTAATAATTAAAAAACAAGATATAAAGTGATAATAATTTATACTTATTTTGAGATCATTATTTTGGGAAAGATTACCCATCTTATGGCCTATAGGTCCTACAATCCATAAAAAAAATCTGCAGCTATATGCAGGCTATATTTATCAAGCAAAAAAATCTCTTAATGTAATTTTACAGATTTATACACTGCTCATTTATGGGCCGTAGCCCACAGTTTTTTTATTTGAAGTTATTTTAATTATTTGAGGTTATTTTTCAAAATATTGTACTGTTTAATGTTGCACTGACATGCAACATATACAAAGCTCATGAACAGATTTTTCTCTTTGTCATTCTAAGTGGACCAAAAAAATCAGTTAAATTAAAAGTAATCTAACGCAAATAACTGCAGTAATTTGATGAATAAGCTGTAACTTGTGATGATCTCAGGTGTGATACTGGTGTGGCCACAGTGTGCATGTCGGATGTCGCTCACAGGGGTCCAAGGAACACTCAGGGAGTTAGTGTGTTTGCTCAGACACATTAAAAATTAGGGGGAACATTGATATTGATCAATCTTGATTTTTCATTAGATCTTCTTCCATGTTATTGAAAACACAGACACAATGTGAGGAGTCGTAAAGGGGCGCGCTGTGGCTCAGGTCTGTCCTAAACAAGACAGCGTTAAATCCTCGTCAGCTCCACGTAGAGCTGGGCGGTATGACCAAAAATTGATATCACAGTATTTTTCAAAATTATATCGGTATCACAGTATTTGACGACATATATTTTTTTCATGTACTAAGTGGTACCATGTCTTTGACTAAGTGGATAGTAATAGCATTGGTAACATCGTTCCACCGTTTGCTTTTCTTGTCGTAGGCGGTCCCCTTCGTAAACGCGTCTTTGAGTGACGTCTGAGTGGCGTTTTGTGTCGCTGCGCCAACTTGAACGTTCCCTGCAGACATGGAAGAGGATGCAGATCTTTGTTTCGTGCAATCTTCGTATTCCAAGACGAGTTTGTGACGGAGGTGGTGAAGCAGATCGCTCGTGTCGCCTCCTGCGGCTACAACTTTAGCCCGCCAACATTTACAGAATACGGTTGTTTGATCGGCGCCAGATTTTTTAAAGCCGAAGTACTTCCACATGACTGACACGGCTCCTCTTTTCGGTCTGTGTTTGTAACATTTTCTCCGTCCATGTTGTTCACCGCTCAACACACACTGAGCTTCCACCGCTCTCACGCTACTGCAAAACAGTCCCCCTCTCAAACAATGTCCCGCGGCGCCATGTTCCGCTGCTCTGTGTTCCCGACGTTTTGTACACACACACTCACCGGTATTGGAATATATGAAAAATCCATATCATTAAAAAATAAATTAAAAAAACGGTATTCAATATGAAACGGTATACCGCCCAGCCCTAGCTCCACATGCTCTTACTGCCACATGATTGGCTGTAGACCTGTTGATTAAATTACGCTTGTCATTGAGATCAAGATCGTTGAGACCACATTCTATCAATCCTACGATTTTTGGCACATCCCTACTTTCCAGACAGAAACAATCTGTTACAACCTTATATCAAAATTCACTTAGTTCTCACCAAGGGCCAGTGGACAACATCACAAATATATTACACTATAAATTTGACATTGTTTTTGGCTTTCTACACGAGCTGGAACGTGTCCCATATTTCTCCAAGAAGCCAAGACGATGAAAGCGAATGACACAATCCAATATTCCCATGCATTAATTAGAGCAACTTGCGCAGATGTACTGTATAAGCAGCTCATCTAATTATCGTGTCCAATAATCAATCAGTACGTGCACGGTTAGAATGCTGGTCTGGTTGTTGTTCGCATTATGACGACAAACCTTCACTCTGGTCTCTCTAACTAACTGGTGAGTAATTAGGACGCTAGGAATGCATAAGGTAAGTGAGGAATAACTTTTAGAATAACTTTTCTGTTCCTATACCGATTTTTCCACTATAGCTTTAAAGCCCCAGTGTGTAGGATTCGTGGCGCATAGGTGGATGGTGCTATTGCACTTTCTGTTTTAGCTACGGCAGACCTCGAGGGTCACCCGGGCCACGAGCCGCTACTGTATAAATAAAACGCGGTCCCGTTTTTTTTTTTTTTTCTCATGAAAACACACATTCCCAATCATGTACCATGACACTCTACACATCAAATGAAACCTTACAGTCTCCTCTTTTTGACTATGCGATTCATTTCCCGGCACAACAAACACTCCCCGAGCACATGGGGCTTTTATACGGAAAAGCACAAAACGAGGTTAGCTTACCTTAGAATGCTTTGCACAGGTCAAACTCTGTATTTCACCATAAACTTGCTCTCAATTTGTCCGTAAGGATCCAGCGAATAAAATCCAGTAAAACAATTTAGTCCAAAACACGTGTTAGATCCATTACGACGTCTGATCCGGCAGCATGCTTGTGTTGTTTACCCAAAACCACGAGCCTTGCCGAAGGCGATGGCGGAGCCCAAATGTCCTTCTGCGGCTCTCGTATTCAAAATGGCTGCCTCTGCATGGGGAAGATCCCCCTTTTATGTGACTATATCTAAGTCCAAAAGAATACTTTGATTTCATGATGGAAGTGAAAAGGCTTGGAAAACAATGTATTTTTGAATGGGTATCTTCAATTTCAGTAATTAACGGGTAAAAATCTTACACACTGTCCCTTTAAGTATATTCCTACACCGACATTAACTGATAACTCTGCAGAGACTGAAAATAGCATTTATTTCCTTAAAACTAAAACAACATAAGACATTCTTTTGCCTACGTCTACTGTAATTATAAAGTATGCGCACGGTTAGCACGCTAGTTGTTGTTAGGGTTGCGGTGACGGCAAAACTCCGCTCTCTGGTCTCTCAAAGTTGTAAAAAGCACTTGTAAACTCATCGTGGTGAGTAATGACGACGCTCTGAATGCTTAAGGTAAGTGAGGAATAACTTTGGACCACTGCAAACTGTTCAATTGAACTTTTATGCTTCTAAAACAGTATAAAAATCATAAAAAACACAGAGTAGAAGTCCACAACAGGTGCTCCTCAAGGACGTCCGGGTGTAACGTAAGGATAAGGATATGCCCGGACGAAGACAATACAGGTTGGCTTGTCCCATGTAACTATTAAAGGACTTTTATTCTAATTCCGACAGAGTACCTCAGACTTTTTGACCGTTTTTTTACTTCATCACAGTAAGATCAAAGGAGAAGTTCAATTTGTCAACTGGACAAAGTTTGTTTGACAAATTGAACTTCTCCTTTGATCATGGATTCTACCTGGACGACTGAGGGACTTTTCACGCTTCATCACAGTAAGTTTTTATATCACAAACTTCTTTCTTGACCTTTTGCCTTTATATACCAGCTGAAAAAAATAAATCATCTGCGTACTGTCTGTATCTAATTATAAAGCTGTTTACTGTCCGAGAATCAGGAAGTGTGTGGTTAGCATGCTAGCTGTTTTTAGTATGACCATCACAGCAGAAGGCCTCACTTATAAGCACCAAGCACTTCTAATTTGGATGCTCAAAATGTGAATGGAGGAATAACTTTGGGCTAAAGATGCACCCGTCCAGCTTTTTTTAGTTCCAATACCGATTTCTATAAAAAATTAACGTTTTTTTTACAATCTGAGCCTTCTTTCGGCAATAAAACAAGTAGTTTTACTCACCAATAGCAGTTTGGTGTCAATTGGAGCAGTATCGCAGAACTTATGTTGAGCCATTCTGTTCTACCAATGATCCCGTATCCGTTAGCCTGAGTGCTCGGGGCATTACACAAACTTAACACAAACTTTAGCACTTTTCAAATCACAGAAGATCGCTGTGTCAGGGTAGACTTTTAGTGGATTCCAAAACGGCCTGAAACCCGATATCCAGCTATAGTTTCATTTGATGACGTCATCAGAGAGGACAGTGCGCATGCGTGAACTCAGCTGTTTTGTAAACACAGCTAGTCCGAAAGAAGCTAACACCGCTCTGAACTTTACTTTTCTGTTGCGATATCGGGTTTCAGGCCGTTTTGGAATCTACTAAAAGTCTACCCTGACACAGCGATCTTCTGTGATTTGAAAAGTGCTAAAGTTTGTGTTATTTGGACACCGCAAATCAGTGCCCCGAGCACTCACGCTAACGGATACGGGATCATTGGTAGAACAGAACGGCTCAACATAAGTTCTGCGATACTGCTCTAATTGACACCAAACTGCTATTGGTGAGTAAAACTACTTGTTTTATAGCCGAAAGAAGGCTCAGATTGTAAAAAAAACGTTAATTTTCCTTTAAGTCTCTACCTGTACCAATATTAACCGATACCAGCTGGAAAAAAATAATTCAGCTGCGTATTGTCTGTATCTAATTATAAAGCGTTTTCCATCCATCCATCCATTTTCTTCCGCGTATGGGGCCATAAGCAGGGACACTTCGGACACTTCCTCCAGCTCCTCCGGGGGGACCCCAAGGCGTTCCCAGGCCAGCCGGGAGACATAAAGCGTTTTGTAGTCCAATAATCAGTATGTGCTCGCTGTTGTTTGCATTAATTTTTATCGTAAAAAGCACTCATAAACTCATCACGGTGAATAATAGGAATGTTCTGAATGCATAAGGTAAGTGAGGAGTAACTTTGGAGCACTGCAAACCGTTACGAATAAACGAGTTATGTTTTTCACCCTTTTTAAGGCAGTAATCAAATACAAATCAAATAAATCAAATACAGCACCTTTACCAACTTTATATCAAAACTCACTTCTCTCCAAAACATTTAAACTAGTTTGTTTTTATCTTTCTATACGAACTGGAAAGTGTCCTATAGTCTCAGAAGGTGCCAAGACAGTGAAAGAGAATCCCATATAGGACTTACAAGGCTGGCTAAGTATTATTGATTTAATTAGGCTCGTATACTGCTGTTAAATAAAACTTTTTGGAAATGCGATACCGCTGACGATGCCAAAGGGGATAAAAAATATATATATATTTCTGTGGAAATGTTGACTATACAGGATGCTACAAGGCTGGCTGCACATTACAGACATCATTAAGAGAAGACAGCTCTAATTAATTACAACTTGGTGTTTCAAATTTTGTTGATTGAGAAAATAAATTAGTTGCTAAAGGGGAAAGAGGGCGCAAGTATTCTCAATAAATTCAAATGTTGACTATTTGGAAATTGCGTAGATCTTATCGGTTAAAGATGCATCGTGTAACTTTTCTAGAGGACCATACGTCAAATGCTTTTTTTTTTTCTTTCTCCATGGAGATTCTTGCTTTGTCTGGTATGGTATTAAACATTTTTATCGTCATGGAGGCCAAGCCAGGTCACATTACAGGTAAGATCTGTGGAGAGGCAAGCTTGCTCACAGTCAGAATCACTGTTTTGTTTGTTTTTAAGTATTTTTAAGCTATAAACCCACTTTAATCAGTGGAATATTAAATAAAAATGTTGGATATGTGATACTGCGTTCGATGATAAAGGGGATAAAAAAAATATTTCCCTTGTGGACCAATAAAGTTTGTCTAAGTACGTCTAAGGCTGCATCCCATTTCTCCGTCTTATCCCTTCCCCTTTATCTACATCTTTGTCTTGCCCCTCGATACCGAGCTGAGAGGGCTCAGGGTATGAATGTTCCCCTAAGAAATGGGACACCACTCGATTACCGTTTACGTCATCATCCCTTACCTCTACCTGGTTGCTACCTCTACAGAGGCGACAACAGTTGACGCAAACGTAAACAAATGTCAAGGATTATCGGGTACCTCAGCTCGATAAAAAAAATGAGCTTGTTTATACATGAAAGTTTGATGAAAACAGACATCATTACATTTAAAACAGCATCAACAGTTCACTAAAAGTAACGTAGAACATAAGCGTCATAATTGTAAACCTGCTAAACTGTTAATCGATAATCACATTTATGAGACTCTTTGGCTGGTCGATGTGACGCTGCCATCCTGATCCCAAAACCTGCCTGAGCTTGTAGGCGTACCCCTTTGTTTCAAGTCTAGTTGAGAGCTTCCTTCGTTTCAAGGGGTATGCAGCCCGAGGTCGTGGCCCGAGCCCTTGATCAAAATTAGAATCGGGACACCCCTTGCCCTCACATGAACGCGCAAAACCAAGGGGTAGGGGTAAGACGAAGGGGTAAGACAGAGAAATGGGACGCAGCCTAAGTCTAAGTCTACTCCACTACATTTTTGAACAGGACTGAAAAGTAAAAAGTATTTTTTTATTGTTTGCGATCTATTGAAAAGGCGGAGGGGTTTATTTTTTAACAAGTTCATAGTTTGAGCAAACAAAACGATTAAACTAAGAAAACTAAGACTAAGAAAAAAAATCAAACAAACAAACAAAAACAAAAAAACATTGATTCACTTGTTTCTGTTGAACAAAATTCAACACACATCTGTATGAAAATAACTTTTTAAACGGGTACTTTAATACTGATACTTTTACTGTGATACTTTTCATGTGATACTTTTACTTTAGTATTGCTCTGGTGTCTGTACTTTTACTTTAGTAACAAAACTGAGTACTTCTTCTACCTTAAAACATGTAGAATACTGAAGACCTACTGTGCTTGTGTCTGCTGTACAGTTATAATCTATGATATCAAAAAGTATCAAATCGAGTTTGAAATTTTTGAATGGAACACAGTCAGATTTAGATCATTTCTCACAAAGTATTTAATACGCAATAAATTAAAAAAACAAAGTCAGTGATGTTACAACAGAGGGTTTATGTCATCCATGCAGTTTCAGTAATTTAGCGATTTCTCTATACAGTGGTACCTCACCTTACGAAATTAATTCGTCCCAGAAGTGGTTTCGTAACGTGAATTTTTCGTAAGTTGAGTAGCTATTTCAATAGAAAAGGCCTGAGTCATGCCAAGGTTTTTTTTTTTATAGTGTAACTTCTTTTTTAAATAGTGTAACATTGGTTCTGCGTCCTGATTGGCTAAGAGACTAGACCAGGACTAATCGTGGACTAAACCAGGTCTAGACCAGAACTAAACCAGGTCTAGACCAGGTCTAAACCTGGACTGGACCTGGACTAAACCAGAACTGGACAAGGATTAAACTACCACGTGCCGCTCTTTGCTGGTTTCGTGCGGCTGGTTTGTGGCTCCAGAGGACGCGGTCCGGGCGCCGCGGTTCTATGTCGTGCTCGCAGTCCCGGTGCCGGTCGTGCAGACCAGGACTAGGGGTGCTCCTCGCGCGGTGCCGTGCTCCTCGCCGCGCGATGCCGTGCTCCTCGCCGCGCGATGCCGTGCTCCTCGCCGCGCGGTGCCGTGCGGTGCCGTGCTCCTCGCCGCGCAGTGCGTTCATGTCTCCGCTCTGCTTCCGGAGTCGTGTTTCCCCCCACGCTTCACTATTTAATACATTTTGTTGAAAATCTTGCGTGTTCGGCGCTAGAGTTAAGAGGCCGAGAAAGGTGCTTTTTGAGCGGGGATAACAGCGGGGCGCGCATCTGAGCGTGCATTATTCGAATTTTTGAGATTTCGCGTTTCGTAACTTGAATTTTCTTTCGTATCTAGAGACCAAAATTTAATGTGAGGGCTTTTCGTAACTTGGATTTTTCGTATGTAGGGTCTTTCGTAAGGTGAGGTACCACTGTATATAAAACAGGCACACACACACATGCATAGGTACATGTAAAGAAAAAAAACACAAAATAAATCATAATAAATCTCAATGCCATGGTGGAACATTTCAGGCAAGCAAAAACATCTCTATGGAAAAAGAGAAGAAAAGTTACATAGCATATCTTTCAACTAATTACTCTTGTTAATATAATACATTTTTAACATGATTATGAAAGAAAAAACTAGATAAAAAATGCCAGTATCAGAATGATTAAAGTCTGTGTCTCTGTGTAATGTTGTTAGTATCAATTCCAGCTCAAATTAGTTTTAAGTTTTTCAAGTATAGATTTTCTGACCACGTGTAGGACCACATTTTTACATTTTTTTAATTATTCACCACGATACATTTATAAGTGCTTTCAATAACTTTCAGAAACCAGAGCAGAGTGTTGCTGTGGCAGTAATTCGAACAACAACAACCACAGCCATGCTAACTGTGTAGTTCCTGATTATCAGACAATGAAACACTTTATAATGAGAGGCAGACAGTCAGTACACAGCAGATTTGATTTGGCAAATTTTGCTCAAATGTAAGGGCAAAAAACATGTGCAGGACCTTTAAATATGACATGTTGTGATGTTTTATTCTGTAATAAACTTCCTCATGGTGACCCTAACTTTACTTTTTGTAAACAACAACCTCAATCTTAAACGTTTTAATTAGGGCTGTCAGTTTAATGCATTAATTAGATTAATTAATTACACTGCAAATTAACGTGTTATAAAAATTAACGCAATTAATTATGAGTGGCAATTCAATGCGCGCATTTTAAATTTGGCGTCTGGTGAGAAAATCGCTCCTCAGGCCTTTGAACTGCAAGTTTATTTATAAAAAGAACGAAGACGGGACGATCAACAAGAAGGCGCTGATTTGGAGCTTTTGTCAAAAAGAATTTTCCGATCACCGAAGCAGCTCCAGCCTGACGGATCATTTGAATGACAAACACGTCCGGACAAGTTCCATCGTTACCGGTGATTGTGCGCACTTCATCAAACCACCAAACCACGCTCGCAGAATTTGGGAAACAAATGAGCAAAGCGACCACAGAAAAACAGACAAGCTCCATTGCAAAGTGGGTTCATTCGTTCGCTCAGTCGCTCACTCACAATCTCTCTTTCTTACGAGATTAAAATGTGATTAATTAGATTAATTAATTACAAATCCTGTAATTCATTAGATTAATTTTTTTATCGCCTGACAGCACTAGTTTTAATGATAGAAAACAGTTCATCAACTTCTCTGGACAAAGAAATCTCCATTTTTCAGTCCATGGTGCTCTTCTTTTTCCTTTCGTTTTCCCTCAAAAGCAGCCATATTTGTTTTGTCTCTGATTGGCTGTCAATCATACCCATCTGAAAACACTACTATTACCCATCTGAAAACACTACTATTATTATTTATAATTCTTTTTATTGATTTTTAGGAAGCGTTTAAACATACACAAACATTACACAGAGACAACAGGACAGCAGACAAAAGTAAATTAAAATGAAATTAAAATGAAATGAAATTAAATATAGAAAGGGAAATCTAAGGGGGCTTTAGAATGTAGAGTAAGTGAGCTATTTACTCACTGGTTCGGGTTCAAAATAGAGTAGGAATGGCTGCCAGGTTTTAATAATAGTTTTGAATTGATCCGTTTACAGTATGTCTCAAGTGTTCGAGCTTTAAATGGGACATGCTGTCATGAGGAGCAGACACACTTTTCTCTTCCTCCTTCATCTTTGCTCTGTTTGATGTTTTATTTCTCTCATCTCGTCTTTTTTTCTTCTGTTGGAACAGATTTTTCAAATCCTAAATTATGAATTGGATAAAGCTGGTCGCTACGCTTTTTTTTTTCCACGGAGGAGCGCCGGTCTGGAGAGCCGGTCAGCCCTACGGGAGCGTGCTGCCTGATACACGAAGGACGCGTCGTGTGCCTGGCACCGCTGTTACCTCCGGTAACAGAGGACACGGAGCGATTACGGGGAACTGCGAACTCGGGGGGGCAACATCAGAAGGAAAAACATAGGTGAACGTTTCATCCCATCTGTGGGATTCACCTGGCGCTAGATAACATCGCGGATAAATGGATTTGGAACTGTAGAGAAGAGCGGCTCAGTCCATATTCATTATCGTACGTGCCAGGGGGAGGATTGCGAGTCGCACAGACCTGCAGGAGGTGGGGACCTGACAGAAACCAGAGTTCTGGCAAATTGTCTGTTCGCCTGGGTTCTAAAATGTATCGATTATGTTAAATTCCCCTTTTGTAATCAATTCTCCTGGAAAAATGTGATTCAACTGGACTTCACTTTGTTTTGACTGCATCTTCTGCACAAACACGTCCAAGGCCGCCAGCTGCCGCTACAAAACATTGCCACACACTATTGGACTCACACTCACATGTATTAAGTAATACTGCCCTGTCTATTTTTAGGATGTCTGCTTCTTCTTCAGTTTTCAATCAATTTCATGGATTTCTGATCTTTTCCCTTGCCCCACACCCTTCCCTCTTGTCACCAAAGAAAAAGACACCGTATGTTACCTATCCAATTGTTTTCTGTCATTACATGCTGTGTATAATTGTCATTGATTGTATTGCATCTTTTCTACTCTGCATCTTCCAGTCGGCGACGTGCGCAAGCGCAGCGGCCCCTCCCCTAGCCACTCTATCACTGTCCTGCCTGGTTAGTGGGGAAACTAAATTTCGAATTCACTCTATGTACATGTACATATGATTGTTTTTCGACAATAAAGCAACTATATGACTATGACTTCTTCCACGGTGCAGCTGCCTTGGTCACTGAAACATTCAGAGGAACAACCCCAAACAAAGCTGTTCCACAATTTGCAACAACCCACTATTAAAGTATTAGAGTGTATTCTTTAATAGTTTGTGTATTTTGGATCCGAGGCAATTAACGTCCTGTTTTAAACTCCAAACTCATCTGCCATGGCGAGCTGCAGATTTACATTTTTATTGTTGAAAAATGTCTACGCGACACTTTTGAAGTCTCTGTGCCTGACCAGGAGCTAAAGGTTTTCACATAACGGCAATTACATGGAAAAATGCAGCCAGTGATAGGGACAGTTTACTGAGAACTCAAGCCTCAAATGGATAACACAAGATTACCCAAACCTTCTCCTTCATATGTATATTTGCTTGCTTATTTCTATGGATATGTCCTTCCTCTGCCAGGAATGTTCCACAGTATGACATTAAACAGCTCTACTATACATTTATTCACTTACAGGTAGGGCTGAACGATCTATCGTTTTAGATTTTTAAAAAATCGCGATCTCAGACAACACAATTTTGGGATCGTTAAAGTCGCTTAAATCATTAAAGATCATTAAGATTGTTAAAGCTTTTTGCAGTGCTCCTAACTGACCCAGGTTTTGTTTCGTCAACTATTTCACCAATCAGAAGCGGCGTGCTGCGTGTGGACAGGTTGGTGAGGCCGTTGTTAGCCGCTCTGCTCCGAGCGAGCCCTCAATGCAAATACGCCGTGTAGCTCTGTGCGGTCTGGGGAGTCACGAGCTGGTGAAGCCGGTGTTAGCCCCCGTTTAATCAATGTCCGTAATCCGTCACTCGAGTGCATGGCGAGAAAGTCCGGAGAAACGTCTAGTAAAAATGATACTCAGGCCAAACAGACAATTCCAGCTTCTTTTGCCAGTGTAACACCGTATGACAGAAGCAGCCGACGACACCACGAGATAATGACTGCCGTAACACACAACATCGCCAAGGAAATGGTGCCTGTAAACACGGTGACCAAATAGTTGTTTAAAAGTCTCCTCCGCACGATGGATAAGAGGTATTCCCCTCTGTTGTTAGCTGACAAACTGTTAGCATAAGGCTAGTTTACATTACAAACACTATAGAAAGGCTACCACGATTAGCATCGCTATCTTTAAGTTAAGTTTAAGTTGCGTTGTATTTTATACGTTTGTTATAAAATACAACAATCAAGCTCCTTGAGCCATAAAAGACCGACCTCGCACCACTTTAAAAGACTTTTTTTTGCTCTACTGAAGACACAGATGCTCTTTTAGTTCTTCAGGTGTAATAACTGCGGTTGCTCAAGCGCTCAGTGTAGCCTGTGTACAGCATGTTTCTTTTTAATAAATAAGACTACATTTGAAATAAATTATTGACTTTAGTTTTCATTTTTGCGTTACAGTTTAGTGGAATTTAGTGTTTGAATGGTATGATGTAAGTTTCTGTGATGTTTGCAAATGTTCATGTGCACTGAAACTTTATTTGAAAAAAATCGTGGATGAAATCAAAATCACAATATCTGCCAGAAAAATCGCAATTAAATTTTTTCTTAAAATCGTTCAGCCCTACTTACAGGTGGTTTTGCAGCTAAAAATACCTAGAAAAACAGACATTCTGACTGTGAGCGGGGTCGCCTCTCCACAGATCTGACCTGTAACTTGGTCTGGTTTAGTCTCCACAAAAATAGAAAGGTTAATTGCCAGGGTTAATAGCTCGAGCCATTCCAGATCAAGCAATAATGGAGGAAATTATGGAAAAAATCATGGAGAAAAGCATCTGATGGACCCTCTCCACCAGAAAATGCACCTTTAAATAATGAGGTAATGTTATAGAGCAGGGGTCACCAACCTTTTCAAAGCCGAGGGCTACCATAAGGTCATCGAATAATACGAGGGCTACCAGCTCAATTAAGATAATTCAGAAGTCTAAATAATCCACTTTTACGCTGTATTATTATTTATTTGATCACAATGTATGCATACATGCATTAGTTATGTGTAAATGACCATATTTGTGTTTCATTGTCAAAGCGACATTTATTTTGTGCAAATGACTCAGTAGCAAAAATATAATAGTAATGTGGTAATGTAGTAATAAATTTAACATTATTTCAACTCCCTTTTTTGTTTTAAATAAATCAAACTCTTATCATTTCAAAAATTGAAGCAGGCTGAATGATTTCAAATAATAATAATAATAATAATAAACACCATTAGCTGAGCCGTACTGCTGTTGTCCACAGACTCGTCGCTCTGGATGCTGAACCACCTGTATTCACGTCCTTGTCCAGCTGCTCATTCAAGTTTTCGGAAATAGCAGACACCCGTCTTGTCACTGTACTCACACCAAGTTGTACATCAGCCAGAGTTGAGATGACATCTGATCCATTTTTCTCGTCTTTAAAAATTGTCTCAGCAATTATCATCATCGCTCCTTTTACAGTTTCTCCATCTGAAAACGTCTTTTTGTTTTTTATCAAATAATTCATTGCCCTGAAAGAAGCCTCGGTTGCCTTTTTAGCCTTTTTCAGTGGTCTAGTGAAGAAAAACTGCTGCTTGGCTAAAGCAGCCTTTAACTCTCGTGCTTTCTCAGTTGGAAGTGCACTCTTAAGGGGAAAGTTTGTGTTGAAGCTGCCGTGATTCGTAGCGACTCCACATTGTGCCGTTTCGAAATCGCCACTGTAGCTCCACAAATGAGACATACACACTTCTCTTTTCCATGTAACAAAGAACTCTTCTTCCCAGTCGGTGTTAAAAACATACGATTTCTTTCTCTTCTCCGCCATGCTGTCTCGTCTTTTTTTTTTTTTTTTTTTGATGAGCCCAGCTGCATCAAACAGGTTAATTGTCATGCGCAGATAAGTGAACTCGAACAATATATTTTAAATTTTAAAATCTGTAAGTGTTTTTATTATTAGCCTACTTTAAAATATGTGCATATAAAGGCGCAGCATTTTTGTAAAACATTATTATTTATATAAGTACGAGGGCGACCTGTTCTATTTTTAGAACCTGCTCTGCGGGCGACTGAAATGGGGCTCACGGGCGACCGGGTGCCCGCGGGCATAGGGTTGGTGACCCCTGTTATAGAGTAATACTAAATCAGGGGTGTCGAACATGCAGCCCGGGGGCCAGATCCGGCCCTCTTAAAGTTTCAGGTTGTTCATAATATTATGATATTTTGTAAAAGAAAAAGTTCTGTAATAGATTTGTGTTTCTCTGGACAAATATTTGGATTTATTGCTATTTTTTGGGGTATATTTGCCATGAGTTTTCTGATCCGGCCCCTTTGGGATCAAAGTAGGTTGGATATGGCCCCTGGACCAAAATGAGTCTGACACTCCTGCACTAAATAATAAACTACACCTACAAGTAAACAAAAAGTAAAAAAGTAAACACCGTGAGGCCCTTATCCCCAGTGAACGCTCTGCAATAAACAATGAGTCCAGTGATGTTTTACGGGTTTAAAAACTGCGCAGGAGAAGTTTGGATTTTTATCTCTGACGCAACAATCTGGGCAAAATGAAAACAGAGCATTTTTAGAGCTCCGCTATGGAGTAATGGATTAATGAAACAAGCATGAAAGCAAAAAAAAAATACAACTCCAGGTATGTTTTTGAGGTTGGACAGCAATATAACATGGTTAAACACTCAAAAAAGTACATTTTGCATAATATTTTTTCTTTAATACAGCTGGGGGATAATATTATAATGCAGATTTTTGCTGTTCTAGGGCCTAGTCACAGTAGAAAATACAATATTAATAGGAGTTGCTCTTGTTCTTCCATTATCACACTCTATAATCTACAAACAGCAGCATGTATATGAGAATATGTAAGACCAAAGCTTACAGGATCATCATATCAGACACACTAATGTCATAGAAATGCATTAGACTTCTTTTAAACCACTGACAATATAATTACAGAGAGCGAGAGATACAAGGTTACGGCTTTTCAAGGTTGGAATGTGTGTCTTTATTAATATTATATAAGGCCTTAATGAGTGAATGTACACTGTTTGGCGTTATGGCTGTTCTAAAATACTAAACATGATTATTAAAGAGCGGGTATTATGCTGAATGTACTTTTTGGGGCTTCCTATGTTATAATGTTGTTCCTTCATCTACAGCTCTGGAAAAAAATAAGAGACCAAGGCAAAATTATCATTTTTTTCCTGATATTACTACTTATAGGTATGTGTTTGGGCAAAAGGAACATTTTTGTTTGAGTCTATAAACTACTGACAACATTTCCACCAAATTCCAAATAAAAATATTACAGTTTAGACCAGGGGTCTTCAACGTTTTTCAGGCCAGGGACCCCCAAACAGATGGCGGACTGGGCCAGGGACCCCCTACTATATATACGGCATAGAATTGTGTTTGATATTAAATTGAGCTTAGTGTCATGTATAAACATTGCTACTCTGTTATGGTACATCCAATACAAGGAAATAATACACAGGTTAATACTGTATTTTCATGTTTTTTATTGATCAAAGGAGAAGTTCAATTTGTCAACTGGACAAAGTTTGTTTGGTTGAAAACGTTTCGCCGCTCATCCGAGAGGCTTCGTCAGCTCTGGTTATTGAACTGGTTAGACCCTGCTTATATCTAGCTGCCGGGAGGCGCGTCCTACAATGACAAAAGCTCTGAAAATGATCCCCCTAATCTGTCTCTTTGTTTTTCAAATTACTCTGACGGCTGTTTCGACCCCCTATTCAACGTCTAACGACCCTCTCCACCCCTCTGCCCTGGCTCTGTTTGACTGGTCTAAGAATCGCATTATAAATGGGAGACAAGTTATGTCTCACTCCCCCATTTCTGTTTAATGACGGATTCTCTTTTTTGACAAAAATAGCCTCTTTAACTCCCCTCTCAAACCAGTTCTTTTCCCTGGCTAAGATCTGAACCTCACTGTCCTCAAAAGAATGGCCCGTGGCTTCTAGGTGAAGATGTACCGCAGAAGCCGGTCCACTCTGGCACGCCCGTCTGTGTTGGTACATCCTCTTGTGAAGTGGCTGTTTTGTTTCCCCAATGTAGCGCTCACTGCAGTCTTCACTACACTGAATGGAGTAGACCACATTGCTTTGTTTGTGGCTCGGTGTTCTGTCCTTTGGGTGGACCAGTTTTTGTCTTAAAGTGTTTGTGGGTTTGAAATAAACTGGAATTTCATATTGTCTGAAAATCCTCTGTAGTTTTTCCGAAACGCCGGCCAGGTACGGAATCGCTACCCCTTTCCTCCTGGGTTCGGATTCTCTGTTGTCTTGTTTATTGTCCTTGTCTCTCTTGGTTTTGTTGACAGCCCATTTAGGATATCCACAAACAGAGAGGGCTTCCTGCACATGTTGCTCTTCTTTCTCCTTGCCCTCTGTGCTTGTGGGAACCACAAGCACCTACCTGGACGACTGAGGGACTTTTCACGCATGTTTTTTTATTTTAAAGATGGGCCAGATAGGTGGATGTGCTACTGCAATTTTTAAACACAACTTGCATATAACACAGGCCTATTAAGATCGTTCACTGATTCAACCAAAAACCAAGTGCAAGGGAGAGAGTGGCTGTGCTTCTGCCATTTACACATACATCTTGCTCAAATACAGAGCTATTCAAATAATGAACAATTAAAGATCCCATGACATGGTACTTCTTGATGCTTTTATATGGCTCCTTAATGATTCCCTAATACTGTAAATGAATCCTTCTTCAAAATCAACACTCAGTGCATGAGAAACAGAGATAAGATGAGAAAGAGTATTTTTTTCTCCCTCAGAACAGGTCATAATGGGCGTTGTTGCTTGAATGCAAATACGGAGAAAAGAGCTGGCCAATAGTAGAGGGTGGGGGCGTGGCCAAACGCTCCGCTCTCGCTCTGAGCTCTCAGCTGATCCATTTCCTTGTTTTTGCACGGGGGGAGAGATTTGAAGCGTTCCATTGAAAAATAAACACATTTCCACAGAAAATAAAATTAAACCACTGCTGTTCAAAGGTCCAGAGGCTCAGATAAAGGACTTCCGAGCCTAGAAACACTCAGACGTGCCTCCAGGCAAATAAAAAAACGCTTTTTGCATTGCCTAGCGCATTCGCAGTCCAAACTCTCTGGGCGTGATTTACAGAGACGCTGAGTACAGACAGACGGGGGTGGAACTGCGTTTTCATTTTTTTCCCCCGATCTGACGTCAATAAGGTGCCTTGTTCAAAATCGTCCGTTTGAGCTCCGATTTTTTGTAACGCAGAAAAGGATCGCAAATGCTCAGTTTAGACATTTCACAACTTTTAACCATGGGGGGGGGGCCCTAAACAGGGTAGGGGAGCTCACATTAACGTTCAAAAACCTCAGAAAGTGAAAATTTCATGCCATGAGACCTTTAACACAAATCAAGTTAAGCTTTGATCATAACACATCAAGTTAAACTGTGAACATACATGAACATACAGAGGACAGTGAACCCCCAAGCCATCTGTGAATTCCCACTTCAGTGAGATGTCTGAACCTGATGAGTTGCACATGACATATCTATCCTGGGGTGGATGGAGGCCGCCATGTACGCATTAATGTGCATTTTAAGACATCAAAGAGGGTGGAGGGACAAGGGAGAAATTGTTTGGAGAAAAATGAAAAAATATATTGTTTTTAAAAATGTTAAAATATAAAATTATATTATTTTAAAGTGAAATCAAAAGATTTCGCGACCCCCCCTGCAGTACCTCCGCGACCCCCCTGTTGAAGACCTCTGGTTTAGAGCATTTATTTGCAGAAAATAACAAACAAACAAACAAAGAATGACCCTTACACAATGCGCCTTTAAGTTGAAGGTGTGTTTGAGGGTCCCTGTAAAGAAATGCATCTTCTGAAGTTGTTCTATTTTCTAATAATTTACTTTTATTGGGTTTTAACAATGTTATTGTGTCCCTTCATCGTTACTTTTCTCAAAGTCATATTTTAATGTGCATAAGTTCATGATGGTTTGGACATGACGATGTTCTGGAAAGAGATGTATGACTGAATTGACAAGATTGAATCAAAATAGAATCTTAAATCTTAACAGCCCACGAGCTTTGGGGAGTCCTGTATCAGGCTGTTTTAGTTGAAAATTGTGATTTACAATGAAAAAAATATAAATGATCTACAGCTCTGGAAAAAAAATAAAAATAATAAGAGACCACTTCAAAATTATCAGTTTTTCTGATTTTACTACTTATAAGTATGTGTTTGGGCAAAAGGAACATTTTTGTTTGAGTCTATAAACTACTGACAACATTTCCCCTAAATTCCAAATAAAAATATTATCATTTAGAGCAGTGTTCCCAACCTTTTTTGTCTTGTGTACCTCCTGAGCCTTTTTGTCATACCTCGAGTACCCCCTCACTCATACGTGTTGATAATTCTCAAAAAGTAGAACGTGACACAACAGATTATTAAATGAAAACCATTTTATTTCATCTCCTTAATTTAAAAATTTTATTCTCAGGCATTTTTTTTCCTCTTTAACTCAAATTTACTCAAATTAGAATTTAAAAATTCCAAAAAATCTCCCCCTGTGCCTGGCAACGACCCCCTGCAGTGTGCTCGCGTACCCCTAGAGGTACTTGTACCCCTGGTTGGGAAACACTGGTTTAGCAGAAAATGACAAATGGTCAAAATAACAAAAAAGATCCAAGTTTTCAGAGATCAAACATTGCAAAGAAACAAGATCAAATTCATTTTAAAATGACATAATACAAATGTTTACACAGTTCAGAAATCAATATTTGGTGCAATAACCCTTATTTTTAATCACAGCTTTCATGCGTCTTGGCATGCTCTCCACAAGTCTTTCACATTGTTCTTGGGTGACTTTATTCCACTCCTGGTGCAAGAACTGAAGTAGCTCAGCTTTGTGTTTGTGTTGGAATTCAACAGACGCTGGAATGGAATGGCTGTAATACATGTAGAGATGCTGATTTCAGAAAAAAATGCAGTGGTCTCTTACTTTTTTACAGAGCTGAATGTGCCAAATTAGGACACTGAACTGATATTTGGAAGCAGATTATCCCATTCAGCGAATTTTTCAGTATCGGATACCAGTATCAGATCGGTGCATCCTTACTAAATATATTGCGAGCAGTTAGTAATACCCCACAGAAGTGTAATACCCTCTCTTTAAGGAAAAACCTCAATATACAATAGGTTTTGATACCACAATGATGGAAAATATAATCTTGTATACAGTCATTTCCAACACAAAGCAATAAATGTTTCTTTATATTAGTTTTATGATTTAAAAGCCTTAATTGTATGTTAACAACAGAAGAAGCATCTCATTTGGAATCACAGTGCAGTAGTGGAGGATCGTAGCAGACAGCGCATAATAGATGAGCTACGCAAAAACATCGGTCTCTGGTGAATGTTGGATAATACGGACTCAAAACCAGGACTAAGCAGGGGCCAGACCAGAGCCAAACTTAAAGGAGCAGGTATTTGCAGGTCTTTCACTTAGTTTCATGCAGGGAGATGTGATCGTTTTGTACTGAAAAATTTGCTGGATCGGGTGTCGGTTCCTTGACAGTTCAGACGAAATCCTGGTCAGGCCTTTAATTAAGTCTACGGACTGGCTGATTTTGGCCAAGGACGTCCGAACTTAAATGCAAACAAAGCTTTTCAGTAATTATTTGAAGGATAAGTAGCAGTTACATAACATAATTGGATCTTGTGTAAAAAAATCAACTGCGTTTTAAGGAAACAAGTGCAGTTTTCCATCCCTACGCTGGTATAATCATACTATCGATATCGGCATCGGAACTGTAAGAGCTGGCTCTGTGCATCTCTAAAGACAGTATAACGACAAAAGTCTACACTGAAACTATTTTAAAGATCCCATGACATGGTACTTCTTGATGCTTTTATATGGCGCCTTAATGGTTCCCTAATACTGTAAATGAATCCTTCTTCAAAATCAAGACTCAGTGCATGAGAAAGCCTCATGAACACAGTCAGGGTCATAAATATGTCTCTGAAATGCTTTATTCTGGGCGTTGTTGCTTGAATGCAAATGAGGAGGACAGAGACAGGCCAGTGCAGCGGGTAGGGGTGTGGCCAAATACGCCGCTGTTTCCTGGATTAGCGGTGCGATGTCACCCACTTCCGTGTTTTAAGAGCGGAGGAAGATATGAGACGCTTTGCATTAAAAAAAAACAACACATTTCCACAGAAAATCAAATTAAACCACTGCTGTTTCAGAGGTTCGGAGGCTCAGATAAAGGACATCCGAGCCTGGAAACACTCTCACGTGCTTCCAGGCAAATAAAAAAACCGCATCTCGCATTTCGTAGCAAATTCTCTGGGCGTGATTTCCAGAGACGGTGGGTAGACATCCAGAGGGGGGGGTGGAAACCTTTCCGCGAGTGTGACGTCAGAAAGTTCCCTTGTTCAGAATCGCCCGTTTGGGCTGTCTTTTTTTCAAACGCGGAAAAGGATTGCAAATGCTCAGTTTACACATTTCGCAACTTTTAGCCATGGGGGGAACCCTAGACAGGGTAGGAGAGCTCACATTAACGTTCAAAAACCTTAGAAAGTGAAAATTTCATGCCGTGGGACCTTTAAGATACTGAGACAATGACATTAATGGAAGATCATTCTAGTAAACCATTTTAAATCGACGGTATCATTAAAAGGCTTGAGTTGCAGCAGATTGAAACAATTATTATCCGTGGAAGTTATTTTTTTCTACTCTCTACACCTTAAATCGTATTGTAATATATCGAAAATATCCCAAATCTCCCCACTTTTACAAACAGATTATATACACGACAAATACTAGACCCAAAATATATAGTTCCAGCTTTCCTATACTGTTGATATTGTAATTATTGCGGCAGGTCTATACGTAGATGTTCCACTATCGGGAATCTGACTTATTTATCTTCCGGGTGACAAGTATACACGTGCCAAGCCAAGTTACAAGTCAGATCAGTGGAAAGGCGACCTCACTCATTGTAACAATCCATGTTTTACTTTACTTTTAAGCAATAAAAAATGCCTCTAATGAAATACATGCTAGTGATATATGTTTAAAGGCTTACCATGGAACATTCCAGGCAAAGCAATATTATCAACATCTCCATGGAGACAAGAAGATGCCAGCCCCATTAAATAGAAAAGTTGCATAGATAGTGCAGTTTTAAGGAAACAAGAATGAAACGGGACTAAACTGGTGTCGTACCAGGACTAAATCAGGACTAAAGATGCACTTTGTAACTTTTCTGGTTATTTTCTTTGCCTGGAATATTCCCCACTATGGCATTAAACATGTCTATCTTGCATTTATTCAATTATTTCAGTCGCATTGTTTAAAAATACCTTGAAAGACATGCATTTTTACTGTGAGTGGGCTTGCTTCTCCACAGTTCTGAGCTGTAACTTCACAAGCTTGTCTCCATGAAAGAGTTTACCACCATACTCTGGAACATTCCAGCCAAAGCAGCAACATCTCCATGGTGATAGAGCTTTTAAAGGGCTCATATTGTGCTATCTTCTGATATATGTTATAATGTAGTTTCCTCATTTTTTTGTTTCATTCACACAAGTTTAACACACAAACCCTGCAGATTTAGATTAGAACTCTTATCTCTTCTTATCTCAGAATGAAAACACTCTGTTCCCCCTTGTGATGTCATGGAGTTGTGTGTGTTTGTGTTTTTAAACTCCATACACCTTCATTAGAATCATCTAGATAATTTCAGCTTCGGAACTGACAGTCTTTACTAAACTAAAGCACTTCCACTCGTCTCAAGTGGAGGAGTTCAAGTATCTCGGGGTCTTGTTCACGAGTGAGGGGAGGATGGAGCGTGAGATTGACAGGCGGATCGGTGCGGCGTCGGCAGTGATGCGGTCGCTGTACCGGACCGTTGTGGTGAAGAGGGAGCTGAGCCGAAAGGCAAAACTCTTGATTTACCGTCAATCTACGTTCCTCCCCTCACCTATGGTGCTCTGGGTAATGACCGAAAGGACAAGATCGTGGATACAAGCGGCCGAAATGTGTTTCCTCCGCAGAGTGGCTGGACGCTCCCTTAGAGATAGCGTGAGGAGCTCAGTCACATGGGAGGAGCTCGGAGTAGAGCCGCTGCTTCTCCACATCGAGAGGAGCCAGCTGAGGTGGATCGGGCGTCTGTTCTGGACACCTCCTTGACTCCTCCCTCGGGAAGTGTTCCGGGCACGTCCCACCGGGAGGAGGCCCCGGGGAAGACCCAGGACATACTGGAGGGACTATGTCTCTCGGCTGGCCTGGGAACGCCTTGAGGTCCCCTCGGAGGAGCTGGAGGAAGTGTCCGTGCTAAAGGAAGTCTGGGAGTCCCTGCTTAGACTCCCGCGACCCGGTCCCGGATAAGAGGAAGAGAATGGATGAATGGATGGATGGATGGATACTAAACTAATGGTAAAGCTGTTAACTTGAAAACTACCACTTCATGACATCACAAGGTGGAACAGAGCATTTTGAGCTTTGGAGATGCAGACAGACCAATAATAAAGGAACTCAAACATTTGAATGAAACAAAACACAACTCCAGGTGTGTTTTTGATGAGGAAACATTATAACATGGCTTAAAAACTCACAAAAGTCAAGTATGCTTCAAATGGAACATAAAAAAAGGACTCAACCAAGCAAACAAGGACTAAACCAGGACCAAAACAGAACGGGACTAAACCAGGACCAAAACAGAACGGGACTAAACCAGGACCGAAACAGAACGGGACTAAACCAGGACCAAAACAGAACGGGACTAAACCAGGACCGAAACAGAACGGGACTAAACCAGCGCCAAACTTGGATTGTAACAGGACTTAAAATGCACTCACTTTTGTGATGGGTGGTCGGCTACCTGCTTATTTCCATAGGGACAGTCCATTACCTGGGATGTTCCACAATATGGCATTAAATGTGTCTACCACCAGGCCAGCTCAGGTCTGTGGAGAGGCGACCCCGCTCACCGAAACATGTTAATGATTTTTATTTTTTATTTTTTTCTGAGCATTTTTGAGCAATAAAAACACCTGCAATTGAATACATGCGTGTGTATATTAGTAAGCGTAATGCCGTACTGTGGAACATTCCAAACCATCTCCCCTCACTAGAAAAGTTACATAGTCTACCTTTAAATACGAAACAAACAATACGAACAGGCAGGCAAGGGCTAAACTGGGACAAAAACAGAACTGAACCAGGACTAAACCAGGACTAGACAATATCAAATTCTACATACACCACAACAAGAACTAAACCCGGACTAAACCCGGACTAGAACGGTTCTACGAGAGCCTCTGTGCACGGAAAAAGCAAAATTCCAGCAGTAACAACGAGGCATCGCTCATATCCGAACAGTTCAGATCGCAACGCTGCAGGCACTGCTCGTAAAACCGACAAAAAGACGGAAATTCCACAGGTTTTTACGCTTTACGATGGAGGTGGAAGATAAAACCAAAAATATACGCATAACGCAATTGTGGTTTTGGAGATGCAAAGGCGAAATTATCTATCTATTTCGTGTCTGCTTAAAATCTATTAAACAATGCTGTAATAAAGCAAAAAGAGGTGATTGGAAATAGAAATAAAATCATATTTGCGCAGTTTTGTGGTTAAATTTTACACTTTGGTTTGATTTTTTGGCATTTTTACGCACGTCATGGCGCAATTGGCACATTAGGGAAAAGCGCATAAAAAAGAGATATATTTTTGTTAATATCTTCCAGCTCTAGTTTACGTTCGTAATTCCAACTCACCTCGCTCCGTAGGGCAAGTTTAATTCAACATTCCACATCTCTGACTCTGGATAGTCTGGAAGTCATTTCACGAATTAGTCCACACTCCGAAACGAAAACCCCACGCTCCAAGATGCGTCGTACGGAGGAAAAAAGCGCACACGGGTCGCTTGGGTTTGCACAAACTTTGCGGGGAAGATTCTTATCCCCGTCGTTTGGAGGAAAAAGAGAGAAGAGAAGAAAAAAAGGGGGGACGCTACGTTTCCTAGAAGTCGGTGCGCGCTGGATGGAGTTTACGCAAAATAATAAATAATAATAACGCGACTATCCGGTGTGGAGGCAGGAATACGGGGAGAATCCAGGTTCCAATCCCGGTGGTACGGAGCAGGTGAGGTGAGGTGCGGGGAGAAGAGAAGAGCAGCAGCGGGACGGGTCCGGTGGTGTGTCCCCGGGAAGAGCGCGTCCTCCTCGGTGTGGCGGTGGATGCGCAGAGGGGTAGAAGGAGAGTGAGAGAGAGGGAGAGGTGGAGGAGCGCGGCGGGCGGAGCGGGACTCTCTCTCTCTCCTCTCTTTTTTCCCCTCCACCGTCTCTCTCTTTCTCTCTCTCACTCCAGCAATGATTTTTTTTCCATATGCGCGAAAAAATAAAATAAATTAAATTAAATCCGTGTCAAGAGAGGACAAGAGATGGACACTCCTGCTCACCCAGTGCACCAGACCGTAGAGGGACAGATAATACTCCCTACAACTCTCTTCTCTTCTTCCTTCGTCCCTCCTCTGGCTCTTCTCTTCATCTCTCTCACGCACTTTCTCTCCCACCCTTCTTCCTCTTCTTCCTCTTCTCTCCCTCTCTCTTAGTTTGGAGTTAAAAAACATACAGTGACATCCAATCTCTCCATCTCTCTCTCTTTCTCCCTCTGTCTTTTTCCCTCTCTGTCTTTCTCCCTCTCTTTCTCCCTCTCTCTGTCCTTCACTCTCTCTGTGTGTCTTTCTCCCTCTCTCTCCTTCTCCCGCTCTCTCTTTCTCCCTCTCTCTGTCCTTCTCTCTCTCTCTCTGTCATTCTCCCTTTCTTTCCTTCTCTCTCTCTCTGTCTCTCTCTCTGTTTCTTTCTCCCTCTCTCTCTCCTCTCTCTCTCTCTCTCTCTTTCTCCCTCTCTTTCTCCCTCTCTCTCTCTGTGTGTGTCTCTCTCTCTCTTTCTCCCTTTCACTCTCTTTCTCTCTCTCTCTCCTTCTCTCTCTCTCTCTCTTTCTCCCTCTCTCTCTCTTTCTCCCTCTCTCTCCTCTCTCTCTCTTTGTCCAATGTTCAAAAGACAGTGGACATATACCACTCCCTCTTTCCTCTGTTTCTTCCCCCTTCTCTCTCCTTCCTTCTTTCCCTCTTGGTCTCTTCTCTCTCCCTCTCTCTCTCTCTCTCTCTCTCTCTCTCTCTCTCTCTCTCTCTCTCTCTCTCTCTCTCTCTCTCTCTGTCAGCAGTTAAAAATACAGTGGAGTGCTCCTCTCCCCCTCTCTCTCCTTTTTCTCTCTCTCCCCTCCCTCTGCTTCTTAGTCCACTGCTTTTCCTCTCTTCCTCTTCTCTTCCCCCTCTCTCTCTCTCTTCCTCTCCCTCTATCCCTCGTTCTTAGCAGGCTGTTTAAAGACAGTGAAGCTCTCTCTCTCTTTCTCTCTCACTCCACCGTGATTTTTTTTTTCCATATGCGCGACAAAAATAAAAGACATTAAATTAAATCCGTGTCACAGTGAGGGACAGGAGGACACTGGACACTCCTGCTCACCCACTGCACCAGACCACAGATCAGGGGTGTCAAACTCATTCTGGTCCGGGGGCCGTATCCAACCTGATCCGAGGCCAGATCAGAAAACTCATGGCAAATATACCCCAAAAATAACAATAAATCCAAATATTTGTGCAGAGAAATGCAAATCTATTACACAAGTCTTTTTTTTAATTTGATGAACTCTTTCTTTTACAAAATATTATAATATTTATGAAACTTTAAGAAAAATGCAATTTCAACACAAGCGTACAGGTTTCCCATTCACCTCTGTGAACAAATAGGAATTAGTAAATTTTTCTTGGAAAATCCTGCACTCGGCGTCCACTTTTCTCATTTTTGACATTTTTGCTGATGAGGGTGTCACGGTCGACAGTCAAAACGATGGTCCTTTAAAGGAGAATTAACGTTTTTTACAATCTGAGCCTTATTTCGGTAATAAAACAAGTTGTTTTACTCACCCATATCACTTTGGTGTCATTTGGAGCATTTCCGGAGATGTTTTAGTTTAGCGATATCCGTTAATGTGAGTTCTTGGGGCATATGTTTTTGCGGTCTCCAAATAACACAAACTTTAGCACTTTTCAAATCATAGAAGCTCAGTGTCTTAGTCTACACTTTTGTTTGAGTCAAAAGTGGCTTGTAATCTGAGATTTATCCATAGTTTCGAGTACACTGTAAACTTGAATTTGTTCAGATTACTAGGATTTTAGCATTCATAGACAATAAATCTGCCAGTTGCATCGTACACTGTCTCAAATGAGTAATTTCAACTCACTTTCTTAAGTATCTGTTAAAAAGTTGATTTTAATTCATATTTTGAGTTGACATGATATACAAATTCAAGTGGACGGTAGTTTGGGCCAGGCCAACTAATCTGCGCATGCTCATTTGGAATAATCTGCCGTTGGGATCTGCTGCAACGGGGTAACCGGAGGAGTTTATCAGGGGTTTTCCTTGGGTTTGGCTTTGGAAAAGAAACGTCCACCATTTTTCCCCTCAGAAGCGCCGGCTGTCTTTGCAGAAAACTTTGTCATAAAGAGACTAACGAGTCCTTTTGTCAACATTGATTTTGACGAAAACAAAATGAGACATTATTTTATCTCCTCTTCGGTAAAATAGAAACTTGAACTTAAAATGATTAGCTGGCGTGGGCGACAGTAGCTCGGTTGGTAGAGCGCTTGTCTAGTGATCCAGGGGTTTGCGGTTCGAATCCCGCTCTTGACGGCTTGACTGCGTGTGATCCCAACTCCCACAGCTGCTGTCCTTGGGCAAGACACTTAACCCCACCTCGCCCCCAGTGTCTGTGGACACTGGCAGCCCCCATGGCAGAAGATACATCAAGGCCTGTTGTGACGTGAGCCGTCCTCCTGTGGACCCACCACCCGCGGGAGGATTCATGGGGGCTGGTGCATTGTGTTCTGGGCAGCAGAACACTTCTTGGACTGCTGCCCCTGTGACACAGAAAATGGAAAAGCGGAAGAATGAATGATTAGCTGGCACAACTTTAAAAGCTTAGTTGACCCAACTTAACTTAACAGCAAAACTTAAAAATTGAAGTTGATACTCACAACTCACAAACTCTGTGCAGCCGAATGCCTTGAAAATTTGAATTGAACTAACTATTTACTTTTTACAGTGTAGATGAGGAGGCCCGTGCGCATGCGCTCAGTCAAAGCTCATTTCGCTCTCAGCTCTCGGGACCCAAACATGAAATGCAAAGCTGTAAATTAGGGATAAATAAAATAAAAAATAATCTTTGAATCTCAATGGGACTTTTCCTGGTGAAATAAAGGTTGAAAGAAAGAAAAGAAAAGTGTCGGCGCACACTGGTAGCCCCCATGTCAGGAGAGTTACATCAAGGCCGGCTGCGTCAAGCAACGTGGGGTCGTCTTCCCGTGGACCCACCACTCGCAGGAGGATCCATGGGGCTGGTGCGCTGAGATCTGGGCAGTAGATCTGCTTGGACTGCTGCCCCCGCGACCTGAATACCAGATAAAGCGGAAGAAAATGAAATGAAATTCAAAAAAAAAAAAAAAAAGTAAAAGGTGTCATATTATTTTTTATATAGGAAAACGTTGATGTTTTGGTTTCACAAACAAGTATGTTTAGGGCCAAAACAGGTTTTGATCTATAATACTGTGCTTTTTTGTTGAAAATCGACGAAAGTTTGAGTGTATAAACAAGAGAGAAATGTGAGAAAATGTTAATTCCAGTCTGAGAAAAGTGTAGAATGTGTGTGGTGAGGCGTTTACAGCCTTAAAACATGTAGAATAATTGTAAAATATAAAGCTGACGACTTCAGGTTATTTTTTAGAAAGTAAACACCGCGGTAAACGAGGGACCGCCATGACGTGCCGCTATCCATCAGAGGCGCCAACAGCTTCGCCGCTTTTTGCCGCGGTGACGTTTACGGCGACATTGGCTCCCGTTGGGCACCGCTGTTTTCGCTGAGTCGTTTCTTTATCAAGTCGTTTTAGGTGAAAATTGTTTTTTTAAATGTGCTGATTGTGATGGATGTCGTAAATAGATATTGTTGTTGTTTTATTTACATGTGACTTAAAGATCTGGGCCGTGTGCAGGACAAACTAATGGACCGGCGTAAGGAAGGAGTGATCTTTATCTCTTTATCTTTTATCTCTCTCTCCGCCTCTCTAACTTTTATTTGGCAGAAAGAATAGTTGGTAGTATTTTCTCACTCTGTTTCCTCTCTACCTCTCGCCCTACGCCAAGACAGTGGAGTTCTTCCTCCCCCCTTCTCCTCTCTTCTCTTCTTCTCTCTTCTCTTCTTCCTTCGTCCCTCTTCTGCCTCTTCTCTTCATCTCTCTCACGCTCTCTTTCTCTCCCACCCTTCCTCTCTTCTTCCTCTTCTCTCCCTCTCTCTTAGTTTGGAGTTAAAAAAAATACAGTGACCCTCCCATCTCTCCATCTCTCTCTCCTTCTCTCTCTCATTCTCTCTCTCTCTGTCTTTCTCCCTCACTCTCCTTCTCTCTTTCTCTTTCTCCTCTCTCTCTGTCTTTCTCCCTCACTTTCCTTCTCTCTTTCTCTCTCTCCTTCTCTCTCTCTCATTCTCTCTCTCTGTGTGTCTTTCTCCCTCACTCTCCTTCTCTCTCTCTCTCCTTCTCTCTCTCTCTCATTCTCTCTCTCTCTGTCTTTCTCCCTCACTCTCCTTCTCCCTCTCTCCTTCTCTCTCTCTTTTCCCCCTCTCTCTCTTTCTCTCTCTTTTTTTCTCCCTCTCTCTCTTTCTCTCTCTCCTTCTCTCTCTCTCCTTCTCTCTCTCTCTCCTTCTCCCTCTCTCCTTCTCTCGCTCTCTTTCTCTTTCCTCTGTTTCTACCCCCTTCTCTCTCCTTCCTTCTTGTTTCTCTCTCTCTCTCTCTCTCTCTCTCTCTCTCTATCTATCTTAGTCAGCAGTTTAAAGACAGTGAAGTCCTCCTTTCCCCCTCCTCTCTAGCTTTCCTTTCTTCCTCTCTCTGTCCTCTCCTTTTCACCTTCTCTCTCTCCTCTCTCCCTCGTTCTTAACAGGCAGTTTAAAGACAGTGGAGCTCTCCCTCTCTTCCTCTCCTCCCTCTCTCTCTCTTCCTCTCCTCTCTCTCCCTCGTTCTTAGTGGGCTGTTTAAAGACAGTGGAGCTCTCCCTCTCTTCCCTCTCTTCTTCTCCTCCTCCTCTCCTCCTCCTCCCTCTATCCCTCGTTCTTAGCAGGCTGTTTAAAGACAGTGGAGCTCTCCCTCTCCTCCTCCTCTCCTCCTCCTCTCCTCTCTCTCCCTCGTTCTTAGTGAGCTGTTTAAAGACAGTGGAGCTCCCCCTCTCTTCCTCTCCTCCTCCTCTCCTCCCTCTCGTCTATCCCTCGTTCTTAGCAGGCTGTTTAAAGACAGTGGAGCTCTCCCTCTCTTCCTCTCCTCCTCCTCTCCTCCCTCGTTCTTAACAGGCTGTTTAAAGACAGTGGAGCTCTCCCTCTCTTCCCTCTCTTCCTCTTCTCCTCCTCTCCTCTCTCTCCCTCATTCTTAGTGAGCTGTTTAAAGACAGTGGAGCTCTCCCTCTCTTCCTCTCCTCCTCCTCTCCTCCCTCTCTTCTCTCCCTCGTTCTTAGCAGGCTGTTTAAAGACAGTGGAGTCTTTAATGGGAGCCAGAGGAGCAGGGACCAAACGTGAGCGGAATCTCGACCAGCTCCAAACAGTCGCTCCGTTTGAAAATCCTCAAAGCCCAAATAATTATGAGCGCAGACCTGGGCATTGTGCAGCTCCTGCGTCACATACGGACCTTTGGACGACTCTGACCGCCCCGTTTAAATCATCTAGAATTACAAAATAAACGTAAATTATCATTTTACCTCATGCATGGACTAAATTTAATGACGTTTTTGTAAGGCAGCCTCACTTTTTCATTGCTGAGTCAGAACATAAACTATTCTTAGTCTTATCAGGATGTTAAACTATTTATTAGATATTTACTGCTTTTTATAAAGAAATACACTTCATATTATGCAGAATTGAGCATTTTGGCCCAGCCTTCCACAATATTTTCTGTTTCTCATGTGGCCCTGTGGAAAAAAATAAATAAATAAATAAAATTGCCCACCCCTGTATTAGCAATAATATTAGCATTAGCACTAGCATTAGCATTAGCAATATGAAACATTCTAAGTGAGATGGGGCTTTTTAAACAGCTGTTACTGGTGTTTAATAAATAATAATCATCATCATCATCATCATCATCATCATCATCATCATCATCATCATCATCATCATCATCATCATCATCATCATCATCATCATCATCATAATAAACCTTAGCATCGATTAGCAGCCAGTGTGCTGAGAAATACTGAAAGAAAAAAAAACTAATTTGTGTTTGGTTAATTCATCCACACATGCATTTAATGGTGGGTAGAGTAGCTAATATTTGTACTAAATTAAGAGTAACATTAGTTCAAATTAATATTATTCAAGTAGAAGTACAAAGTAGTGCAGGGGTGTCAAACATGAGGCCTGGGGGCCAGATCCAGCCTTCCAAGACCTTTAATCTGGCCCTCAGCTGATTTTCTATTAAAATATTTTAATTATATTTAAATTTTCTATTAAAATATTGGTAATTTTCTGTGCCTCTTTTCTGTGCAGTTTAGCATAGCAACGTCTCCAGCGCCTCTGTGCGTGGCCCCTCCCACCAGAGCAGCACAAATGAAGACTCGCCTCTTTTCAAACGCTCTTAAAGAACCATCGTTTTGACTGTCGACCGTGACACCCTCATCAGAAAAATGTCAAAAATGAGAAAAGTGGACGCTGAGTGCAGGATTTTCCAAGAAAAATTGACTAATTCCTATTTGTTCACGGAGGTGAATGGGAAACCTGTATGCTTGTGTTGAAATTGCATTTTTCTTAAAGTTTCAGGTTGTTCATAATATTATAATATTTTGTAAAAGAAAGAGTTCATCAAATAAAAAAAGACTTCTGTAATAGATTTTCGTTTCTCTGGACAAATATTTAGACTTATTTCTATTTTTGGGGTATATTTGCCATGAGTTTTCTGATCCGGCTTGACCCTTTGGGATCAAAGTAGGTTGGATACGGCCCCTGGACCAAAATGAGTTTGACACCCCTGAAGCAGTGGTTCAAGAATTATGTAGTCATGTAAGAGTAAAAAAGCATTTCGGGGAAAAAAGTACTACTAAAGTCTCATCTGTTTTATAATTTAATGTTCATGTAATCTGAAGGATGAAATATAAAATAACGCAAAATGTGTTCTTCAAAGGACAGACCCAAAAATGACATGAATGAATCATATCTGAAGGAGCTGCAAGAAACACAAATATTCATTTCATATTGTCACATAAAACTGTTGTCACTTGTAGACTTACTCACAGTGGGGAGAGGAAGCACAAGTAAGAGTACTGCAATAACAAATATTTCTCAAGTGGGAGTATAAAAATTCAACTGATTTCAACTCAATTCAACTCAACACAAAAGTGAGAGACCTGTCCTCGCCCCGAAGGCAACAGCTGTGGGGTAAAGAGCAGGCCCATACCAGCCACAGAAGGTCAGGCTTCTTTCCCCCCAGCGAGGTGACTTTCCATGTCCCCAGACCCAGTTTCCATGTCTGAAGATCCGGTCGTCAATCAATCAATCAAACATTATTTATAAAGCGCTTTTCATTTAAAAAAAAGTAACACAAAGGGCCTTACAGTGATTAAAAACAATCCCACATTTCCTTCCACCCACCCAACCAGCCCCACAGCTGCCCGACACCACACAACCAAGCGACCCAAACAGTAACACGCACACACATGCTAAAATACAAAGCCCACGCCTTCATCTCCCACCCTCATCTCTCTGCCCCGGCCTCTCATGGGTCCTCCTGCGGGTGATGGGTCAACGGGAGAGGCCTGGCTCCAGGGTGAGGCCCCGGGAATGCCAGTCCATGCAACGTAACTGGCCTCTGTGTAGTACTCATCATAAGAGGCTCTTAGTCTGTTTGCCTTGAGTGACCCTACCAGGGGCATGAAGCTCCTGACAAACATAGCTCCCGGGCACTCAAACCCCTCCATTACCTTAAGGTGGCAGTTCCAAGAACAAAATATTATAACAAAATATTGTCTCTTAAAAATACAGTTTAAAACAAAACACTGTATGGCTTTAAAAGAAAAAGAAGTGAGAAGAAGTGACTTTATTGATCTCACACAGGAGACATTCTCTGCATTTAACCCACCCTGTTATTAGGAGCAGTGGGCAGCACATTACTGTGCCCGGGGACTGTCTCCGTGATCTTCTTGCTTCGGTTTGTTCAGGGGAAACCGGAGTGCCCAGAGGAAACCCACCCAGACATGGTAAGAACATGCAAACTCCACACAGAACACACACAGAAAGGCCTGGGCGACCCAGGAATCAAAGCATGAGCACTAGCCACTCAGGCACTGTGCTGCCACAAACACTCAAACACTCTGACTCTCCACCACAAACAAACTGAATCTGCAATTGTAATTACCATATTATTTCTCTTCTGTATACAACATGGTGCAGGAGCTGTTGTGGAGGAGCTGTCCCTGGTGCTGAGACGGTCCATAGTGCAGGAACTGTTCCTACAGGGGCTGTCAGTGGTTCTGAAACTGTCTGTGGTGCAGGAGCTGTCCATGGTTCTAAAGGAACTGTCCATGGTACAGGGTTTGACTCTGGCCCTGAAACTGTCCATGGCAGGGGTGGGCAATTATTTTCCCCCAGGGGCCAAATGAGAAGCAGAAAATATTCTACTCTGATTATTAATTTTATTTCTATGTTGAAATCAGTAAATGGCATTGTTTACAGAAGCTGCTAAGTTCTGTGTTATTATTAAGTAATGAGAGAGTGAGCTTTTACAAAAACTGAATTTATTCAGTAAAATAATTCAAAACAATGGTAAACGTGAAACATTTGTAACTCTTTTTCAGTCACATTAACCCCACAATGCTTTCTGAGTTTAACTTTCTTAACTTTGTATTAAGACACCACAATGTCTTTGTTTGCCAAATAATATAATACAAGATATGATACTGCCAAACTGTGTAGAAAAAAGTCAGTTAGCATGATTAGTGTTTTTTTGAGAAGATTGAGAAATCTCGCCTCTGTTGAGCTTTAACAAGTCCATCAAAGTCATGTTGCATGTTTAAAGGGATATGCCACCCCCAGGTCAAATTTGGGCATCTCCCCACAGTCCAGAGACTAAAATAAGTGGTGGAAAGCGTTTTCCTGCTCACCCAGCCATTGTCCGAGTCTGTCGCCACTGACCGCCGCGGTATCTGGTGCTCCTCCGCCTTAGACTGGAGTCTAACGTCGCCAGAGAAAGATTTCGGCCAAAAGGAATTAATTTGCTCGATGCGTTTCCCAATTACTTTGTGTGTTGTGCGCATTCATATCGAGTGCAAATAAATGTGCAAATCAACACGGAGAGCTTGCCTTGGTCATTTTGGGTGGGAACTATTTTCCAGTGCGGAAGAATACAGCCGTATCACGCACCATGTTGTGCAACAGGGGAACTCCCTTCCCGGTGCGTAACTGGGATTCCCGTGGCAGCGTGCTGCGTGATACGGCTGTATTCTACCGCACTGGAAAATAGTTCCCACCCAAAATGACCAAGGCAAGCTCTCCGTGTTGATTTGCACATTTATTTGCACTCGATATGAATGCGCACTACACAGAAAGTAATTGGGAAATGCATCGAGCAAATTAATTCCTTTTGGCCGAAATCTTTCTCTGGCGACGTTAGACTCCAGTCTAAGGCGGAGGAGCACCAGATACCGCGGCGGTCAGTGGCGACAGACTCGGACAATGGCTGGGTGAGCAGGAAAACGCTTTCCACCACTTATTTTAGTCTCTGGACTGTGGGGAGATTTTGACAAATTTGACCTGGGGGTGGCATATCCCTTTAAGGTGGAGATGAAGCAGGTCTGACAGATGATCATCAGTACAAATGCATTATGTACCATTTTGAAAGTAGGTTTTATTTTCTTAATTCCAAACAACCTTTCGCGTGCCCGTCAGAGTCAGCTCATGGGCTGTATTTGGCCCCTGGGCCTTGAAATGCCTGGGTCTGGTCCATGGTGTTGAAACTGTATGTGGAGCTGAAACTGTCCGTGGTTCTGAATCTGATTTCTGTGTCCTCCCAGAGCAGAGCCTGACCATATTCTACCTGGCTGAATATGAATAGTTTTATTACACAATACATTTAAACGCATTTTTTTCAAGGTAGTTAGCAATAAGAACACATGCAACTGCATATATGATCGATAAATTGAATGCCATACTGTGGAATATTATTTTAGAGACGTAGTCAAATTAAGAAATTTTACTACACCATATTGTTTCTCCTTGAGTAATTTATAAAACACATACGCAAAATCCCCACACACAACCCCAGTGACTGTGCGGTTGTAATTTCAGTGGGAGCAGATTGAGTGCGGCGCTAATTACCTCAGTATATCTGTTCTCTATGCAGTGCGGCGCAGGAGCTGTTTGTGGTGCTGAAGCTGTCCGTTTAATGTATCTGACAATTCTGGGGAGTTTTATTACACTCAAAAAAATATTTCCTTGGATTTAATTTAAAAAGTTGCGTCGTACGGTTCCACATAACTGTGTTACATAGCTTCTATGATATTATGTTCTTTAAAATGGGCTCAATACAATGTAGTAAATCCTACAAAACTGAATTGAGAAGATTCAAAGTAACTTGGTTAAATCACTTGTGTTTAGTGTTCTGATATTAAGTCAAAATGACCCCGTTAGGTTCAACCAAATTGACATGGTTAGGTTCATCAAAATTGACACCGTTAGGTTCAATCAAATTGCTGATGTTAGATTCAATCAAATCGACAATGTTAGATTCAATCAAATTGACACTGATGGGTTCAACCAAACTGACACGGTTATGTTGAATCAATTAAAGCTGCCTGGTTTAGAAATACACTGTCAAATTAGTCTACTTTCATGCAACACAGTTGTGTGGAACCATACGACGCAAAATTGTTAATTAATACAAACACAGCATTGTTGTGTAAAATCAGTGATTAAGCTGTAGAAGGAAACCACACACCATTGTCAGAAACTATAACTGCATTTATTCAAATTTGAAGTTATTGGTGAACACAAGAAAATAAGTGCTGGGGCATTTTAACACTTTTAAAGATCCCATGACATGGTACTTCTTGATGCTTTTATATGGCTCCTTAATGGTTCCCTAATACTGTAAATGAATCCTCCTTCAAAACACTCATTGCATGAGAAACAGATAAGATGAGAAAGAGTCATAAATATCTCTCTCAAACACTTTATTCTGGGCGTTGTTGCTTGAATGCAAATGAGGAGAAAAGAGCTGGCCTGTAGTAGAGGGTGGGGGCGTGGCCAAACTCTCCGCTCTAGCTCTCAGCTGATCCATTTCCGTGTTTTTGCATTGTATTTCCATTGAAAAATAAACACATTTCCACAGAAAATAAAATTAAACCACTGCTGTTCAAAGGTCCAGAGGCTCAGATAAAGGACTTCCGAGCCTAGAAACACTCGGATGTGCCTCCAGGCAAATAAAAAAACGTATTTCGCATTGCCTAGCGCATTCGCAGTCCAAACTCTCTGGGCGTGATTTACAGAGACGCTGAGTACAGACAGACGGGGGTGGAACTGCATTTGCATTTCTTTTTTCGATTTGACATCAATAAAGGTGCCTTGTTCAAAATCGCCCGTTTGAGCTCCGATTTTTTATAACGCAGAAAAGGATCGCAAATGCCCAGTTTAGACATTTCACAACTTTTACCATGGGTGGGGCCTAAACAGGGTAGGGGAGCTCACATCAACGTTCAAAAACCTCAGAAAGTGAATATTTCATGCCATGGGACCTTTAAAAAATACATAGATGAACATTTTAGCAAGTGCTAAAAGTGACACAGACCTGAATAACAACACTTAAGACTCAGAGCGATGTAAGAAAACAACACATACATAAACTGTATTCAATGAACATGCCTGAGTCTGAAGTGGATGAATAATGCAATGTAAACTTCTTTGAGTTTGAAAGATTGAAATCCCAAAAATCCAAAAGAATCCTCAACAACAGGACTGTTTACCCACAAAGTTTGTTTTTGAGAACCTGAACCTTGTCCGAAAGGCAGTGGTCACCGATTTTCATCAGCACCTTCTGAAAAAATTCAAACGTGTACCTGAGGTCAGAAGGGTAGCTGAGGTTCAACACGTAAATGACACCAAAGAGGAGAGCGGTGGCGCAGGCAATGTTGTCAATGTTGTTGAGGACCGTGAGTCCTTCAACAATGATGCCCACATCCTCCGGTGATCAGTGTTGTCGCCCCCCTCATGTTTGATTGTGTAAATCCCAATGGTGGTCTTTCCCATAGCAGCTTCAGCAAAATCCACGTCCTATATTTCAAAATCAGAGAAACATTGTATGAGACATTGGATGTATGAAACATATTTAACATATATTTAATGGTGTTTAAAGGAGAGAGAGAGAGACACAGAAAGAAAGAAAGAGAAAGAATGTTTGTAGGAAAGAGATGGTGGTGCATGCATGAGGTGATGTGTGCCTCTGATCTTTTAAGTCAACGGTTTGGACCATTACAGTTAGACTCCCATTTAACCCCATTCATACCTTTAAAAAAAAAAAAAAGCTTATAAAAACCTATGCTAGACTTGAAAAATGCTGAATGCGGGCCGCCAGTTGCCCATCCCTGTTCTAAGGATTCATTATGGCTTGGAAATTTTGCATACATGAATAGGTGGAAACTCTCAATGTAAATCTGCCATTTTGAATAACCTTCACATCTTTGGCTGCTTCACCTACTCTGGCAAGACCAAGGCAAATATTAGTTTATTTACTTAGTAAATATTCCTTAAAAAGTTAAAATTGGTGAATGGGCATACATTTTGGAAATAAACTACAATTACACGGTGGACCTTTAATATCTAAGGCTATGAAACACATAGAAACATGAAATAAATTGTATTGAAAAGGTAAGGCTCTCAGCTTATATTACAACATACTCCTTCGGCAACAAATCAACAATGCTACGCTACGTAGCAGCTGGCAGGAGGCTCAAAGCTGCAACCGGCAGGTAGAGCAATGTTGCGCTACGCAGCATCCAGTATAAATGGGTTAAGATTGTACAATGTTTGCCTCATTTTTTACATCATAGACTTTTACTTACCAGGTATTCTTTTATGAGCTTGTCTGGGTCTTCATTCAAGTACACAAGCAGGGCTTTTATGTTGCATGCCCTCCGTGTGGCGACACTGGGATTCTGCAAGAGGGAAAATGTTATAGTAATTCATTTCCATGTGCATGATAAGCACCCAACATAATATAGCAAAATAAGATCACACAAATGTTTGTCGTAGAGATATGAATGTCTGAAGATTCTCATTCATCCATGTCATCTTAGTCAAAAGCGTTTAGTTGTAGGCAACTGGCCTTCTATTTGGAACTTTTTGGAGCATTTTGTCTCTTCACAAAGATTTCATCAGTTCTAATTCTGATGTGGGAATCAGATATTATTTATCTCTAGAGAGAGGGAGCCATTTCCTCATCCATTCCCTGGACTTGGAATGTGTTACCACCTAAATGACTGTCAGGCCAATTCACACCTTGACATGTGACCCATCATGTGAAGAGGGGTGAGACCTGGTCCTGCCCCCACACCTTCAAAGACATCCTAGAAAAACACTACAAGTTGCCTACAACTAAACTCTTGACTAGATATGGATATCTGACCTTGCACCTATACATATCATTAAAGAATTTGAGTTAAAGAAGAATTCCGGCAGTTTTCTAAATGTATCTCAGCCGTTTGTGTTCAAGGGAAGTTGTCAGTAGCGAAAAATGCAAGAAAATTTCATACGTTCCACTTAGTTAGGCTGATGCACAGATTTCCACAAAAGCAGTTGATACAGGGCAGCCTTTTAACATCCTTTTAGCAGGGATGAAAGTGGCCAATCATGAAAAAAGAGGAAAGTCACGGCACCCCCCCCCCCCCCCCGGAAAATTTTCAATTTCTGAAATTTGGATTTCTATATGCTATATAATAAAGTAAAACTGTACATAAAAGTACAAAAAAAAACCCACATTTTATTAACAGGTAGGCCTACTAGTAGTATATATTGGATTTGTTTTTGCTTTGCACTTTGTCTAATCAGAGCGCATCGAGGACGAGCTTATGCGCACTAAAACGCACAGGTGAAAAAGCGAGGAGCGACGCGTTAAGTGAGGCACGGGCAGGTAGGATGAGGTATAGGATGTTTTATAAAGTTTAACCTGTGTACACGCAATGGTACACGCTGTTGCGAGAGCTGCGCTCACTCGCTCGGTCCGCGGCTCCAGACATGGGCTCGCGCGGCCCACGGTATAATACGGAGTTTAATACGAGATACACATACTTTTGTTCTGAATACGGGACGATTCTGTTTTTCAAGGGACGGTTGGCGACCCTAAACACAACTACACATATATATATATATATACACCCAAAATCTTTCAAAGAATTTGCACAGATGTAAAAAAAATAAAAAATACCCCGCGGCTGAAAAAAAAGCCGAGTATAATACAACATTCAAAATACAAAATACAACATTCAGATAATAATAAAACTAGCCTTGATGGCAAACACATTACACCTGAAATTCTTGTTGAGCCTTGATGAATTGATTTAAAAGCAAAATGAAATGTACATAGACATCGATTATTTACAATGAATCATGTTAAAACTAAAAGACATTTACCTCACTCTCGGAGAACAAAGCTGGCCATCTGTCTTTGAAATCCGCGATGAAGGGCAGGTCTCGAACCACTTCTCTTCTGAGGGCAAAGGTCCATTTTGTGTCTGATGACCTGTTGGTTGCTCCTCCTCTTCATTTGCATTCAAGCAACAAGGCCCAGAATGAGGTGTTCAGAGAGCTATTTTTTTACTCTGACTCTGTACATGTGTCTTTCTCATGCACTGAGTGTTGATTTTGAAGAAGGATTCATTTACAGTATTAGGGAACCATTAAGGAGCCATATAAAAGCATCAAGTACCACCATGTCATGGGATCTTTAAGTTTCAGGTCTTCCACAGCTTCTGGTATTCAAGATCGTAGGATCAATTTTTCAGAATTGTTTTCTCCCAAGATAATTTGAAGCTTGACAGAGTCCGTCATTTCTTGCCCACTCCAACTCTTACTCTACAAAAACATACAATACATAGATTTAGCCCGCAAAATACAAATCACACATATTTTACTGTGCAAACAAACATCACATACTTAAGTGCAAGTATGCATGAAATCCCACACACCAAAATTCTTGTCTACTTTGATTTTAGACCGGCGAGATTTATCTATTAAATCGATTAATTCGACTTTACAGTTCAGGACGATGTGTTTTTATGAAAATCGATTTTTTAGTAATTTTTTACACGCGAGCAGAATTCATGCGCGGCCACGTTTTACACGGGTAAGTTCTGCACAGTTTTATTAGCATGGGATCTGCTTAGATGACTGTTGAAAGCATTCTAGGATTTAAAAACACAAGGGCAATGAGTATGTGCACATGGGTATGGGTGTCTACGGCCAAAGTGACCATGAGCCAACCTGTAATGTTTAAACAGCAGTGACCTCGATGACACTGTGGTCTGACAATCCTTGCACTGCCACATACAAGTCTGTGGAAGAGAAAAAAAAAAAGCTTACAATAACAAAAGCACTCACAATTCAAGGATATAAAAAATGTCTATACAACAGGTTTCATGATTTGAACTAAATTAGCAATTAAACTTAACTCTAAAACACGTTTAAAGAACAGGAAACGAACCGACATTTGCACTCGACTGCATTCTAAAACACCTGATTAAAATCAGGCTACCATTTACCATTGACTTGCACTAGCCTAGCAACAGAAAACTCTGCAGCTGGAAAGACTGCATGAAATTCGCTAAAAAAGTGTCTCCACATCTCTGCAACAATCTGGCTAACTCGGAAATGAGCCCCCATGTCAAAAATCCTGGAATATCCCTTTAATCTTTACACCCCTAGTGCTCGTCCCTCTGTGCTCACACTGTGTTTGAATGAGAAGCAGTCCGAGCCGCACCGAGCTCCGGGGCCGGATGCACGAGGACTGGAGACATGAGTCACTGGACCCGTAGGAAGTCCAAGTCTAAACCTGGACTAAACCAGGACTAAACCAGAATTGCGCTCTTTGCCTTGTTTCATGACCACGGGTGCACATGCCGCGCGCGCCCCGGGTGCACATGCCGCGCGCGCCCCGGGTGCACATGCCGCGCGCGCCCCGCGCGCGCACCCCCTCCCCCCACGTTTCCCTATTAATACGTTTTGTTGAAAATCTACTAAAGTTTGAGTGTTTAAACAAGAAAGAAATGTGAGGAAAGGTTAATTCCAGTCCGAGAAAAGTGTATAATGTGTCTGGTGAGGTGTTTACAGCCTTAAAACATGTAGAATAATTGTGAAATATAAAGTTGTTCTACTCCGCGGATTTCTCTTATTGCGGGTTATTTCTGGAACCTAACCCCCGCGATAAACGAGAGATTACTGTACTGAAAAGCTAGGCTAGTTTCATAGCCGACAGCGACCACATATACAAAAAAACAGATATACAAATTGTCTATTGTAGTACATGTACTGTTTTGTTGAATATTGTAAAACAATTATTGAACTTACCACAAAATCGACGGATGATGATGGATTTTACAGGACAAACATTCTCCACTCCAGAACAACGCCTTGTTCGCAAAATGAGGTCAGCAAAAAGCGGTTTTCCTTTTGCCTTACTGAGCATGTGCGAGAAAGTACAGAAAGCGGACTGGGACAGCCTTCAGGCAATTTAATCAGCTGTATTACATAGATTCAATTCAACAAGGTTTCGTAATTACAGCAATTGATGTTGTTGGGTAAATACAAAGAAACTCTCTTGATTTCATCGTCAAAATTAGACACATTAAGTATTTTTAAATGATAAGAGTTATTTAATGCCAACAATATCCATGTTTCACTTTTTTGAGTGTAGGCCATACTTATTTTTAAAACACTATTTTCAAAAAGAGGCATGTATATTATTATTATTATTGTTATTATTATTAGTAGTAGTATTATTCTATTTGTAAAATACTATAAAGCAAAATAGACTCTTGTGAGCTTTATATGTTATAATGTTTTTCCCTTGTGTTTTGTTTCATTCACACATGTTTGAGTAATCCTTTATTATTAGTCTGTCTACATCTACAAAGCTCAAAATGCTCTGATCCACTTTATGATGTCATGATGCCTTTTACCTTTAGTTCAGAAGAGACTGGCAAATCCAGGGCTGACATCCTGTATTACCACATGACATCACAAGGTGGAACAGAGTGTTTTCTGTTTGAGAGAAGAACTAAATATGCAGGGTTTGTGTGTTAAACACGTGTGAATGAAACAAAACACAACTTCAGGCATTTGTGATGAGGGATACAACATTATAACATACATCAGAAAATTACATAATATATTGGCTCTTTAAACTAATTGTTGTGTAATGAATGTAATTTAATGTTCATTACACAAAATAACAATATAATGTCTAGATAACATCCATCCATCCATTTTCTTCCTCTTATCTGGGGCTGGGTTGTGGGGGCAACAGTCTAAGCAGGGACTCCCAGACGTCCTTCACCCCAGACACTTCCTCCAACTCCTCTGTTGGGACCCCAAGGCGTTTCCAGGCCAGCCGAGAGACATAGTCCCTCCAGCGTGTCCTGGGTCTTCCCCGGGGCCTCCTCCCGGTGGGACATGCCCGGAACACCTCCCGAGGGAGACGTCCAGGAGGCATCCGGAACAGACGCCCGAGCCACCTCAGCTGCTCTTCTCGACATGGAGGAGCAGCGGCTCTACTCCGAGCTTCCCCCGTGTGACTGAGCTCCTCACCCTATCTCTAAGGGCGCGCCCAGCCACTCTGCAGAGGAAACTAATTTCGGCCGCTTGTATCCACGATCTTGTCCTTTCGGTCATTACCCAGAGCTCATGACCATAGGTGAGGGGAGGAACGTAGATCGATGGTAAATCAAGAGCTTTGCCTTTCGGCTCAGCTCCCTCTTCACCACAACGGTCCGGTACAGCGACCGCATCACTGCCGACGCTGCACCAATCCGCCTGTCAATCTCACGCTCCATCCTCCCCTCACTCGTGAACCCGAGATACTTGAACTCCACCACTTGAGGAAAGGACTCTGCACCCACCCATGGAGAGTCTAGATAACAATTAAATCCAAATCCATTCTAACCCAAACTACATACAATCACAATTTGTATACAGTTGTAATTTCTCAGTGGGAGCAGATTGAGTGCGTTGCTAATTATCTCCGTATATCTGTTTATGTTTGTGATTCGGTGCAGGAGCTGTCCATGGTGCTGACGCTGATTTTTGTCTCCTTTCTGAGCAGCGTCTGGACATTTTCTCCCAGACACATTCTACATTTGAAATCACAACTGTCATGCATGATTAGAGAGTCGAGAGGGGGGATTTTTATCAGTCAAAATTTTGCATGTCTAGTTCTGTCGGCTGTATAATAAACATAAAACAGATTCAATTCAATTCAATTTAATTGAATGTAATTGAATTGAATTGAATTGAATTGAATTTGCAAAACTAATCTAAACTCTATACTGAGAGAAGGAGACCATTAAGTTTAAGATTAAAACTGTAAACACAGATGAAAAACAGACTGGACTCACATCAGTACTAAATCAGGACTAAACCAGGACTGAACCAGGACTAAACTGGGGAACAAACCAGGACTAAAACAGGGACTACACTTGGAACTAAACAAAGTACTAAATCAAAACTAAACCAGGGACGAAATTAGGGACTAAACCTAAAAAAAAAGACAGCTTTCTCCTGTGGTTTCCTTCTTTACTTTGCTTGTTTAATGAGTTCACCTCCTCCGAATAATGCGTCTTTTGATTTTCTTTCAAGTAAACCAAGACTTTTAAACAATTTTTTAACAAATCATCTGATGAGCAAAGAGGGCGAAAAAAAACTTTCAACTTATACTGAAAACTTTTCCGAAACTTTGTACAGACCAAAATGCTCAGCCAACACAGCGAGTTATAAAAGACAATGCTAATATCTTTATATCACCCACAGTAAAGCTAACAAACTGATTTCCACCACTGTCGCAAACTGATGTCAACGTACAAACAGAAAATGGAAAGTGGAGGAACAATGAAGTTGGCAAAAGAGTGCAGGCAGACGGGCAATCTGTGGCAGACATCAAGGTCAGAGATGCACTGCTGCTTGGAGACGGGCTATCAATGGTGTGAGCCACAGAGGAATCCAAACATGCTGCTACCCAATTACACTGTTTCTGAAATGACAAAACTCCTGTCAAAACATTTGTCAACACACCAAGGGGTTAAACAGCTGATTGTGCCTGTGTGTACAGTGGACATTAGAATGGAATGGAGTGAAGTGTGGAAAAGGGATTTCTCTAAATTATTCGAGAAGCTTAATATAAAGTGGAGGTTAAGACATTCAGCAGTGGACCTCTTCATAACATAGACCAAAGAACAAATTTACCCGACTGCTTCAGCTGTGTGTGCTCAGAGGATTGCACTACATTGAGAACTTTGATGTTTTCTGCAAATGAGAGATCCTGTTTGAGGGAAATGGCCCACACCTAAGCATAGGTGGAGTGAGAGTGTTGACGGAAAACCTCCTCCATGCTCTGAGGCACCAGCCTGGACAGGATCCTGTGCAGCCAGTGAGAGAAAAGAGGAAGAGAAGCATTCCTGCTGCACCAACCATAGAACCAGCACCACCAACAGCACCACCACTGCCACAACCACCTCATTCAGCAGCATCACCAGCTCCCAATCCCCCAGAGAATGAGTCAGCACCACCACCACTTCCACCTACCGCAGCGAAGGATTCATCACCAGTGTCAGCATCTAAGACCCAAAACCCAAGAGTTCTGGCATCAACTACAGCTCTGGAAAAAAATAAGACACCACTGCAAAATTATCAGTTTTTTTCTACTTGTTTGAGCAAAAAGGAACATTTTTGTTTAAGTCTATAAGCTACTGACAACATTTCCCCCAAATTCCAAATAAAAATATTATCATTCAAAGCAGACATGTCCAAACTATGGCCCGTGGGCCAAATGTGGCCCTCAGACAAATTTTTCATGGCCTGGTTTCCAGGTTAAGTGGCCCAAATTACCTTGAGATATAACTTTTGACTGCACTTTTTTGAAAATCTACCTTGATATGACAATATTTAATATTTATTGTGTGGTTTTGAGGATCTTAGTGTGAATAAAGGACAGATAGCTCATTCTAATGTGTTACACATGCATATATTTCAATTATTGACTGTACTGAACACCAATCTATGGCCCTCGATCAGCTCTCTGTTTTGACTGTGTTTAAATATGTGGCCCTTGATGAAAAAAGTTTGGACACCCCTGGTTTAGAGCATTTATTTACAGAAAATGACAAATGGTCAAAATAACAAAAAAGATACATGTTTTCAGAGCTTAAACAATGCAAAGAAACAAGATCAAATTCATTTTAAAACAACATAATACTAATGTTTACACTTAAGAAGGGTTCACAAATCAATATTTGGTGCAATAACCCTTATTTTTAATCACAGCTTTCATGTGTCTTGGCATGCTCTCCACAAGTCTTTCACATTGTTCTTGGGTGACTTTATTCCACTCCTGGTGCAAGAACTGATGTAGCTCAGCTTTGTGTTTGTGTTGGAATTCAACAGACGCTGGAATGGAATGGCTGTAATTAGGGCTGTCAGTTTAACGTGTTAATTACATTAATTAATTACACCGCAAATTAACACGTTATAAAAATTAACGCAATTAATTATGAGCAGCAATTCAATGTGCGCGCATTTTAAATTTTTTTATTTTTTTGAATGGCAAGTTTATTTATAAAAATGTGACGGCGCAGGTTTGTCCCTAAGCCCGTTGTCCCCAGGGAGAGCTAACCTGGGAAATCCCAGGCTGCTTTCGTTCGTTCCGATCTGAAAGACAGCCTGGCAACTATGGCAAGTGAGCTCGCCCAATTCTGGGAGGCAATCAGAGAGCGGGGAGGGGTGGAAAGACGGTGATTCGTACTATGTGACAAACGGAAACTTGTAGTTTGAACTGACAACTGACATGACTGGCTATGGGCTACGTATACGCCAAATGATAGACATTCGTAACGCCCAATAAACGACCGTTGGCGATCGTAAACCACACCTCCGGTACGAGATATTTCGAAGGTGGCTTCCAGACCATATCTCACTTGTGATATGGATCTGGTGTAAACCAGACAAGGGGAGAGCACATGAAGACGCCCGTTTCGGTATCTGCTACGCTCCGTGCGCCGAACCCTTTTCAATACCCCATAACCTCTCCAGCGTGTTCTGCCGTGACTAAGGCTACACACTTAGAAGTGCCAGTTTTGCCCATCCAAATCGCTAAACCTGATCATTTACTCACCTGCACGCTGCCGCCTTCTCCCTCCTCCCGCAGTGCGATCTGGTGCAAAATGCAGTGGTCTCTTATTTTTTTCCAGAACTGTATGTTGAACATTTCCCCATACAAAACCTGTTTGTTGTGCCTGTTTTACTACCAAAGGCCCTCTCAGCTCTCCCCGCTAATCTTTCACCCAAACTCCCCCTCCGCTCCACCTCCTCGGCCCTCACCTGGTCCCTCACCCAAATTCTCTCCTGTTTGCCCTCCCTCGCCTTCCCCTTCCCCAGAGCTGTTATGACCGAGAGCGAGGATGCACAGGTCCTCTGCTGTCCCAGGACGTACAATCATGATAAAGGTAACATCAGTCCGGGGCCCTGTGATGGAGCTCTATCTCCAGTTACACCGTGTAGACTGGTTAACAGGACAGACTGTCTAATCAGAGAACTATAGTTCACGTTCGCTTTAAGATGATAACATCCAGCCCTACTGAAACTAATCTGAAACTTGCTGTGCTCAATGTCAGATCTTTATGTAACAAAGATGATTAATAATGAATGATTTCTATTTCTTTTAACCTTGTCTTTACGTTTTTAATTGAAACATTGCTTGACAAAAGCACACTGTCAAAGTTTTATTGATGATTTTACTAAGATACTTTCAGTCATATGCACAGACTTTGATGGTTTAGCCATTACAAGTTATTTTAATGTACATGTGGATAATGTGTGTGACAAAAATGCTAAAGAGCTCAGTGCTGGCCTTGAAACTTTTGGTCTGACTCGGCATGTCAGCGAGCCCACACACAACATAGGGCACACTCTGGACCTGCTCATTACAAACGGTGTAAATATTTTAAATGTCAATGTGATTGATGATAACACCAGTGCACTGTTCATGGAAATGCGTCATGTTCTAACCTTCCTCTTGTGTTAGCGTCGCCACTGTTTTAAATGTATAAAAGAACCACATAGGGTTAGTTTATTGCATCAAGGCTTTTTGACTTTATCAGGAATCACTAGTTCAACAAAATGCTTTTATTGTTGTTGTGTTAAAATGTTTTTTATAAGAAAAAAAAAGGTTTAAAAATGTGTATCCGAACTGAAATGTGAAAAAATTTGTATGTGTCAATAAAGTTTTTTTTCCTAAAGAAAAAAAAAATCTGTTCTTATATCTTAATATCTGATAGGTCCCCTACCCGGGGACCATATATTAAATTGATTTTTAGATAAGGGAGATGTGGGGCTTTCTCTGTCCACTCCACCCATCGACCTGGTATTGCAGTATCTCCGGGAATGGTGCACCTCCACTCTCAGGTAAACAGTCATATCTTCTGTCTTGTCTATCTTTCCATGTTCTATATCCCTGCACATCTTTTCCCAGTTGTTCCCAATTTTTTGTTCCTCCTCTTTTCCCACTCCTGCCCGGTTTTCCGTACTCTTCCTTCTCTTTTTCCTTCCTTCCTTCCTGCCTGCAATAGTCTAGTGTTTTTCCCGCTCGTCCCTTCCCCGTGCAATCCTTGCGTATTCCCTGATCCATCTCCCTCTGATCTGGAGTCTTCCTGTAGCCAAATTGCTCCGTGTGAGGTTGTGCGTGTTGTGTTGCCGTTTCTCTTTCCTTTCCCTGATTTGTCTTTTCACCACTTGCTGCTGGTCTCAGTTGGCAAGGATCTGGTACTTAGTTACTGAAGCAGACCCCCACCCACTGCACCTGCCTTGTGCCAATGCCTACGGAAAAAGTACTTTGCCCATGACAGAGCCATGCGGGGCCCTGCCTGCTGGACAGCGTGTGCCTCTCCAACACAACACTCTTGTTTCTCTTCAAATTGTACAAATCTTTCACCTTTTACTAAAGCTTTCTGTAGAGAGGAACAATAAAATATGATCTAAATTTTTCTGTCTTACAACAGGGCTTTGTGTCTTTGTTTAAAGTAACCCTCCTTTATCAGTGCTCATGGGTGTGCTTTTCACATGACAGATCTGTCAGTGGTGCAAAGGTCTGGCACTGGGCAGTGTGCATCAAAAATGTAAATGGTAGCATAGTCGTGCTGGCAGCAGTGGTCCATGCAAATGTGAGGCCGGTCACTTCGGGGGAGGGTAGGCCCCCTTTCTTATTAATATAGATATAGATGTCGGAAGTGGGATTCCAATCCACACCTCCAGTGGAGACTGCAACCTGAATGCAGCGCCTTAGACCGCTCGGCCATCCTGACATGCTTTGGCTTGGCACCCGCACTGCGCCTTGGGCTGATTTTGATGGCCCTTAAAACACAGCGAGTGTCTCGCAAGCTTAGCCTGCTCACGAGACAGTGACTGCGTGCACATGGAAAACTCCAAACCGATTGCAAACTGACTGGGGTCGTAACGGCTGCATGTGCACAGGGATTGGTTTGGATTGGGATTGGTTTGCCCCATCCCCCAGGAACCCCTGGCCTAGGCCGATAGCAAACCAATTGGCATCGTCATGTGAACGATTTCGGATCAGATTAGCATACGGATTAGCATTCTGGGCGTGCCAGAATTTCAGGAATGTCACCCGGAAGTTGTAGGAGTGGTAGGGGGGTGCCTGCGGCGTCATAAGTAGCGTTTGTTGTTGCCGGACTTTCAGACGAAAACATGGCTGTGAAGAAAGCTACAAGCTCGCACTACTGGACCGAGGCAGGGTTTGCTCGGATCCCGGAGCAAATCAAAATCAAGTGGAAAAACGCCAGGGCGGCGTATGCCACGGCAAGAAAGAACAACGGGAGAGCGGTCAAGACCGTACAACTTGCCCGCATTACGACAGCGTTCTTCACAGAACCAACAAGTCCCATCTTCCACCATTTCGGGACTATGGACATAACGTAGAATCGACACGCGTTGTTTGCTCAAAGCCCGATAAAGGAATAAGAGTATGCGGTAACTTTTGTCTTTTCTGGAATTATTCAATGTTCCTGTTGTTACCAGCACCTGGAAGCTGTGCATGGAGCTTTGAACTTTTGAAATAACGCACAGGGTACTTTTACAAACATTTTGAGTTATCTATTGTGACCTCATAGTATCAGAAGAGAGTGTGTTTTTTTTTAAACTGTTGTATAACTTAAATATTAAAAACGTAAATATTAAAATCATTGTGGAAATTTACTTAAGTTATTCACTCAGACAGGGCAAAACAGAGTGGAAGAGACAACAGAATATAAGCTAAGCATTACAAAGACATACAAAATGAAAATGTGGTTGTGTAATTTTCCCCAGACCTTACATAAATGAACGATAAACCCATAGCTACAAATTTAATGCCTTTATTTGTGGCACAAAAGATGCAAGCAACAAAAAAACAACAAGGCAGAACATGATTAAAACATGTGCGGTATAGCTCCCAATCCTCGTAATTTTCGTTGTCCTCGATTGCTTGTAATATCAAACGCCGACTACACAGTTCGTGTCATATTAAAGCAGTGCTTCTCAAATAGTGGGGCGGGCCCCCCTGGGGGGGCGCGGTGTGATGCCAGGGGGGGCGCGTGACCCTGAGAGACATGCTTTTTTGCCGTACTGTACAAGAACTAAGTGTAATTGCACAAAAACAACAGTAGTTGGCAGTGGCGCTCTCGTTGTCGCTCTGGGGCAGGGGTCGGCAACCTTAAATACGCGATATACGCACAGAACAGACTCACCATCAGTAGAACATCCTCTGTCACAGAAAAAACACGTATATTCCACTGAGTCGTGTTCTTTTGTCCGACAGAAGCTGACGCATCAGCGGCACAAGGAGAGAGCTTTTTTTTTTAAGCGCTTTTAGTTTATGCAGTGTAGTTTTATGTTTCGTTTCTGTAAAATGTAAACAAATGTGCATAAAGCTGCGTTAAAAACACGTCAATATTTGAGTCCTCAGTGCAAAAAGTCAGTGCAGAGTGCAGTCTTTGTTGGAAGTTTCTTTCTTTTTTTGTTTTAAATGTTAATAAAAGGATACAATGTTATGCAGAGGTGTACTAATAACATTTTTGTAGACAAATAATACTATTTATAGTCGCGCACAGGGAGGGGGGCATAAAATGTTTTCTTCTTCTTAGGGGGGGGCGTCGCAGAAAATAATTGAGAAGCACTGTATTAAAGAAACCAAAAACGCTGTTTTGTCGTTCATACAAACAACCTAACTCTGCAGAATGCACACCACGTACGCCAATGCCGCTCTGTCAAACTCCTCGAAAAGCCATCGCAGTATACTGCCAGATAGCTGTGTTGTGTTTTTATTGAGTAGCCATCACCCGGAAGTAGTTGGACTACAGCGCCACATAGCGTTGCGGAGCGTGCCAGGTTGGTGACCTGAATCTGATTGCACGACATGCATGTGCACTCGGATTGGACGACAGACCACCCGCTGAGCAAGTGTGAAAAAACCAACCCAATCCTAATCCAATCCTACCATGTGCACGCAGTCACTCACTGCTGGTCTCAGTTGGGAAGGATCTGGTGCTTAGTTACTGAAGCAGACCCCCACCCACTGCACCCGCCTTAATAATAATAATACATTTTATTTATTAGGCGCCTTTCTGGACACTCAAGGTATAATATACATTATAGGCAGTTAAAAGCAACAGTTAAACAGTTAAAATACAAACAGTTAAACATTTAAACAATGAACATTTTTAAAACAGTAAAACATTTAAAAGGACAGTGCAATTATGGTTGGAGTGAAAAGGCCAGTCTGAACAGATGAGTTTTGAGTTTCGTTTTGAAGTTTGGGACTGTGTCAGTGCAAATGTGTTAGGGTTTAGGGTTAGGGTTAGGAAAATGAGGAACGCTTCACAAATTTAGGTTTAGGAAAATGAGGAACGCTTCACGAATTTGTGTGTCATCCTTGCGCTATTAGACCGGGGTTCGTCTCTGTAAGCCGACCAATGGTAGCACGGCATTTCTGATAGCGTCATTACTGTCCCGTGCAATGAAATCGCGCCTCATTGCAAGACACTGCACATGTCTACGCTACACTGCTATTCTGCGCATGTCCACCTGAAGAGCCAGTGAGGTGAAAGTCTTAAGATTTGAACCCATACACCGTATCGCTGTCGGTATTTAAAAATTTAACGGTGAATTTTAGGCAGACGAGACGAATTTCTCAGTCGGGTAAGACTGGTCTCAGTCGGTACTGTTGGTTTAGCATCGTAACTTATTCTGTTACACGGCGATAAACATGTTGTAGTGTGCTAACAGTGCGCTAACAGCTGCTACGCTACCGGCTATTGCTACTTGATGCTAACTGCACAGCTAGCACAATAAGCAATATAATACAGTACTAAGATATAATATAATACTATGCACAGCTAGCGCAATAAGCAATATAATACTAAGATATAATATAATACTAAGATAAGATGTAGTAGTAGTATTAATGATGTAATATTGCTATTAATAATATTGTAATATTACTACTAGTAGTACTACTACAAATAATATTGTAATATTACTACTAGTAGTACTACTACAAATAATATTGGAATATTACTACTAGTACTACTATTAATAATATTGGAATATTACTACTAGTAGTACTACTACAAATAATATTGGGAATATTACTACTGCTACATTAATTATAATTAATACTACTACTACTACTACTACTACTACTACTACTACTACTACTACTACTACTACTACTACTACTACTACTACTACTACTACTACTACTACTACTACTACTACTACTACTACTACTACTACTACTACTACTACTACTACTACTACATGAGAGTCCAGGTACTACCACCTTTACTCCTGTGTTAGTCCTTTATTATTCCTGATGTAATTCTGGTTTAGGTACTTGTCCTTATGCTCTTGTCCACTGTGTGTTTACCCGTTTAGCGCATGTTAATGTTGCATTTGTGTGTCATTTTGTGTTTTTAGAATGGAGAATCCAAAATTTCGGAGGGTTCCTCCTAAAAAGAGGCTGGAGCTGTGGGAGAGCGAGTGGGAGCTCATTTTGGGGCCCTCAGCTGCAGCTAAGCAGCTCATTGAGGCTGCAGATGCCTCAAGGGCCCGTGGGGACACCTCCAGCTTGTCCCGGGCTAAGAAGCCGGAGGAGGTGGAGAAGGAGGCGCGGGCCCACGTCATCTCCGAGGGCAGAGACCCTGGGAACCCCACTCTGGTGCTGAGTCGTCACAGCATCCAGTTTGGCCAGTACCAAACATTCAAATGGCTCTTGGAGAATGACGTGGGCTACGTCGTTCAGCTGGTGGACAAGCACCAGCGGGAGCGGGAGAGGAGCGTGTCCGTCAGCCCACTGATGGCCAACAAGGACGCACTCACCCAGTACGCCTGCGCTTACAGTGAAGTCCAGGCGCTTCTGGACTTCCACAAAGCGCAGGTGGAGGCCCGGGCTCGTGCCAGTCAGCCCGGGCACGAGGGCGAGGCCCTTGTTGGCTTCGGTGTATACCGCAAAGACACGCTGAAGGACCTGTATGAAGCCAGCGATCCTGAGAGGAAGAGGTAAAAAGAAATTGTGTTTGAATCCTGTGTGGTTTTGTATTTGGTTTTGTTTATTAATGCACCGTTTGCCCTGCAGCTATGTCAACTGGCTGATACAGAGTTCACCCATGCCTGGGACCACGATGGACACCGCAAAGAAATACGTTGAGGGGAGGGACAAGGAGCAGCCGGCCAGCACCAGCACCACCAGCTGTGCCGCTGTCGCCACCACCAGCACCAGCTGTGCTGCCACCACCGGCTGTGCCAGCACCAGCAGCGACGGGCGCACATCGCTCGTGCCACAGCGAAAGCCGGCTGCTCCTTCTTTCAAGTCCCTCCTGGCGCGGCGTTCCCTCACCCCAGGCGAGTTGCAGGCCAAGATCCGCAAGCTTGTGGACCCTAGTTCATCACGGCCTGCAGCTCCAGGTAGCCTTCCTTTCTGGCCATTAAACACCGAATGCTCAGTGCATGAGACACAATAACCAATGCTGTATTTTTTACCCATAGTGTTGTCCTCCGTCCAAGACCAGCGCCCCTCGCGTCCACCACCGCCTGCCCCCAGAGAGGTGACGGACGAGGAGCTGGTCGGGGCAGCCAGTGACAGAGACAGGGGTAGATGTCACACACAACAAACACTATTCTATCTGACATTTAAATTTTGATATTGTGTGAATTCGTAATTTCGTAATGAATTAACTTTCCTTTTGATTGTATTTGTTTTTGAGTACTTCGTAAAGCGGGTGCTTGAAGGACAAAGGTAGGTTTTGGAGGTAATGTTTATCGTGCCGTGCATGGTTGTAGATGGTAGATGTGACCTCCTCACTGTGGCTCAGTGGTGCTAATAGAGATTTTACCCAACCTGTCATCATTAACACTTCCCAGCCTTACCATACTTATTACACACAGTTAATGGTGTACATCATTCATTTTAACATGTGTTTCCCATTCACTAAAATCACTTATAACCAAACTAAACTAAGTCTAACATTATTCTATTGTAAATTATGGTAACTATATTCCGTACATGCATGCCTTGGTGGTTGATTTATTAGCAGGCTCACTGTGCACTAGCTAAGTTTTTGTGTGTCTGAAGTCAACGTACAGGTCCTTCAACCTCTCCCGCTCCCTGCGATGGCGCCTCCTCCACCTTCTTCGGCTGCTATGCCCCCCGCCGCCTCCACACCCCCACCCATGGCTGCTCCACCTACGCCTGCAGCTGCCTCCTCCAAAGCCTCTGTGGGAAGCCAGGAGCCCCGGCCATTGTCCGTGGAGGAGATTGTCTCGGGGGAGGCCACCCTGGCACCGCCGCCGAGGAAGAGGAAGGAGAAGCACGTGGAGCAGCCAACTCCCACTCCTGCTGTGGCTGAGGTGAGGAAATAGTCACGTGTCATACGCAACTATTTGCTCAATGCGCTCTCACATCAGCTGCATTACACATGTTGGGCGTTTCTTACAGTGTGTGCCTGTTTTTCTTCACAGCCTCAACTACCAGAGAGCTGGCGGACAGCTCTCACGAGGGAACAGCAGGAGTGGGTTGCTGTTTAGGGTGGACAGCAGGGGGAGGAGCCGCCTCACTGACGACCTTGAACTGTGGTGGGCCCCCACCAAGCCCCGGCAAAATTACAGTCAGCCGCCCGCCAGTCCTGACTCCTTCTTCGCATGCCGGTTGTTACTCTGGATGCCCCAACGTCTGTGGGGCATCCGGCTGGCATGCGCCCAGCCCAGTTGCAACAAAAATTTAACCAGGGCTGGGCTGTACAAGACCATCCGGAGGGTCTTGGACATTGACTCCTGGTACTTCATGGCCACCGAGTACCTGGAATGCACTCGATGTCAGAGGAAGGTAGCAGGATGGTTGCAGGAGGTGATGCGGCAGCTGGGGCCAGGACAGCTGGCCCAGTTCCCAGCTGTGCTCACATACAAGTAAGTTGCAGGCTACCCATTCTAATGTGGTGTTGAGTGTGTGTGTGTGTGTGTGTGTGTGTGGCTGTTCTGTAACACAATTCCTCTTCCTTAGGCTCTCTTGCGACTGGCGGGTCATCACTCTGCTGCGTGAGCGTTCTCGGGGGAACAGCGCCACGCAGCATCAACATAAACTCTGTGAGCTGCACACAGAGGCGTGGATGCGGAAGTCCATCCGGTACCTCAGCGTCATGAGGCCCTTCAAGAAGGCGGGTGCGGTGACCGAGGTTCGGCCGCCTCCTGTCATGCGGCCCCTCCCACTTCCGGGGTGGCTGCTGACAGTGTACGGCCAGGACATCCTCACCCGCCTCCAAGACGTGAAGGGCCAGGTCACCTCCATCTTCAGGAAGATCCTGAAGTTGGATTCCACCAAGAAGGTACGTGAATCAAAACACATTTCAGGCATGACTGACGCATTGCTCCGGCGTTATTACTCCGGTGTTACTGTCTGTTATCGTCAACAGGTGACCCGAAAACTCGCCGGTGCCGCCCATGGAACCGCAGCATGTGCTACTAACGTCGGAAACGAGCACGGGCAAGTCCTCATGTCCGTGCTCACGGCCGCCGAGGCGCTGGCTTTCAGCCCATGGCTGCCGGGTTGGTGAGGCGGTACCGGGACGCTGTAGGTAGAGCCGCCAGTGCTGCTGTACGTGGACCGGGACTGTTGCTCACGGCATGGAGATGGCAAGACAGCTGCTATGTTCTCCCAGTGGGACAAGCTGGTGGTCCGGTTGGACATCTGGCACCTGATGCGGCGCATCGCAGCAGGTGTCACCACTGAGAGCCACCGGCTCTACCAGGCTCATCGGTCGCAAGGAGATGGCCCTCCATTGCCGTCGCGCGGAGCGGTGGAGATGGAGTGCCGGATCGATGACCTCCTGGCCATTTACACCAGCGAGTGGGGACGGGACACAATGGGAATTCCCCTGTTGGACGACCGCATCCACAGCATCTGGGCAGAGCAGAAACGCCACCTCCGCTCCATCCAGGACCCGCCGGATGTGGAGCTGTACACCCAGATGGGCACGCTGATCAGGGGCGGAATCAGCCTGCCCGTGTACAGATGCTCGTGGGGCTCCACATCCCTCGAATCATTCCACCTGCATTTAAACCTCTTCATCCCAGGTAAAGTCCTCACTGTGCCCTGACACATTTAGTGTGTGTGTGAGAGAGAGAGGGAGAGAGTGAGTGAGTGTGAGAAAGGGAGAGAGAGAGTGTGTGAGAGACTGATGTAACACTTTATCTCATCTTTATCTCCTCAGGAGACAGTGCCAATGCCTGGCACTTTCAGGCATTTCTCCTGGATGGGTTGGTGTGGTGGAATGAGAACCGGGCGCTGTCCATGGCGGAGGAAGAGCACCTGCTCCGCTCATACGGTGGCCCCCTGCAGCGCTCCCTCGAAGAGCTCAGCCAAGAGGTGCTAGGCGAGAGTCTCTTCGAGGACTACACCAGGCCCAGGGAGTACACTGGTGAGAAGTGTCAGATCATAATTTAAATGATAATTCCAAATTCAGCCAGTAGTATGACAAGTGCTGTGTGCTTTGTGTCTGTGTGTTTCATTTTAGGGGAACTCATAGGGATTGAGTACCTGTACTCCCAGACGGGCCGAGCGCTGCAGGCTGTCAGCTTGGACCCTGACACTCCGGACACGGACGAGGAGGGAAACGTACTTCCCCCGCCCTCTGAGGACCCACAGATGGATGGCGCCCCCGAAGAGGTGGACGACATGACCGTTCCTCCACCGGGCGACTTCCCAGAGCCTCAGAGGGAGCCGTGGTCATGGGCTCCAACTGACAGAGCACCTGCGCCCGAGCCGGCAGGTCCTCCCGCCCCTGAGCCCGCGCTCCACTACCCAGGCCGGTCCTCGGCACCTCCTCACGAGCCAGCAGAGGTGAGCGTCTGTTGTCTGTGCGCACGTGCAGCTCATCTTCTCACTAAGTTACTCTAATGTATTCCTGTGTCGCTCGTGTGATTACCAAATGTATTCGCTCACCCATTCAAATGATCAGAATCAGGTGTCCTAATCACTTGGCCTGGCCGCAGGTGTATAAAATCAAGCACTCAGGCATGCAGACTGTGAAACAAGACATTTGTGAAAGAATGGGCCGCTCTCAGGAGCTCAGTGAATTCCAGCGTGGAACTGTCATAGGATGCCACCTGTGCAACAAATCCAGTCGTGAAATTTCCTCGCTCCTAAATATTCCACAGTCAACTGTCAGCTCTATTATAACAAAATGGAACAACAGCAACTCAGCCACGAAGTGGCAGGCCACGTAAAGTGACAGTGGTCAGTGGATGCTGAAGCGCATAGTGCAAAGAGGTCACCGACTTTCTTCACAGTCAATTGCTACAGAGCTACAAACTTCATGTGACCTTCAGATTAGCCCAAGTACAGTACGCAGAGAGCTTCATGGAATGGGTTTCCATGGCCGAGCAGCTGCAGCCAAGCCACACATCACCAAGTGCAATGCAAAGCGTCGGATGCAATGGTGTAAAGCACACTGCCACTGGCCTCTAGAGCAGTGGAGACGTGTTCTCTGGAGTGATGAATCACGCTTTTCCATCTGGCAATCTGATGGACGAGTTTGGGTTTGGAGGTTTCCAGGAGAACGGTACATTTCAGACTGCATTGTGCCGACTGTGAAATTTGGTGGAGGAGGAATTATGGTGTGGAGGTTGTTTTTCAGGAGCTGGGCTTGGCCCCTTAGTTCCAGTGAAAGGAACTTTGAATGCTTCAGGATACCAAAACATTTTGGACAATTCCATGCTCCCAACCTTGTGGGAACAGTTTGGAGCGGGCCCCTTCCTTTTCCAACATGACTGTGCACCAGTGCACAAAGCAAGGTCCATAAAGACATGGATGACGGAGTCTGGTGTGGATGAACTTGACTGGCCTGCACAGAGTCCTGACCTGAACCCGATAGAACACCTTTGGGATGAATTAGAGCGGAGACTGAGAGCCAGGCCTTCTCGACCAACATCAGTGTGTGACCTCACCAATGCGCTTTTGGAAGAATGGTCAAAAATTCCTATAAACACTCTCCTCAACCTTGTGGACAGTCTTCCCAGAAGAGTTGAAGCTGTAATAGCTGCAAAAGGTGGACCGACATCATATTGAACTCTATGGGTTAGGAATGGGATGGCACTTCAGTTCATAGTATGAGTCAAGGCAGGTGAGCGAATACTTTTGGTAATATAGTGTATGTGTGCAGGAGTATAGAGGACCAGATGACCAGCCTGGGTACCTGGCTGTGGTTGAGCTGGCCAGAGCCTTAGTGGAGCTGCGGGAGCAAGCGGCCTTGTCCGAGAGGGGGGTAGATCATTTGATCACCCTTTACGAGGCCTTGTCATCTCAAGACAAGGCCTGGGTGAATTACCCCCCTCGCTACAAGGACAGGCCAACTCAGGAGCGATTCAAGTCAGGCAAGCCTTCCCGCCCCTGCATACCTGGGGTGGAAAGCCTAAAACGGTAAGCCCACAGAGTAAATCCACCTGTTGCGTTAAAGCAGTTTCATGTTCAAATGTGGTGTGTCCTCACGGTGACTACTGCCATTTCTATTCCGTCTTTATAGCTGCCTGACTGGAGAAAGTTCAGGGCCTGCCACCTGGCCCAGTGCAAGCCGGATTATGGAAGCGGTGTGCACAGAATTGTGTCTCACCTACACAGCCTCCACTTCCAGGCATCGGGGGGTAAGGAGGGGTAGGTGGGATTACATTCTGATGTACTACCACCATATCCGCAACCTTGTGCTGGGCAGTCAGAGGTTGATGGCTCGGGCGCCCATCCAGCTGGCTGAGATAAACCAGAGGACGCTCTCGCAGTGGTAAGTTTGTTGTTGGTACATACAGCTAGAGTTGGTTTCAAATACATCACCACTGTTGGATACATAACTCACTAAACTCTGTCTTTGAATGATGTTTTATGTTTTTTAGGTACACAGCAACCATGCGGGAGAAGGAGAGGCTTCTGTTGGCACCGGGCACCAGGCGCTGCAGCAGGTGGACAACGAGCACCGGCAGCTCCAGCAGCGCTGCCACCTCCACCAGCAGCAGCTCCAGCAGCGCTGCTACCGCCACCTCCACCGGCAGCGCTGGCAGCTCCAGCAGCGCTGCCGCCGCCACCACCACAGGCGGCACTGCTGCAAATGGTGTGTCCACCAGCGGCAGCACCAGCGGTGGTGCACACTGGCCAGGTACGATTTATTCTGCCGCAAGCACAGCCAGTGTACGTCGTCCTGGCTGCACCACCAACAGCTGCCGCAGCTGCAGCAGGACCTTTGCCCCGGGCCACAGTGCCTCTCCCGGACCTCTCACTGCCCCAGCAGAGGGTGAGGGAGCTCCCCGCGCCCCCCCCCATCCTTGCTCTCTCTAGAACACTGTTGGCAAGTCACCGTCCTATCTTGTCAGCCCCGCCTGCACACAGTCTGCCCGCTGCCACACAGCGCCCAAAACCAACAAGGGACCTCCCCAGGTGCACCCAGTGTGGACAGCTTCGGTGGAAAGAAACTGGACACTTCCGCCAGGGGTGGACCTATGTGTGCTCAAGGAAGGACGACTGGCAGAGAGAGAAGCAGGAGGAGAACCCGGGTTGAGCTCCCAGAACTGCTTACACCCTCATGCTGGGGCAGATGGTGTAAATAGTTTTTTGGTAGTTCGTGTGCGTGTGTAAATAGTTCCCCTCCACCAGGACCGGGACCTTGACGCGGTGTGGAGGCTTACCACTAACACCGTTCTACCTTCTGATGTGATTGATAACATTGATAAATGTGATTGATGTCCCCTTCTGTGTTATGAATTTTACGCACATTCTGCTGTCATAATACACGTTCTACCATCTGATGTGATTGATTGGTAAATGTGATGCTCCCTTGTATGTAATGAATTTTACACACATTTTGCTGTGATACACATGTAATGCACCTTCCATGCAACAATGATTCAACAGCTATATTTTTGTATAGGTATGTTTGATCTTATGTCTTTAATGCAATTACACTGTGCCATAATGGGTGAGAAATTTACTTTGAACTCTTAAACTCATTTTCATCAATCTATATTCACTAATTCAGTGCATGTGTAAATAACTGTATATTTTGTCTAATTATATACATTATAGACAGTTCTCTGTGCGCACGTGCGGCTCATCTTCTGACTAGTTACTCTACTGTATTCCTGTGTCGCTCGTGTGTATGTGTGCAGGAGTATAGAGGACCAGATGACCAGCCTGGGTACCTGGCTGTGGCGGAGCTGGTCAGAGTCTTGGGAGCAAGCGGCCTTGTCCGAGAGGGGGGTAGATCGTTTGATCGCCCTTTATGAGGCCTTTTCACCTCAAGACAAGGCCCGGCCCTCGCTACAGGGCCAGGCCAACTCAGGGGTGATTCAAGTCAGGCAAGCCTTCCCACCCCTGCATATCTGGGGTGGAAAGCCTAAAACGGTAAGCCCACAGAGTAAATCCACCTGTTACGTTAAAGCAGTTTCATGTTCAAATGTGATGGTGTGTCCTCACGGTGACTACTGCCGTTCCTATTCCGTCTTTATAGCTGCCTGACTGGAGAAAGTTCAGGACCTGCCACCTGGCCCAGTGTAAGCCAGATTATGGAAGCGGTGTGCACAGAATTGTGTCTCACCTACACAGCCTCCACTTACAGTCATCGGGGGGTAAGGAGGGGTAAGTGGGATTACATTCTGATGTACTACCACCATATCCGCAACCTTGTGCTGGGCAGTCAGAGGTGGCGGATATCAACCAGAGGACACTCTCGCAGTGGTACGTTTGTTGTTGGTACACACAGCTAGAGTCAGTTTCAACTACATCACCACAGTTGGATACATAACTCACTAAAGTCTGTCTTTGAATTATGTTTTTTTTTTTTTAGGTACATATCAACCCTGCGGAAGAAGGAGAGGCTTCTCTTGGTACCTGGACCAGGACTAATTTTTTAGGGGCTTATTGTCACGTAGAAACAAGAGAAAGGACCCAAAATGCAGGACTACTGTTAAAGTTCTTTAATAACAACCAAAGATTGACCAAAATCCAAAAATCCAAACTGGCAAGACATGACTAATAATGACAAGACGAGACAATGACAATGGACAAACAAAGGGCAGAGGAGAACACAGGGTATAAATGCAGACAGACACAGGTGTAGCACATCAGGGCGGGGAAAACAATCAACAGACAGGAAGTAAAACTACAAGTAACAAGCTGACCAGACAAATGTCAATATAAAACACTAAGGGCACACCAAAGCAATAAGATACACAAAATATGAAACAATAACAGCAAAACATTAACCATGACACTTTTTACTTGGTGAATATTTACAGAAGCTGCATTTTTAAACTGGGATATGTCCAATCATGTTATTTTAAACTGCAATTTTAAATATTGTATAATTTATGAGATTGAAACTTTATCCTTGTAAACATTGTCCTTTTAAACCAAGATGCATCCATTTAGTGCCAATTGGGAAGATTTTAAACTATGTTATTTGAAAATATGAAATTATAGTTTTAAATTAATTTTCAATATTTAAAATATACGATTAACTTATCCAATGGGAAATTTTAAGTCTAATTGTGTTAAACGGGTTACGGTTAATGTAAGTGAGTTCCAAAAAAATGTGTTAGGGTTAGGGTCCAAATCTGGTTACGTTTAGGCACAGGGTCTGAGTCTGGTTAAGCTTAGGTAAATAAGACATGAAATTTGCATAACTAATTTAGTCCCCTGGGGTATTTTGTGTCTAAAAGGGAAAGTCATTTCCTCTGAGTCTCTTTTCTCTCAATTGTTGTCCAAAATATGTTACTCTGGAGTCCAGAAATTCTCACAGACTGCAGACCATGGTATAGAAAATGAGAAATTAAAGTAGAAGGTTTATCACAAGGAGTGTTCCTGTATTCTGTGATTTTCCATTTGTATTGAAGCATACAAATACTGTGAATTTTTTGTAGCTCCTACAAATTTAGAACCACATTCCAAGCAAAAATCAAATAAAACAATTGTATGTGTATGAAGTAAAGAACTGTGGAATTTTGAAAATGACACGTGGCGTTCTGATATGAACATATTGTTCCTTTTAACAAGTTGGGTCTAGTATAGACCCCTTTATTGTCAGTAAACAAACGTGACGTCACTGGCATGTGCGCGCATGCCCGACTCAGAAGCAACCATGGCGGGCGGACCTTAGCGGAGTATCTGAACTATAGGGAAAGCTACATTCAAGAGCTCACGTTGAGCAACGGGGTTCAACTACTAGATCCTTATGCGATCACGGAGTGACAGTACGATCGCAGAAAGTGGCCAGATTTACAGTGTCCAGATATCCACTGTTATTTAGTCGAGAAGCCCAGCGTGTATACAAGAGAGAAAGTGCACGCATACAAATCCATGTATGCCTACCAGTTTGCCTTGTGCGGCCATGTACAGGAAGTAAAATACCACGATATCGATGGGGAGTTTCTCCGTAGTATCTTCCTTCCTACTACCGGTTTTCCCAGTCGGCTTCTCCGCCGCGGCCTGGGGCCCCGTGGGGGCTGACATCGCGCCGTCCGCCCGGGGGTGAGCAAAGCTCGCAGGGAAAAGAGAAAGCGTTCCCCCCTCAGCCGGGATACCGGGAGGAGGTGAACTAACAACCGAAAGGAGGGGAAAAGCCAAAATAATCTAAAAAGTTCAAAGAAAAAATGAAAAAAAAAAAAAAACCCACCAAACAAAGACAGCCCTAGGGAGCTCACCACACATACGACCGTGTACAATGCTTGGGCTATCAACAAGTTACGTTCTGGCCGCCAACTGCACTTGCGGTGCGGGGTAAGTAACATACTACGACTTAATTCAAGAGTCACAGATGTGATCTCAGTCATGTCAAATGCCATTTATGATGGTCATGCGAAAACTTATCATGCATTTTAACAAAGTTATTTGTGTTTGTTTACATGTGTCTGTCGTAGAGGTTACCCGGTTAATAGCTGAGCTTTGCGGTGTCCTGTGCTTGCTAGTTAATCAGCATGATGGGCAAATTACCCTAAACAAGCAGCAGGTGTTCACTTGTGTGTATGTCACTTGAATGGTTTTGTCACTTGAATGGTCATTTATTCCATCTGTTTCTCTTTATCTATATCTTCGCTGGGGTTTTATGGCAGCAGTGGCTTTTTTTGAGTCGGAACTGCGCGCGCATTCAGTGATGACGTAGCTTTGAAACTGGTCTATAGGAAGCCTGTCCCTGGGAGGAGACAGGCGGTGCACGGGCTCTCAAACTTCTGTGAAAATTTACGCACTCACCTGCATTTAACGCATACGGGTCATTAAGACGTATCTCACTCACTAATGTTCACTGAGCATCAGAACTTATTTTATCACATGGTGATAAACTGTTTTAGTGCTGACAACATCACAAGCTAACGCTGTAACTTCATGTGAACTGCACAGACAGCGGCGCTTTCTGCACTCAGGCTGCGCACACAAACCGCCGTGTTCATAAATAATCCATTCATATATTAGCCGCATCGTTGTAAAAGCCGCAGAGTTCAAAGTGTGAGAAAAGTAGTCCAGAAATTATGGTGTATATATATAATATAGGCTAATCTTAACATTCAAGCTATAGGCTAGTACTTCACACGGTGTAAAACGTGTGCAGCCTGGACATGCTAAGGCAAGGCCATCTCTCCCGATTGCTGTCGGGAAATCTTAGTTGTTTCCTAGTCTTTTTTTTTGGTGGTTCAGCCATGTCACACAAGCCTCACAGTTTAAAACCAAAACTGTGTTGGTCTGCAATGAATACGGGGAAACGTGGCGGTTAACATTGCAACACACAACAAACAGATGAACCTTGTAACCTTGACAAGTGGTTAGCCTTCTTCAGGTTTTAGGCACAAAACAAATCAAAAAGTCCGCATAATGTGAATCTGCTGGAGAGAAGTTGTCTGTTCAACAGTCCCGAAGAAATTAGATAAGCTGAGACATGCCCGAGCATGCAGGCGCAGGGGCGTGGGACCTGTGCAGAGACTTGGCAGTTGCATTTTTAAGTAGCATTTTTTTAAAAGCCTATTTTTTTAGGGGCTTGTTGTCACGTAGGAACAGAGGGAGGACCCAAAATGCAGGACTACTAGGCAACAGGCAGTACACGGGCTCTCAAACGGCTTGGGAGACGCTGCTCTCCGCCACGTTCAGCCCACGGTCTCCGGCCACGAGACCGCTGGCGTGGACGTCCGTGGTGAGCAGTTTTCCACCCAGACATTGTCAAAATTGAATTCTTTTTTTTAAATAAAAAATTGAAAATAAAAAGGGAAGAAAAAAAAACTTAAAAACAAAACAAAAACAAAAAAGGAGCTCAAATAAATGAGCGTAGAAACAACATTTGGATTGGTAGTCCAGTTTCTTCAGGCTTCAGACACAAAATTAAATCAAAAAGTCTGCTTTAAGTAAGTCTTGGACATATGTTGTCTGTTCAACAGTCACAACGAAATGAGAAAAGGACAGAAGAGTTCTGCCTGGACAAGCAGACTCCAAGGGGCGGGGCCTGTGCAGAGACTTAGCAGTTGCATTTTAAAGTGGCATTTTTTGAAAGGCTGATTTTTTTATAGGCTTTTTTTTAGCTTAATGAATTTGGTATTTACAGAAGCTGCATTCTTGAACCAGGATATGTCCAATCCAAGCAATTTTTAATTATATTGTTTTTTGGTGTTGTTGTTTTTAATCAATTAATGAGATTTAAAATTTTATCCTTGTAAACGTTGTCTTTTAAAACTAAGATGTATTGATTTAGTGTCAGTTGGGATGATTTAACTTTGCTATTTGAAAATATTAAATTATATATACTTTTAAATGAATTTTCAATTTTTAATATATATGATAAACCAATCCAATGGGGAATTTTAAAGTCTAATTGTGTTAAAGGGGTTAGGGTTAATGTAAGTGAGTTCCAAAAAAAATGTGTTAGGGTTAGGGTCCAAATCTGGTTACGTTTAGGCACGGGGTCTGAGTCTGGTTAAGCTTAGGTAAAGATATGACATGAAATTTGCATAACTAATTTAGTCCCCTGGGGTATTTTGTGTCTAAAAGGGAAAGCCATTTCCTCTGAGTCTCTTTTCTCTCAATTGTTGTCCAAAAGATGTTACTCTGGAGTCCAGAAATTCTCACAGACTGGTATAGAAATGGTATAGAAAATGAGAAATTAAAGTAGAAGGTTTATCACAAGGAGTGTTCCTGTATTCTGTGATTTTCAGTTTGTGTTGAATCATACAAATACTGAGTGCATTTTTTTGTAGCTCCTACATATTTAGAACCACATTCCAAGCCAAAAATCAAATAAAGACAATTGTATGTGTATGAAGTAAAGAACTGTGGAACTTTGAAAATGACACGTAGCGTTCTGTTATGAACATATAGACCAGTTTCAAAGCTACGTCATCACTGAATGCGCGCGCAGTTCCGACTCAAAAAAAGCCACTGCTGCCATAAAACCCCCAGCGAAGATATAGAAGAGAAGAACTCAAATAAAGAGAAACAGCTGGAATAAATGATAATTCATACCATTCAACTGACATACACACAAGTGAACACCTGCTGCTTGTTTAGGGTAATTTGCCCAGGTGTTCAATGGTGTTTAATCATGCTGATTAACTAGCAAGCACAGGACACCGCAAAGACATTAACCGGGTAACCGCTACGACAGACACATGTAAACGAACATGAATAACTTTGTTAAAATGCATGATAAGTTTTCGCATGACCATCATAAATGGCATTTGACATGACTGACATCACATCTGTGACTCATGAATTAAGTCGTAGTATGCGTGAAAAGTCCCTCAGTCGTCCAGGTAGAATCCATGATCAAAGGAGAAGTTCAATTTGTCAACTGGACAAAGTTTGTTTGGTTGAAAACGTTTCGCCGCTCATCCGAGAGGCTTCGTCAGCTCTGGTTATTGTACTGGTTAGACCCTGCTTATATCTAGCTGCCGGGAGGCGCGTCCTACAATGACAAAAGCTCTGAAAACGATCCCCCCTAATCTGTCTCTTTGTTTTTCAAATTACTCTGACGGCTGGTTTCGACCCCCTATTCAACGTCTAACGACCCTCTCCACCCCTCTGCCCTGGCTCTGTTTGACTGGTCTAAGAATCGCATTATAAATGGGAGACAAGTTATGTCTAACTCCCCCATTTCTGTTTAATGACGGATTCTCTTTTTTGACAAAAATAGCCTCTTTAACTCCCCTCTCAAACCAGTTCTTTTCCCTGGCTAAGATCTGAACCTCACTGTCCTCAAAAGAATGGCCCGTGGCTTCTAGGTGAAGATGTTCAGCAGAAGCCGGTCCACTGTGGCACGCCCGCCTGTGTTGGTACATCCTCTTGTGAAGTGGCTGTTTTGTTTCCCCAATGTAGCGCTCACTGCAATCCTCACTACACTGAATGGAGTAGACCACATTGCTTTGTTTGTGGCTCGGTGTTCTGTCCTTTGGGTGGACCAGTTTTTGTCTTAAAGTGTTTGTGGGTTTGAAATAAACTGGAATTTCATATTGTCTGAAAATCCTCTGTAGTTTTTCCGAAACGCCGGCCAGGTACGGAATCGCTACCCCTTTCCTCCTGGGTTCGGATTCTCTGTTGTCTTGTTTATTGTCCTTGTCTCTCTTGGTTTTGTTGACAGCCCATTTAGGATATCCACAAACAGAGAGGGCTTCCTGCACATGTTGCTCTTCTTTCTCCTTACCCTCTGTGCTTGTGGGAACCACTTGGGCCCTGTGTTGTAATGTCCGAATAACACCCAGTTTGTGCTGCAGTGGGTGGTGTGAATCAAAAAGCAGGTATTGGTCTGTGTGTGTGGGCTTCCTGAAGACTTCTACTTGGAGTCCCCGGTCTCCTCCTATCGTTACTGCACAATCTAAGAATGCCAATGTGTTATCCTTGGCATCTTCACGGGTGAATTTGATGTTCGGATCTACAGAATTGATATGTGCAGTGAAAGGTTCCAAATCTTGAATTTTGTAAAATTATCATCAACATAACGAAACCAGTGTGTGGGAGGAGTGCCTGGATATGAAGCTAAGGCACTCTGTTCAAATTGTTCCATGTATAAATTAGCCATGATAGGGGAGACCGGTGAGCCCATCGCACAGCCATGAATTTGCCTGTAAAAGTTCCCTCTGAACTGGAAATAGGTGGTATTTAGACAAATTTCCAGCAGTTGGCAGATTTGGTCAGGAGAAAGTTTGGTTCTCTCTTCTAGCTTGGAATCCTGTAGTAAACTCCTTCTCGCTGCTTCGACCGCTACAGCTGTGGGGATACAAGTGAAAAGAGAGGTTACATCAAAGGAAGCCATTGTCTCATCCTGACCAAACTGGAGAGACTTAACTTTGTTTACAAATTCGGCTGTGTTCTCAATGTGGTGCTCCGTGTTACCCACCAATGGCGCCAAGATGGTTTTTAGGTGTTTGGCCAAATTATATGTGATAGAGTCAACACTACACACAATGGGTCTGAGTGGTACTCCTTGTTTGTGAATCTTCGGGAGGCCATAGATGCACGGGATAGCATCACCAGGGTACAATCTGTAATACAGCTGTAGATCAATGACTTCTTCTTTCCTCAACTTCTGCAAGCAATCAATGATCTTCTTTTTGTACCCATTGGTGGGGTCCCGTTTCAGTATTTCGTATGTTGTCGTGTCGTGTCGTAGTATGTTACTTACCCCGCAACGCAAGTGCAGTTGGCGGTCAGAATGTAGCTTGTTGATGATAGCCCAAGCATTGTACACGGTCGTATGTGTGGTGAGCTCTGCTAGGGCTGTCTTTGTTTGGTGTTTTTTTTTTTTTCATTTTTTCTTTGAACTTTTTAGATTATTTTGGCTTTTCCCCTCCTTTCGGTTGTTAGTTCACCTCCTCCCGGTATCCCGGCTGAGGGGGGGGGGGGGGGGGGGGGCTTTCTCTTTTCCCCGCGAGCTTTGCTCACCCCCGAGCGGACTGCGCGATGTCAGCCACCACGGAGCCCCAGGCCGCGGCGGAGAAGCCGACTGGGAAAGCCGGTAGTAGGAAGGAAGATACTACGGAGAAACTCCCCATCAATATCGTGGTATTTTACCTCCTGTACATGGCCACACACGGCAAAATGGTAGGCATCCATGGATTTGTATGCGTGCACTTTCTCTCTTGTATACACGCTGGGCTTCTCGACTAAATAACAGTGGATATCTGGCCACTTTCTGCGGTCATACTGCCACTCCATGATCGCATAAGGATCTGGTAGTCGAACCCCGTTGCTCAACGTGAGCTCTTGAATGTAGCTTTCCCTATAGTTCAGATACTCCGCTATGGTCCACCATGGTTGCTTCTGAGTCGGGCATGCGCGCACATGCCAGTGACGTCACGTTTGTTTACTAACAGTAAAGGGGTCTATTGTTCCTTTTAACAAGTTGGGTCTAGTATAGGAAGCCTGTCCCTGGGAGGAGACAGGCGGTGCACGGGCTCTCAAACTTCTGTGAAAATTTACACTCACCTGCATTTAACGCATACGGGTCATTAAGATGTATCCCACTCACTAATGTTCACTGAGCATCAGAACTTATTTTATCACATGGTGATAAACTGTTTTAGTGCTGACAACATCACAAGCTAACTTTTATTTTTTTAAACCTTTATTTAACCAGGGAAATCCCATTGAGATTAAAAACCTCTTTTTCAAGGGAGCCCTGACCTAGAGGCAGCAAAAAGACAATTAAAATGACATATAAATTAGTTAAAATTACATATAAATTAGTTAAAACAGGTACAATTTATGGAGGCTGTCTCAAGAGCTCTCAGTCTGGATTTAAAGTCATAAATTCTGTTAATTTCCAGTCCTTTTGCAGCTTGTTCCATGTCGAGGGGGCAGAGAAGACAAAAGCCCTTTTTCCCAACTCTGTGCGAAAACAAACGGAACAGAGAGCTACAACTGATCATTTGAACGCAGCCCATAAGAATCAACACTTCTCTGTGTGATTAAGTTACATATGTAGGAGGGCAGTAGTCCAAGCATGGCCTTGTAGATAAAAGTGTACGAATGAGTCAACCTCCTAGTGGACAAAGAAGGCCATCCCACTCGAGAATACAGTTCACAGTCCTACAGTTAGTAACAAACCTCAAAGCAGCATGATACACAGAGTCAATCTTACTCAGACATTGAGCTGAAGCGTTCATATACAGCAAGTCTCCATAATCTAAAATGGATAAAAAAGTTGCAGTGACAAGGCGCTTTTTAACCTTAAAAGAAAAACATAATTTATTTCGGAATAAAAAACCCAATTTCAATTTGAGTTTCTTCACAAGATTGTCAATGTGGGGTTTAAAAGTCAGGGTGTCATCAAGCAAGATACCAAGATATTTGTACAAATGTACCACCTCAATTTCATTTCCCTCAAGAGTGGACACTGTGGAGACATCTTGCGCTGTAACTTCATGTGAACTGCACAGACAGCGGCACTTTCGGCACTCAGGCTGCGCACACAAACCGCCGTGTTCATAAACAAATAATCCATTTATATATTAGCCGCATCGTTGTAAAAGCCGCAGAGTTCAAAGTGTGAGAAAAAAGTAGCGGCTTATAGTCCAGAAATTACGGTATATACGTATATGCTAATTTAATGTTCAAGCAATAGGTCTATGCTATATGCTAGTACTGATTTTTACAATCAGAAAACCAGCCTGTCTAAAACTTTATACCCATTTCACCTAACTGCCTGTCTTCTAGATGACGGGTGTGATATGGACATTGTGGAAGGGGTATTTGTGTGTGTGGAAGTGTGTTCATTACCTGTTGCCCCTTGGTGACTGACGTCCACGTTAGTTTTTCACACGGTGTAAAATGTGTACAGCCTGGACATGCTAAGACAAGGCCATCTCTCCCAATAGCTGTCCGAAAATCTTAGACTACGTTCACACTGCAGCCTGAAATGACCCAAATCCAATTTTTTGCCTCTATGTGACCTGTATCTGATCTTCTAATGACAGTCTGAACGACACAGATCCAATTTTTTCAAATGTGATCCAGGCCACGTGGATATGTGGTCCTAAAACCGATACATATCCAATCTTTTGGCACGCGACTTCAGTCTGAACGGCACGGTCGCATTCATCCGACCTGCCCGTGTTTCCTCCAGCGAGAGTGGTACAAGTAAATGTACACAAAACGTTCTTCTCGTCATGCGAAAATAGTATATAAACTCCGTAGCACCTAGCACTCCGTGCTATGTGGTACGTCGAAGCGGCATAGCACATAGCAATCCCACCACTCTTGTCTGCGGCTCCGCACCCACACGTTCATTTCTGCAGACGTTGCTTTTACTGTCTCACAAAACGCCGTGGCCAGAAACCTTGTACTTCTCTGTCTCCTCTTTAAAACAAGTAAGCTGTACATGTTTTAGCTCCGCTACGCAGCAACTTTAGGCGACTTCCGTAAACATTGAGCACGTTTGCTGCGTGTGACGTCATCATGTCCTCCAGTGCGCATGCGGGACACTTTTGGGGCGTTTAACGTTCACACTGGAGATAACATACAAATCGCATTTAATTGGAAATGTGAACAGTCTCGCAAAAAATCGGAATTGAGCATTAAGCCCTGCAGTGTGAACGTAGTCTTAGTTGTTTCCTAGTCTTTTCAGCCATGTCACACAAGCCTCACAAAACCAAAACTGTTTTGGTCTGCAATGAATACGGGGAAACGTGGCGGTTAACATTGCAACACACAACAAACAGATGAGCCTTGTAACCTTGACAAGTGGTTAACAACAACGTCGGGTTATTGTAGGGGTAACTCAGCGTGTTAATATTAGCCCCCAGCGCAAAATCCGTACACGTTGGCAGGTCTGGACAAGCAGGCTCCAAGGGGCGGGGCCTGCACAGTTGGCAGTTGCATTTTGAAAGTGCATTTTTTAAGAGGCTTATTTTTAACTTAAAGCCCCAGTGTGTAGGATTCGTGGCGCATAGGTGTACCCGGGCGCCACTGTATAAATAAAACGCGGTCCCGGGTTTTTTTTTTTCTTTCTTTTCTCATGAAAACACACATTCCCGATCATGTCATGACACACTTGATACACATCAAATGAAACCTTACAGTCTCCTCTTTTTGACTATGCAATTCATTTCCCTGCACAACAAACACTCCCCGAGCACATGGGGCTTTTATACGGAAAAGCACAAAACGAGGTTAGCTTACCTTAGAATGCTTTGCACAGGTCAAACTCTGTATTTCACCATAAACTTGCTCTCAATTTGTCCGTAAGGATCCAGCGAATAAAATCCAGTAAAACAATTTAGTCCAAAACACGTGTTAGATCCATTACGACGTCTGATCCGGCAGCATGCTTGTGTTGTTTACCCAAAAACACAAGCCTTGCCGAAGGCGAAGGCGGAGCCCAAATTCCTTCTGCGGCTCTCGTATTCAAAATGGCTGCCTCTGCATGGGGAAGATCCCCCTTTTATGTGACTATATCTAAGTCCAAAAGAATACTTTGATTTCATGATGGAAGTGAAAAGGCTTGGAAAACAATGTATTTTTGAATGGGTATCTTCAATTTCAGTAATTAACGGGTAAAAATCTTACACATTGTCCCTTTAATGAATTTGGTATTTTTAAAGGGGCTGCATTTTTAACCCAATGAATTTGGTATATTAAAGAGGATGCATTATTTTAACCCTGGTACAGTATATGTAAATAATTTGTAGTTGAAACTGTATGGTTCCAAACTATTTTATCCAGTTACCAATTTGAAGTATAAAACTGTATGGTTCTAAACCAGGCATGGGCAAACTGTTCCACAAAGGGCCGATGTGGCTGCAGGTTTTCTTTCCAACCAAGCAGCAGCACACCAGACTTGACTCATTTAATCAACTGATCTCAGTTGAAGACTGAAGTTGTCCTCTCGGTTGGTTGGAACAAAAACCTGCAGCCACACTGGCCCTTTGTGGAACAGTTTGCCCATGTCTGTTCTAAACTATGGCATTCATGACCAATATATCCAATTGTAGTTGAAACTGTATGGTTCCAAACCTTTTTATCCAATGGGAGACCTTGTTTACATTATCCAATGGCCAATGTTCAATACAGCAGGGCTCTCAAGTTTTGAGCGGGGTCGTGCGTGAGACTGTAATTTCCGAAGAGCGGGGGGGGGGTGCGAGTGAACAATTTTTTCCGATGAGCTGGGGGGGGGGGGGGGGTGTGTGTGTGTGCTTGAATTGCGTGAGAAATGCCGTGTGAGCGTGTGAACACGTCGGATTGCGATTGCATTTACACAGAGCCCTGTGTAAATGTTTGTCTAAAGAGCAAACTTAAACTACAAAGCAACTAATGAGAGTTATATAAATGAAGTTATTACCTGATGGTTCTCCGTTTTGTCGTTCACTGACAGTTAGGGTGACCATTCGTCCGTGTGAGTGCGCCAATGCGCCCCACTAGCCTCGGTCTCGATGTTTCTAGAAGTTTCTTTCCGACGCGTCACGTAAAGTAAATAAAGAGTCTTGAATCCAAGTTTGTCTTTTCTATCTTTACTAAAGTGAAAGGTCATACAGAGTGGGTGCAAATAAGGTGAATAAAGAAGGAAATGGAAAGATGAATTTCTGAGGTTTGTGGTTCTCCTATGTGTGTCGTGTTAGGCTCTGTATGTGTGGTGATGTTCTTCTTGGCGTCTTTGCGTGTCAAATAGCGGTGAGCTCCTGCCTGTCACTGGGAGACCGGGCTTCCTTGTACTCCGTGGCTCCCGACAGGACTCACCCTACGTTGCGTTGTCAGACGGTGCTACTGGTTCTTCTTTGCTGTCCGTACGTGCCTTGTAGCGTTGCGTTTTCCCGTCTGTCCCCTGGGAGACCGTGCTTCTGCGCTTCTCGGCTCCCGACGGGAATCCGTCTTGTTTGCTACCTGCGGCTGCTACGTGACGTTTCACGTAACCTCCTTGTTACGTGACGTCCCACGTGACGTTCCTACGTTGGCATCCGTCCGTACGTGCCTTGTAACGGTGCGCGTTCCCGTCTGTCACCCGGGAGACGGCCGATGTCACTCTTGCTTGGTTCTTACACGACGTTTACGAGACGATACGTGACGATACGTGACGATACGTGACGATACGTGACGATACGTGACGATACGTGACGGTCAAAAGACTGTGTAGCTTCTGTGGTCCAGGACGTCCTAATACCCCGTCATCTCGGCTCATCCGATACTCTATGGTCTCGGGGTATCCTCCTGGCCACCAGACCGCGGCTTCTATCCACACTACCTATGTAGTGTAGACATTTCCCCTTCTTCTCGTGTGGATGGGTGTGTGTGTGTTGGTGAGACGTGTCTTCTCCGTGTGTGTTGGTGGGATGTGTCTTCTACGGTGTCCGTGTGCTATCTGTGTCGTGTGTTCTCTGAGGTCTGTATTTATAATAGGTAAGACCAAAGATGAAAGAACAAAGAATAAAGCGAGATCAAAGTCATCCAATCAGAAAGCATTCCCTGAACCTGAAGGCGGGACAAGAGCAGCTGCTATAAAAAGAGTAAATAGAATGGGTTAAAATGCAGAGAAGAATTTCTCCAGTGTGAGATCAATAAAGTTACTTCTTCTTCTTCTTCTTCTTCTACTCCAGAACACAGAACGTACGAAATGGCTCCTACATATCCCGGCCCCTAATTGGCTAAGCTTTAGCAAGTCAATTACTAACTTAAGAATTGGAGCCATTAACTAATTTACAGTTTTAAATTTAGCTGTTCCATTTCTCGAACGTTTTTCTTCAAAAAGGTTAAGGTTAAAAGGTAATTCTTCACTTTTTTACAAGTAAGTATACTTTTCACAAATTACAGTTCATATCGGACGTGTAGTAGGTCCTTCTCTTCTTCAGTCTTCACCCTGTAAGAAACACAATTTGGTTATGGGTCTTTGTATGACACTCGTCGTCGTCCGGACTTCAGCGCTGCGGACCATCCCCTTGGAGTCTGGCATAACCTTGGTGATTCTGCCCAACATCCAGTCATTTCTTGCTAAGGATGGCTCAACGACGAGGACGACATCTCCGACCTTAGAGTCTCTCTTCGTTCCGAGCTACTTTTGCCGTTCTTGAAGCAATGGCAAGTAGAGAATCTGATTTCCGCCGCCGTGTCTTGTTTCCAGGTGGATGTGGTGAAGAATAAGGTGTGTTGTTCTGTGTTGTTTACTGAGTAGGGCGGGAAGCTGGCTTCCCCAGGCGTCGCTGATCTGTTCCGACGCCCCCCTACTCCAAACTTTTCTCTTTCTTTCTCTTTCTTCGATGGTACACCCGGTAGTGCGGCATGTACCATCCTCTTCGGCTCAGCTGTTCATCCGGGACTCCTGTGACGTACCCTCTCTCTAGGATTTTGGTCATCAAATCTCTGTGCTTCCGAAAGAAGTCTGAAATCCTGATGGGTTCCCTCCTCAAGGAGTCGAGTATTTGCCCGGCTATACCTCGGTTGCCTGGCATCTCCATGCAGACATCCCTCAGAGGTAGCTCGGTGCAGCAATGGCCATCCGAAAGATGTGCCGATGTGGCCACAGCGCGCACAAACTGCTTGTCGTGTTGAGATGGCCCTTGCTCGTCCTCACGCCGGCGTTCCGGAAAATCTGCTTCGTAGTGCATGACTTCTATGGTCGACACAGAGATGCGATTAACGAAGTTCTGTTTTTCGGCGTCATCGAATTCTTTCTCTTGGCATCTGCTGACAGGCCCGTTGACTACCCAACCTAGGGCCGCCTTCACGGCATGCGGTCCGTTGTTTTGGCTGTTGATTGTCTCCCACGGCTCTTTAGCCTTGCGAAACCAGATGTTACATGACATGAAGCTCTCAATCTTCAAGCCTCTCGAGGCGAGATCGGTTGGACCCCAAGAGGTGTCAACCCTTGAGATCCACTGAGCTCCTGTAACAGCCCCTCTGACAACGGAGACACGGCCCGCCACAAATGTCTTTAGACGAAAAGCGTCATTTTCAGTGTACCTTAGTACCGTCATGCTATTCGTCCAGAAGACCAAATCCTTCAGGGGGAGTTGAAGTTCTTCCTTCAACACCCGTTCAATCTTGACTGGGATCACTGCAGCCGACAATTCCATCCTAGGGATTGTAGCCTGCCCTGCCTGTTGTAGCTTCTTTGGAATGTCCTCATTCCCGGCCCCGGTTTGTTCACCGCTTCTACACCCTGCATGTACGAGAGCACCACACTCAACAGCCGTACCTGTTGAGTTGTCATCTGCTTTGGTCTCCTCCTGTGAGTGATCTTGCTTTATGACGTGCAAAATAGCAGGATGCCTATAGGAACAGTCAGGGCAAGAGCTCTTTTCCTTACAGTCCTTAGCCCTGTGGCCTGGCGTAAGACAGATGAAACAAAGCTCTTGAGATCTCAGGAAGTCAGTTCTCTCATTCAAAGGCTGGTCTTTAATCTTGCTGCACACATTCAACGCATGCTTCCCCTTACAGTACAAGCAGGGACTTTGGAAGGAGTTGGCTGACTTTACTGCTGGTGCCTTCTTCTCTAATTGTCCTCTCTCTCTCTCTCTGTCCTCTCTCTCTCTCGCTGTCCTCTCTCTCTCTCTGTCCTCTCTCTCTCTGTCCTCTCTCTCTGTCTCTCTCTCTCTGTCCTCTCTCTCTGTCCTCTCTCTCTCTCTCTGTCTCTCTCTGTCCTCTCTGTCTTCTCTCTCTCTCTGTCCTCTCTCTCTGTCTCTCTCTCTGTCTCTCTCTCTCTGTCCTCTCTCTCTGTCCTCTCTCTCTCTCTCTGTCTTCTCTCTCTCTCTGTCTCTCTCTCTGTCTCTCTTAATTTGGCATTTGCGGCTGCAATGGCAGCTTCCATCTGCAACCGCTCCTTTTTAGCTCTCAAGCACGCCTCTTCATGCTGCAAGCGCATTTCCTCTTGCTGCCTTTCCTGCTGCAAGCGCATTTCCTCTCGCTGCCTTTCATGCCGCAGGCGTCTTTCTTCTTGCTCAAGCTCTTGCCTCTGTATCATGGCCGCTTGGCTTGCTAACAGAGCTGCATGTTCTACTCTGGCTTTTGACCGCACTGAACTAGTAGCGGAACGTTGTGATGTAACTGAGTTAGCCCTAAAAGTGCTATCCTCCGATCTGATGACATTTTGCTCTCCATCCGTGGCCCTTTTAGCAGTTGCGATCCATCCCTTCGTTTCATTGTCGTTTCGTTGCTTGGTTAGCTGTGACAAGATTCCACTTCTCTCGTATTTTAGTCGCTCCATATCAGCTTTATAGTAGTAGTCAGACAGCGCGCCTGCACTCGCTCCTGACATCATGTTTCCCGTATACATCCTTAGCCTGTGACAATTCCTCGAACTCCTCACAGCTTCTAACTCTTCCTAACTTTCACCGACACTCGGGAAAGGAGTTATTGGATGTGTCTTTAGGGCACATACTTCTATTTCCGGTGGCTAGCAGACTAGTAAAACTGAGAAAATTGTCAGACCTGACCCAGGGAACGCTTGCTTCAGCCGTGGATGGAGTTTCCTGATGGTTCAGGTTGGTTCTTTCTTCAATCAAGTCTCCTGACTTGATAATGATTTTTCTGACTTTGATGTTTAGACTTTCGACGTGATGCTGTAGACTTCGTGACTCTAGATGTTGCTTATGAGTCCTTTGATTTTAGCGAGCCTTTTGACTTAAAGTTGTTGCTATAGTCTTTTGACTTTACTGTGAGTGCGCCAATGCGCCCCACTAGCCTCGGTCTCGATGTTTCTAGAAGTTTCTTTCCGACGCGTCACGTAAAGTAAATAAAGAGTCTTGAATCCAAGTTTGTCTTTTCTATCTTTACTAAAGTGAAAGGTCATACAGAGTGGGTGCAAATAAGGTGAATAAAGAGGGAAATGGAAAGATGAATTTCTGAGGTTTGTGGTTCTCCTATGTGTGTCGTGTTAGGCTCTGTATGTGTGGTGATGTTCTTCTTGGCGTCTTTGCGTGTCAAATAGCGGTGAGCTCCTGCCTGTCACTGGGAGACCGGGCTTCCTTGTACTCCGTGGCTCCCGACAGGACTCACCCTACGTTGCGTTGTCAGACGGTGCTACTGGTTCTTCTTTGCTGTCCGTACGTGCCTTGTAGCGTTGCGTTTTCCCGTCTGTCCCCTGGGAGACCGTGCTTCTGCGCTTCTCGGCTCCCGACGGGAATCCGTCTTGTTTGCTACCTGCGGCTGCTACGTGACGTTTCACGTAACCTCCTTGTTACGTGACGTCCCACGTGACGTTCCTACGTTGGCATCCGTCCGTACGTGCCTTGTAACGGTGCGCGTTCCCGTCTGTCACCCGGGAGACGGCCGATGTCACTCTTGCTTGGTTCTTACACGATGTTTACGAGACGATATGTGACGATACGTGACGATACGTGACGGTCAAAAGACTGTGTAGCTTCTGTGGTCCAGGACGTCCTAATACCCCGTCATCTCGGCTCATCCGATACTCTATGGTCTCGGGGTATCCTCCTGGCCACCAGACCGCGGCTTCTATCCACACTACCTATGTAGTGTAGACATTTCCCCTTCTTCTCGTGTGGATGGGTGTGTGTGTGTTGGTGAGACGTGTCTTCTCCGTGTGTGTTGGTGGGATGTGTCTTCTACGGTGTCCGTGTGCTATCTGTGTCGTGTGTTCTCTGAGGTCTGTATTTATAATAGGTAAGACCAAAGATGAAAGAACAAAGAATAAAGCGAGATCAAAGTCATCCAATCAGAAAGCATTCCCTGAACCTGAAGGCGGGACAAGAGCAGCTGCTATAAAAAGAGTAAATAGAATGGGTTAAAATGCAGAGAAGAATTTCTCCAGTGTGAGATCAATAAAGTTACTTCTTCTTCTTCTTCTTCTTCTACTCCAGAACACAGAACGTACGAAATGGCTCCTACAGTCCGGATTTCGTCCAGACAGTCCGGTTTTAGAGCTGTCTGTCCGGCCGTCTGTCACGTGTCCTCCTTTTTTACATTTTGTCCTCCATTCGGACCCTCGTCGGCCACCGTTGCATAAATCGTCATAAATCCCCACCCATTATTTACACTTGCTACTCTGCGATGTTCGCCGTTTCCCAATTCAGCGAGTGCACAGTTCGGAGTGTGGTCTCAGTCTGCAGTCGAGGCGGTGCATACTCGCTCAGCCCTGAGTGCAGTCCGTGGATCACATGGGCGTCTGCGAAATGGAACAGGTCCCGCCTCAGCTCAGTGAGCCGGGTGGTCTGCTCCTTGTTCCCTAAAGACAAAAATATTATTCTATTGCGACTAGTAATACTTGGAATTGGGACATGGCCAATGTTCCCCCTAATTTTTAATGTGTCTGAGCAAACACACTAACTCCCTGAGCGGTCCTTGGATTCCTCTGCGCGACATCCGAAATGCCCCCCCCCCCGGAGATCCGCTAAAAGCTCTTTCATCCCTGATTTACAGTAAACGTTGGACATGGCTATATCCATGTTGTAATATCCAGCATTACAACAGCCCCCCCCCCAAGGGAAAAAAAAATAAACAAGGTGTCCTCACTTTCGGGCCTTTGTCCTCCTTTTTGGACACAAGTGTCCTCCTTTCCTGTTTCATGCCGGTGGTCACCCTACTGACAGTGCAGTGCGCGCTTAGACACTCGCTGAGCAGCGCGGGGAGGAGGGAGCGGGGCGAGGAGGAAGGGGGGGAGTTTTTTTCGCTGAAAACGTGCGGTGCCTGCATAAACTGAGCCACACAGACCGATTTTCTGGGCACAAAAAAACAAACAAAAAAATCAGCATGAGAAATGCCATGAATTGCGTGTGTCACACTCTCAATGCGTGAGACTTGAGAGCCCTGAATACAGTAAAGGGTTAGAGTTAATATAATGAATTGAAACGAAAATAAATAGAGAAAGTCAAAAGCACTATAAGAAAAAGAAAAACATTAGGACCTTGCAAGAGATTTTAAAGTCCATTGAAAATATTTTAACAGTGTACTTTTAACCCAAGATTTTACTCTTCTAGAAAACATCCTGGAGAAATCCAGTGTTTCAAGTTCCTCAAACCTGTGAATTATGCTCGCGACTCCCCAAAACGCACGGGGCTACACGGCGTATCTGGGTTGAGTAGGGATGGGCGATACCAGTTATTTTTGTTTTGATACGATACCAAGTAATACCAGGGTTAGAATCGCGATATGGATACCGATACCGATACTTTCATACATTTTTTAATACTACAGAAAAACACTAACCTGGCTCTAACTAGATACCTTGGCTTCGCAAAGCTCCACCAGGGGGCTTAGCACATTCTAACACCAGAAATCTGAAAAAAATTCTTTGATGAAAATGGCAATGCAGACATCAAATGTGACCACTAGACTTTTGTTTGTGCTGCTTGTATTGCATGTTGTATTTTTATGTATTTGCCTGCCGAGGGACTACGGATGAAAACTAGCTTTGTAGAAAATTCAGCATATTTACATTTGTTTTATACTTATGTTCATTAATAATCAAAGGAGAAGTTCAATTTGTCAACTGGACAAAGTTTGTTTGGTTGAAAACGTTTCGCCGCTCATCCGAGAGGCTTCGTCAGCCGCTCATCCGAGAGGCTTCGTCAGCTCTGAGCTGACGAAGCCTCTCGGATGAGCGGCGAAACGTTTTCAACCAAACAAACTTTGTCCAGTTGACAAATTGAACTTCTCCTTTGATCATGGATTCTACCTGGACGACTGAGGGACTTTTCACGTATGTTCATTAATGTGCATTGTCCCTATCAAATAAATAAAATAAAATAAATAAATCTATTGTAAGTTGGGCACTTGCAGCCTATGAAAAAAGACAACAAATGAAGTATCACTATTCTCCTCTCACATGCACTACTCTTAGTCTTCTACATGGTTGATGGTTACCTGGATTCTCCCTCTCTCAAACGCCTCGGCAGCTGACCTCTGTCGTACGGCTGTTGCTGCTGTGCTGGAGGGAGCTGCCTGACTAGCCTCCTGTCGTCGTTTGGTCAGTAGCATTTTGTCATGCTGAGGTTTATGATTTATGATCAAGTGTTTATTTAAATTTGTGGTATTGCCACAATATCGGATCATTTTTTGGCACACACTGCACTTCGCAACATTGTCGTCCATGGTGTGAAAGTAACTCCACATCACACTTCACTTGCGGTCTCCCACGGCTCCCGCAGCCCCGCACCGCTTTGACTGAAATCTCACAGCAGTGAGTCTATCGCGAGATGACATACTACCCCACGTTTGGTGAGAACGCAGAAGGAAAAGTAGTGCCTGACAACTGGCAATGGTTGAATAATGAACAAAACACATATGAATTTGAACTGAATAAACTGAAAGTTAAGTCAGTATGAAAACATGACTTGGTATCGATAATTTAATACCAGGATCGATCCATATTAAATACCCCATCAGGATCGATATATCGATACTTTGGTATCAATCCGCCCATCACTAGGGTTGAGGGTACGCTCGAAGTGGAGCTGCTAACACTGGCTACACCAGCTCGCGACTCCCCAGAACACACGGGGCTAAGCGGTGTGTCTGGGTCGGGCCTCCTCCTTGGGTGCAGCGCGTTGCATCCTTGTGATCGGGAGTGATCGTCGAGTGTTACCTAACAAACATTGAAAAAACTCTGATAAGACACCATGGCACCGAAAAAAGGTGTGGATTTTGGGGAGGAATTGGAGGGCATTAAAAAAACATTGACTGGCATGTCAAATAAGATGACATGTCTGGACGACTTGCTGGAGGAGATCCAGGGACTGAAAGCTCTTGTAAGAGAAAAAGACAAACTCATAATGCAGCTTGAACAGCGTGTGGAGGACTTGGAGCAGTACTCCAGAAAAGAGGATGTTTTAATATCTGGCCTAGAAACTAAACATCGCACATATGCCAGAGTTGTGAATCCAGGTGGAGCTGCGGGAGAAGATGCACCACCTGAAGAACTTTGCACACTGGAGCAGCAAGTGACTGACTTTTTTCATTAAAAAGTTATTAACATTCAACAAGACACAATATCTGCATGTTATACACTTCCAAACAGAAATGGTAAAAACAAACCGTCCATTATTGTGAGATTTACAAAAAGGAAACATAAAAATGATCTACTGAAACAAGCAAAAAAATTGAAAGGCACAAACGTATATGTGATGAAAAAAAATGAAGATACTGCAAGAGAAGCAAGACTTTTAAAAAGGCAAAACCATATAATAGCAACATGGGTCTGGAACTGTCGAGTTTGGATAAGGGTAAAAGAAGGGGTAATGCCATACAGGTCAGGAATGTGGATGATCTTGCCAAATTTAAACAAGCAAAATGAAATGTCTCATTGTGAAGTGCGTCAAAATATATGATCTAAACACAGTTGTACATAACCAAACAAATATGAATCATACACAGGAATTAGATACAAAAATAAATGAACATATAATTACAATAGCTTGTGAATATTATAATGAAGAACAATTTAACAATCAAAACTTTGACGTTGATACTCTCACTATCATCCTCTTAAACAGCCGCAGTCTCTACAGTAAATTGTCAGAAATAAAAAAAATATATGATGGAAGTACAGTTGGATGGATATGAGCTTTTCTCAGTAAATAGGAGGAGCAAAAGAGGTGGAGGGGTGGCATTATACAGTATATACATTCAGATTTAAACTGCAAAATGGTAAATGAAATAACAATTGAAAATAATGTAATCGAAATTGTTACTGTGGAAATTACATCTGCAACAGAAAAAAATATTTTAGTAAGCTGTGTATATAGACCACCAGATTTTGTGCTCAACAGTTTACTGAAAGACTAATGGAAATGTTTGATAATTATAGAAATAGGAATCAGTTTATATGTTGAGATTTTAACATTAGCTTGGGAAACCAGGAAGACCAAAAAGCAGCTGATTTCTTAAACTCGATGAATAGTCTGGGCTTATTTCCACAAAGTGCAACAGTTATTGACAACATCCTTACAAATATAAATGAAGATATTGTATTAAGTGGGGTCCTAATAGCTGACATTAGTGACCATCTACCCATATTTACATCTTGTAGATACCAACACAAAATAAAACCGAGAAAGACTGTAAAACCATCAAGGAACAGATCAATGAAAGCCCTAAAGGCACTTAATGATGATCTTAAAACACAAAGCTGGGATGCAGTTTATGTCAATAATGTCAATCAAGCATATAACTCTTTTATAGATACAGTAATAAAATTGTATAATAAAATTTGCCCTTTAGTAATCTCCCGACAGAAAGGGGAAGATAAACCATGGATGGCCAAAGGAATTAAAAAAATGCATGTAAAAAGAAAAAAATATCTGTATATATGCGTGAAGAGTCCCTCAGTCTGTCTGTATATACAGACACTCCTTGACATACGAACATTCGATTTACGAACATTTGGAGTTACGAACAGGGTCAAAAATTTAAAAAAAAAAGTTAAATGTTTGGGCAAAAGCGCTGTACATGTACGCAAGTGAGTTTTTGTATTTAGCGCCTATTCCGACTTCCGGGTACAGTACGTAGTGTGTATTTCCGCCGCTGACGCACAGGCAGGACGCTGCGCAGCATCCCCCAAGTGTCACGCCCACTCAGTAGAAGTATTCAGAACTTCAACTGAGTGGGCGTGCTACGGTGTTACTACGGTGCGGTGTTATGAACTTTGTTGTTTTTCTTGCATGTGCACAGTAATCCAATATGGTTGGTGAAAAGCGAAAAGCTTCTAGTGAAGCTTCTGTGAAAAAGCGACAAAACATCTCATTTGAAAAGAAGGTGGCGATAATAAAGAAATTTGATGCTGTGAGAAGACGGTGAATGTGGCACATGCGTACAACGTGAACCGTTCGACAATTGGTACGATATATAAACAAAAGGACCGCATTATGGAGCATGTGAAAAGTGCAGCGGGTATGCAATCCACCATCATAAGCAAGAAGAGAGGGAAACTCATGGAAGAGATGGGGAAACTTCTTGGTATTTGGCTCGAAAATCAGCGGCAGCTGCGTGCTCCTTTGAGCCTTATGCTGATCAGAGAGAAGGCCATATCGCTTTTTAATTACCTTAAGGCTAAGGCAAGAGAAAGTGCTGCGGAAGAAACCTTTTTTGCCAGCCATGGCTGGTTTGCACGTTTTAAGAAGAGGGCAAACCTTTCCCCAAGAGCTCAAGGAAAATAGGAGGTAAATACACACACACACAGTCTCACACATACATTCACACACATGCGCTCTCTCTCTCTCTCTCAGCTGACTGCGTTTGCCTCTGTGTCCCTCTCTTCTTTTTATCTCATCAGTTTTCCATATTTTTAAAAAGCATATTAGTATTATTTAGTGTTATTTATTAGTGTTATTGTGTTATTAGTGATATTAGTGTTATTTAAATGCAGTACAAATCCATATAGATAACTTATACAAGCCTTAAACATATAATAACGACTTACGAACAAATTCAACTAACGACCGGGTGTCCGGAACGTAACTCGTTCGTAAGTTGAGGAGCGTCTGTATGTTTTTTGAAAACACAAACAGGAGAGGCAGAAGACAAGTATAAAAAAATATAAAAACAAATTAGTATGGATTATCAGAAAAAAAAAGTTTACAGTGAACAACTAAATAAAAACAAAAATAACATTGAGTCAACTTGGGGAATAATAAATAGAGTGATAAGCAAGACAGTGAAACATCCTTTTCCACACTACTTTGTAAAGAAAAATACTGACACATACAGTATGATGAAAAAAACATTGCAAATGAGTTTTGTGAATATTTTGCTAATGTGGGGTCCAGCCTTGCAGGTAATCCCTCTAAAAAGTTAGATGGAAATATCATTGACAATGTATTTTTCTGGACAAGGTGGAAAAAGATGAAATCAGAAAAAATGTTTAAAAAAAAAACAAAAAACTGTGGAAACAAAAGATCAGCTGACTGTGAGGGATTGGACATGGTGACTGTGAAAAATATAATTGAATCTGTTTTTGACTCTTTTACGTACATGTGCAATTTATCATTAACAGTGGGAGCTTTCCCTGACAAAATGAAATTAGCGAAAATAGTACCGCTTTATAAAAATGGTGATAAACACAACTTTTCAAACTATAGGCCAGTCTCACTGCTTCCACAGTTTTCAAAAATATTGGAAAAGGTGTTTGCAATAAGGCTTGATAGTTTTTTACAAAAACAAAACATCTTGAATGATAACCAGTATGGATTTAGGGCAAAACATTCAACCGCAATGGCAATAATGGAACTAATTGAAAAAATAGCAACTGAAATTGACAAGGGGAATTATTTCTTAAGCATATTCATTAACCTACAAAAAGCTACAAAAAGATTACTTAAGAAAATTAACAAGTATGGCATTCGTGGGGTGGCTCATCAATGGATAACGAGTTATTTAGAAAGGAGAAAACAATATGTACAAATCAATGACACAGAATCAGAAAGATATGATATCAAATGGGGTGTGCCCCAAGGCTCTATTCTTGGGCCCAAATTATTTATTTTATATATGAATGATTTTGTTAAAGTATCTGATCTTGGGAAAATTGTATTTGTTGATGATACAATATTATTTTACCATGGAAAAGATATAAAAGAGGTCACAAATAGAGTAAACGAAGAGCTAAAAAAAAGTTGAATATTGGTTTGATTTAAATGGATTGATTCTTAATGTTAAAACAAATTTCATTTTTTTAATGATAAAAATAAAAAAAGATGACATCATTAGAAATAGATGGGAAACAGATTAAAAGTAAGTGAAACAAAATTTTTAGGAGTCATGATTGATGAAGGTCTAAACCAGTGTTGTGCAGTAACGCGTTACTGTAACGCCGTTACTGTTGACAGTAACTAATACTGTAACGCATTACTTTTAAAATAAAGGAACTCAATTACCGTTACTAAACGGCGCGTTACCGCGTTACTGAACCTACTCATTTTGAAACTGGCATCATGCGTGACTCGCATAGGCACAGGGGAATTTTTCTCTCCCTTTGGTGAGGGCGGGATAAGTAATGATGATTGGCTAAAGCAGAGTAAGATTTCATGTTGAGCCAACCAGAGACACCCAGTGGGCGGTGGGCGGGTTCTACACACAATCCCAGCACACACACACAATCCACACACCCCGTGTCAGATGGCCAGTCTCAAGTCGAAGACAGAAGTATAGGCAGTATTTTAACCTCGTCGAGGTAAAAGGTAAAAACCTACATGTTACGTGCACATTGTATCAAAGACCAAAGACTTTGTCCACGTCCAATATAAGCAACTCGAATTTAATGAAGCATCTCTGGACGGCGCACGCTTCTGTTAAACTAGTGGCCCCCAGCAGGCCCCATGATGATAATCGCATGCTCGGTGTCGTTAACAATGAAGGAGAGAGGAGTAGGAGGAGAAGAGGAAGAGGAAAGGAGGAGGAAGAGTAGGAGAGGAGGAGGAGAGGAAGGGGCAAAAGAAGCAGGCCCCATGATGATAATCGTATGCTAGGTGCCGTTAACAATGAAGTCCACGGTGACAGAGCCACGCCAGCCAAGCAGCAAAAGATGTATAATGCACCGTAAAAAAAAATCCAAATTATTTGACATTTTTTAACGCATTAGTTACTTTCCTATGTAACTAGTTACTTTTATAGTGTAGTAACTCATTTACTAACTCAGTTACCTTTTTGGGTTAGTAACTAGTAACTGTGACTAATTACTTTTTCAAAGTAACGTGCCCAACACTGGTCTAAACTGGAGGTCTCATATAAATTCCACCAAAAGCAAAATATCCAAAGCGACTGCTGTGTTGCATAAAGTTCTCACTAAACAGTGCAGCATTATTAACCTTGTATAACTCCATAATCGCACCATATCTGATGTTCTGTGTGGAAATTTGGGGGTCAACATGTAAAACTCACCTACAGCCATTATTTATTTTACAGAAAAGGGCTTTGAGAATTATCACCAACAGTCAAAGCCCATGTATTTCTTATTCTGTAAGGCACTTTTAATTACTTTGTGTACGAATTGTGCTATACAAATAAATTTGCCTTGCCTAGTAGTTGTTATATTATATTTTGATGATATAGTAGCCACTAAGAGTCTAACCCACAACCTCGTTACTGAGAGATTTTATTAACTACTCCGCGCTGCCTCTTCCCTGGCTCGACCTCTCTCCCTTCAGATCCAACCTCTTAAGTACTCTAATTCCATTAATTTGCTATAATCCATTAATGATTTTAATTAGCATATTAATGAGAGTGGACAGAAGTGCTGGAGAGACGGACTGAGAGAGAGAGATGGACAGAAACAGAGAAAAAAAAGAGATGAATACATATCCTTCTGGCTTTTTGTGTATTTTAGAAAATGTGTCTTCCCCCTGTTCTGATATAAGCTGCTCTTAGTAGAAACAAGACCATAGTGTGCTGTCTGCATGTAATTATACAGCCTTTTATCCTCTGAGAATCAGGAAGTAGCTTGCTTGTTGGCTTGCTAGTTGTCTTTCTGATTAGCATTGTTGGTATGGATAAACTTTTTCACTTTTTTCCACAACTTTTTCAGCTGTTTTTCACGTTTAGAAGATATTAAAACAAATCAGGTACACTGCTGTAAGTGTGGGCAAGTGAACTGTAATTACTAATCAATAACTTTTTAAAAGGCCTAATATGTTATGTCAGTATACCAATTAGCATTTAATAAAAAATAAATAAAGAGACTCCAGGTCATAGATAAAAATGTTGTGTAGACATTTTTCAAAACTAAAAACAATAAATGTCAGCTGCTTACTATTCACACCACCAAACTACAGAGGATTTTCAGACAATATGAAATCCCAGTTTATTTCAAACCTACAAACACTTTAAGACAAAAACTCGTCCACCCAAAGGACAAAACACCAAGCTACAAACAAAGCAATGTGGTCTACTCCATTCAGTGTAGTGAAGACTGCAGTGAGCGCTACATTGGAGAAACAAAACAGCCACTTCACAAGAGGATGTACCAACACAGATGGGCGTGCCAGAGTGGACCTCAGTCTGCCGTATATCTTCACCTAGAAGCCATGGGCCATTCTTTTGAGGACAGTGAGGTTCAGATTTTGGCCAGGGAAAATAATTGGTTTGAGAGGGGAGATAAAGAGGCTATTTTTGTCAAAAAAGAGAATCCTTCTTTGAACAGAAATGGTGGAGTCAGACATAATTTGTCTCCCATCTATAATTCCATTCTTAAACCTAGATCAAACAAACAAATGATATAATAGGGCTAGCCAGGGATGAATAGGTATGCTAATCTAAACGTTAGAGAAACAAAAGAGAGAAACCAATAGGCGAGATAGTTTCGGAAAGTGGTTAGCTAGTTAGCTCCTCCCTGCAGCGAGATATAAGCAAGTGTCTTACCAGCACTCTAACCAGAACTGACGAAGCCTCTCGGATGAGCGGCGAAACGTTTTCGACCAAACAAACTTTGTCCAGTTGACAAATTGAATTTCTTCTTTTATCAAACCCAGAGAGGCTCGTTATAATCTGAGAGAAACCAGAGTATATATATATATATAAGGCCAGGAGTAACACCAAAAGTTAGAGGAGTAGATCTATGGGATAGTTCCGACAAGTTAAAAGGATCAACATCAATAAAGGCATTTAAAACTTTAATTCTATAGGCCAGAGGTCATAAAATCTTTGGTTGATTTTTTAAAATATATATTAGTGCTGTCAGGTGATTAAAAAAATTTTATCGAATTAATTACAGGATTTATAATTAATTAATCACATTTTGAGAGAGATAGAGAGAGAGATTGAGAGAGAGAGAGAGTGAGAGAGAGAGGGAAAGAGGGAGGGAGAGGTTGTGAGTGAGTGAGCGAGCAAACAAACCCACTTTGCGATTGAGGTTGTCAGTTTTCATGTGGTCGAAAAAAAAAACACAACAACATTTACCACAAGCAGCCATGTTTAATTATCACTATAGAGTGGTTCTCATTATCACAACTTTCAAAAAAATATAAGTGAAACTACCATAATAACGTTTACCCAAATTATGGAAACAAATAATAACTGAACTTGTAACAGTTTTCTTGCAAAGCCAAATGGCCAATTAGATCTTGTGTTTGTTGAGCTAAGACGGAATTATTGTTAAGTATAGCAAGCATCATAGCTAGAAGGCTAACAAACGTAAGCGTTATACCATGACTAACAGTAGCCTTTCATTCATGGCATGGATAACGTAATCATGCAGAGAGAACATAGTTGCATACCTTTATCTTGTGCTTGTTTCTCCTCTTCTTCTTTTCTTTTTTTTTCTAAATTGGGCACCTGACGGCTTTGACCTCTTTCTGTCCATCATACCACGGAGGGTGAACGATCGATTTAAAAGTGATTAAATGTTGCGTTATTCTAACTTCGTTTACTATTGTCTTCTGTAGTTTCCGTGTTCCCGATGCGAGCGCTAGCGATTCTTGGTAGGAGCTAGTAGGAGCTATCATTGGTCAAATCCTGGGAGCAACTAGTGCTGTGATTGGTCAAGTAGAATTCTTGGTAGCAACTCGGGCAGACATTGGTCAAATCGTGGTAGTGTGAGCTCGACTCGCAGCCGGCCGCAGAGAGGAGGGGGTGAATCCTCTATCTTCTCTTTCTTTCTCTCTTCCTTTTCCTCTCGCGCCAGCATTGGCCAGCATTGAAGGGAATGTATTGCGCGTGTAGCCAGAGGGGGCGCCAATTTGCCAATTTCCTACACAGTGATATGATAGATAATTTTTTTTTTTCAAGCGCTCGGCACGGCGCCCCTCACGAAGTTGCGCCCTGGGCAATTGCCCCACTCACCCCCCCCAAGAACTGCCTCTGCGTTTTTATCGTTCAAATGATCCGTCAGGCTGGAGCAGCTTCGGTGATCGGAAAATTCTTTTTGACAAAAGCTCCAAATCACAGCGTTCTTGTTGATCATCCCATCTTCGTTCTTTTTATAAATAAACTTGCCGTTCAAAGGCCCTGGCAGCGATTTGCTCGCCGCACGCCAAATTTAAAATGTGCATTGAATTGCCACTCATAATTAATTGTGTTAATTTTTATAGCGTGTTAAACTGACAGCCCTAATATATATATTTCTTCATTTTTGAAGGATGAGGATGAACGTTTTTTTAGTTTGTTTGTTCGCTCGTTCATCACGTTGGTTTCTCTCTCTTCATTCCCTCGTGTCTCACTCCCTGTCAAACTGCAAACATGTCGGCCCAGATTTTATTGTTTCTTATTAGCTACATGTGAAGAGTTCCGTTACAGCTTCACTTTTACACACAGCAGAACTTAAGCTCTGTACATACGACTGCACATCGGGAAGGGATGAGGCGACTTAATTCCCTGGGCGCATTAACCAGGCTCCGAACTCCACAGCCAGACTCTACCTGCGGAATGACAAGGAGCTCCTTGGATCAGAATGACGAGAAAAGTTCAGTGTCCCAAATCTTGTCTTTGCACCATGGCTCCTCTTGCTTAATCAGATCATTAAAAAAGCCACACCATTTTCCATAATGTCGTTGCTCCATTGATCTGACCTTCAGCTTGAACTTCAGGCTTGAGCTTTGGTCAGACTCAGACTTATTTCTGTCATGAAACGAGTTGAGGCTTAAACTGGAGATAGAGCGAGTTTCAGCTCAGGATTTGAGCCTGGACTTGTTAAGCGACTTCGATGGAAAAAAAACCCTAGTATTTAATGTACAACAACAGAGTAGCTACGTTTATACACCACACTAGGCCCAATTTAAAGGGACAGTGTGTAGGATGGTGGCGCATTGGTGGATGGTGAGTATTGCAATTCCGGTTTTAGCTACGGCAGACCTTGAGGGTACCCGGGCGCGCCGTAAGGCGGACAGCTTGGCGTAGCGGCGCACGAACCACGCGCACGCGTGAAGCGCACCCGGCGCTGTGCGCGGGTGTGGGGCATCGGGAACGGGACAGCGGAGGGCGGTCTGAACCCGGGGTGCGGGCCCGCGCTGCAACAAAGCCCCAGCCGCGGTAGGTACTATGTCTTTCTTCTTTTCCTCTTAGATGAAGGCGCTTGCTCCTGTGATGTATGTGTGGAGTAAGTGTGATCCGGCAACATGCTTGTCGTTTTTTATCCAAACGCGTACTATCTCGTTGTGTGAAAAACACAAGCCAGTGCTGACAGCTATAAAGAAAACGCGGAGCCCAGCTCCAGCTCTCGTAATCAAAATGGCTGCCTCTACATGGGGAAGATGCCCCTTTTATGCAGGTATATCTAATACTTTGATTTCATGATGGAAGTGAAAAGGCTTGGAAAACACTGTATTTTTGAATGGGTATCTTCAATTTCGGTAATTAACGGGTAAAAATCTTACACTCTGTCCCTTTAATATAAAACACAATTGTATGCGATATACTGTACATAGTAGAGGGTCCCTGCTCCAGCTCTCCATCAGTTTCCTGGCCTGAAAAACTTTGAAGACCCCTGCTATAGGCAAATACAGAGTGCTAGAATGATTTAAAGACATATTTTAGTAGAATAGATTACTCAAAAGAACTGCTGTACTGAACTCATGAGTAGTTGTTATTTTTATTGTATCTTTTTTTTTATCCCCTTGTGCTATCCAAGTTGTTGCTTGTTTGCTGACAGCTTTATTCTTGGCATCATCTTTTGTAAACAGGGTCAAACATTCAGAAGTGATTTCACTTCAACTCCTTCAGTTAGTTTTATGTAAAATGTTTGAAACTGTTTATTAAGTTCATGACTGAAGAAAATAAACTAGTGCTACTACTATTAAAACTACTTTTGTCTTTAAGTAAAGTGGGCATACTTTCTCTTTCAAGTCTTCCCCAAAATTCTCCAAAATCCTGACTCAGACAATGACTCGGATCTGGGACATTCTGTAGATTCCCCACAGCAGAAACAGGAGTATTATCAGGCGTCTTTTCAGTACTACGGCCCTCGTCTATGGAACTGTCGGAGGAGCTCAGGGCTGCAGAGAACGTTCATGTTTTTAAGAGTGGGCTCAAGACTCACCTGTTTAGCATGGCCTTTGATTGAATTTGTTTGTTTTTGTTTTTTATTATATTATTTTTTTATTATTATTGGTGGCACGGTGGCTGAGTGGTTAGCACTCATGCTTCACAGCACGGCAGGAGAGCTGCAGGAGAGGCTGGGAAAGCCCCGGTGTCCAACTCCAACCTGATTCCAGGTTCGGTGCAAGCAAGATTTTTTTCGGGGGACCTGCATAACTAACTCTTCTGAGCCACACAGACCGATTTTCTGGGCACAGAAGCACTGTGACCAGTGGCTAGAGTTTTGAATTGCTTAACAAAATTTCTGCGTGAGAAATACCATGTGTGGCGTGTGAGCGTGTGAACTCGTTGAAATGCGTGTGTCACACTCTCAAAGCGTGAGCCTTGAGAGCGCTGATCATGTGCCAGTCTGTCCCATTATTCAGGTTTTTGTTATAGCCGGAGTAATCGGAATACTGAGCCGCTGATAAACTGTAATAACTTAAACTGTAAGTTATTTATTCAACATGAATGAAGATCAGTAATTTGGGTGGGGGCTGCACCTCCAGGAATCAAATTAAAAATTCAAAATGCAGATTTGTGTTGTAATACAGTGAGTTTTTGGTTTAGACTATCATAGAAATGATAAGGTTGAATATTTATGCATTTATTTTCTAGATATTTGACTTGTACTATATACATTTATATAATTATGCCTTATTTGACACCAGTCTCTTGCTCTTTTCACTACTTATTTAGAATTTATTATTATCACCATTTATATATATTTTTTCTCTTTGTTATTGTGACGTGTGAGCTGCTGTCCAAATAATTTCCCTTGTGGATCAGCAAAGTTTGTTTAAAGGCGCCACAGTTTTAAACAAGATAAGAGATAAAGTAAAGGGAGAGATCAAAATGGTAAGAGAGTAAGTGAGGAGAGAAACAAAAAGAGGGGAGGAAGGAGAGTGAGGAAAGGGAGGAAGGAGAGAGAGAGAAGGGAGGAAGGAGAGAGAGAGAGAAGGGAGGAAGGAGAGAGAGAGAGAAGGGAGGAAGGAGAGAGAGAGAAGGGAGGAAGGAGAGAGAGAGAGCGAGAAGGGAGGAAGGAGAGAGAGAGAGTGAGAAGGGAGGAAGGAGAGAGAGAGAGAGGAAAGGGAGGAAGGAGAGAGAGAGAGAGAAGGGGGGAAGGAGAGAGAGTGAGAAGGGAGGAAGGAGAGAGAGAGAGGGGGAGAGGGAGGGAAGGGAGAAAGGAGAGAGAGATGGACAGAAACAGATGAGGAAGGGAAAGATTAAAAAGGGTGAAAGATGGTGTGAGTAGAGAGAGGAAGAGATGGACAGAAAAAGAAAGATAAAGAAGAGAAGATAAGGGGAAGTAAGAAATAAAAAAGGTGAGAGAGTAAGTGAGGAGAGATGTGGACAGAAAGAAAGATAAAGAGACGAGGGGAAGAGATGAAAAAAGTGTAAGAGTGAGGAGTGAGAAAGATGAGGGATAAGAGATGGAAAGAAAGAAAGAAAGAAAGAAAGAAAAGGAAGGGAGGGGAGAGAGGAGTGAGAGATGAAGCACAGGGATAAAGGGTGAGAGATTGTGTGAGGAGAGAGCACGAGATGGGCAAAATCAGAAAGATTAAGAGGGAGAAGGGGAAGGGAGAGATAAAAAAGGGTAAGACAGAGAGAGATGAAGAACTCCACCAGCAAGGTTCCACAGTGCAGCTTTTATATAACAGCTAAAAGGTGTCTCCACAAAACAAGTTCAAGACCATTTTTCAAAGAGCAATCATTTCCTCCCCTTGGGCTCCACATTTCTCACTTGTTTGAATCATAACGTTGCAGAAAATAACATTTCAGGTGTCCACTCCTTATATCTGCAGCCTCTTCCTGTCTTTAAATTGGAGGGTATTAAGACATAACATACAGCTCTGGAGAAAAATAAGTGACCGACAACAGGGTTATTGCATCAAATATTGATTTCTGAACTCTTCTTAAGTGTAAACATTAGTATTATGTTGGTTAAAAATGAATTTGATCTGGTTTCTTTGCATTGTTTAAGGGCTGAAACATGTATCTTTTTTGTTATTTTGACCATTTGTCATTTTTCTGCAAATAAATGCTCTAAAGGATAATATTTTTATTTGGAATTTGGGAGAAATGTTGTCAGTTTATAGACTCAAACAAAAACGTTCCTTTTGCCCAAACACATACCTATAAGTAGTAAAATCAGAAAAACTGAATGTAGCAGTGGTCTCTTTATTTTTTTCCAGAGCTGTATTTAGATCACTGTGGGCTTTGCCTGGTTTACCCCTGACCATATCACAAGTGATATATGGTCTGGAAGCCACCTTCGAAATATCTCGTAGCGGAGGTGTGGTTTACGATCGCCAACGGCCGTTTATTGGGCGTTACGAATGTCTATCATTTGGAGTATACGTAGCTCATAGCCAATGTCAGTTGTCAGTTCAAACCACAAGCTTCCATTTGTCACGTTGTACGTGTCACCGTCTTCCACCCCTCCCCGCTCTCTGATTGGCTCCCAGAATCAGGAGCACCCGCCTTTGCCCGCAACGTCCCTTCCATTCAGCTGTAAAATTGGTCTTAAATGACCTAAAACCACAGCAGCTGACAGCTCTAGAGGCCTTTCTTTTCAAAAAAGATGTTTTTGCATTGCTTCCTACCGGCTTGGTTCACGTCGCTGTCCATTAACTGTTCTCTGATTAGTTCACTTAGCTGTCTGTCTAAGCGCAACAGCAGCGCATTCTGGACGAAGCGTTACCAGACTCGCCGCTGGTACAGCGATGAGTCATGGATTCTTCCAGGCAACAAGATCTCAGAATCTCAGGTTAAAAAAAAAAAAAAAAAAAGTACAAACAACTTTATCCGCCAAAAAGCGACACCTGTGATGCTAAAATGCTAAAGTGGCTAAGTGCCAGCAGTTTTGGGTGAGCAATGGAACGCTAACAGTGACTAAACTCAGCAAAAATCGTACCAAATTAACTTCAACACTTAAAAATCACCCCAACAACAGTTTAGAAATGTATCAGAATGTGTTTTGGGTTGATAAAATGCTTAATATTGAAATCCACGTGTTTTGTTGCCTTATTTTCAGGGTAAAATCTCTCGTGTTTAGTTTTGCATCTTCAGGTCTATTCTCACAGACAAAACCTCCAGGAATCAAATTAAAAATTCAAAATGCAGATTTGTGTTGTAATACAGTGCGTTTTTGGTTTAGACTATCATAGAAATTATAAGGTTGAATATTTATGCATTTATTTTCTAGATATTTGCCACCCCTCCCCGCTCTCTGATTGGCTCCCAGAATCAGGAGAGCTCGCTTGCCATAGTTGCCAGGCTGTCAGATCGGAACGAACAAAAGCAGCCTGGGATTTCTCAGGTTACCGTGGGCTTGAGTATTGAGAGAATCGCACTGTTAACCATAAGGAGGGTTTGAATAGGGCCCAGGAGAGATTGCTAGATTATTCAAACATGCATGGATGACGTTTAAAAGCTTGTTATAACATGGTAGAAAGCTAAAAGCAAACACAAATAAAAACATAATACATCTTTAAAGTGAATATGACAGGTTAGACTACTCATTTCATCGCAAAAGGTGAAATTCAATTTGTCAACTGGACAAAAGTCAGACGCTGGTGGACACTGCCTATATCTGCCTGAAGGGAGGAGCTAACTACAATGAAATTACTCTGAAGCTACCACATCTCACTTCATTTCATCATTCTATTTAAAAGAGGGGGCATTATATTTAAACCAGTGGGAGTAGCTCAGTTTGTAGAGTTCATTTGAGTTGAAGGTTGGCGGTTTGAATCCACCTCTCGAGGTAATCATCATCATTTTGTTGAGTGGTCAGATCCACTGGTTCACTGGTGGTGGTTCCAGCTCCAACCGTTGATTACTGCTATTTTATCCTTGGGCAAGACACTTAGCCCACCTTGCCCCTCATGTGAGAATGCGTGTGTGAAAGGGTGAGTGGCTCCTGGATGTAAAGCACTTTGTATCACGCAGGAAACTCAAATGCAACACAAGAAAGCACTCAAACGCGAAGGCCTTGGTTCGGTTCAACAGACAGTGTCCTTCAGTGGGTAAAGCTTAATATTTAAAAACAGGCTGAAAAACGACAAAAGATGATATGATTATATTATGTGAACTAAAATATCTTCCAAAACTGGGAAATTCTGTAATTAGGAAACAGGGTAATGTGTTTCTTAAATGTCAATGTCGGGTCCAACGTCAGTCCCAGGTATTTAAACTCTTTATGTGGACGTCCATCAACATGGACACCTACCTGGCTGTACCATGCCATTTTGTGGGTGAGAAAAAAAAAAAATTCGGGCTCAGCTCAGTGTTATTGGGAGGGCAGGCATTCCCCCAGTCACACACTGCTGAAAATGTAGCTTGTATGAAACCGTCCCTGATGGAAGAATGGGGAATCACTAATAAGGTGACATGTATGGTCACTGATGGCACTCCCAATAAGGTTGCATGTGTGAGAGAGCTGAAGCTTATCATATTTGCATTGCACACATGCTAAATCTGATATTGAAGAAGGCACTTGACCAGAACTCTGTGCTCTTTGGCATCCGGGCCAAAGCAAGGAAGCTGCTAAGGTATGGTCATTCCCTTTATAATAACATTAATAGTTTGTCTGTGTTCCTGCTGCCGTGATTTAAGTCGTTTTCACACCTGCCTTGTTTGGTTCGTTTAAAACGCTCCTTTGATTCGGACCTTTTGGGCTGGTGTGAATAAAAACCAAAAATCTCGATCCGGAGCAAACAAGCGAACTGAGACCACCTAAAAAGGTCGGTCTCGGCATGGTTCCATTCGAACTCGGTGTGGTTCGTTTGAGGTGAGAATGCAGACCAGACTCGATCCGACACAAGTTGGCTTTATGGGAAACAGAGGCTGACGAAACGAAACGAAACTTACATGGCTTACTTAAGTTTTGCGTGAAGAGCAGGAGTTGAGAAGTTGATGCGCGCACGAGTGCTGTCCTCCGTAGCCGTCTTGCCCTGTGTCTTCGTCATTTGGAAATTAATAGTAAAATAGTGTAAACCTGCTGCTCAAACATTTGTGCGAACTGTAAAAACTGTGCAAACCATATTGCTAAGGCTAGATTGAAAACAGCACGTAACGCCATTATTCTCCTCCTTCCGTTTGGACATGGCGTTTTGACACGGCTCATTTCTGTCCAATGGCTGAGCAACCTCAGCACACGTGGTTTAGGTTATAGATGTTGGTCCACTTGGGAAAATACTGCAGTGTGAAAGCGAACCGCACCAAAATGAAAACAAAAAATTGGCCTGGACCAAAGCAAGTGAACTATCGGACTTTCTTGGGGTGAAAACGACCTTAATGGCCTACTCATCTGTATCTTTAAAAGGAGAAGCTTACAAGTGCAGCTATATCTGTGGATGGCAAAAATGAAGCTAATGCAAGAAGTGGAGACCAGATGGAATAGCACATTTGATGCTGCAACGTTTGGTGGAGCTAAGGGAGCCAGTCGGAGCAGCGTGGGCTACAACATGACATCCCCATGATCACTTCAGATGAGTAAAACATTGCTGGAGGGTGCCTTTCTTTGCCGTCTCCCTTTTATGATGCCTCTGTAGAGCTGTCGGCCGAGGAAAATGTGTCTGTCTCCAAAGTTGTCACCCTAAAGAAAATACCGGAGCAAAACCTTGTGGAAGAAATGGTAAAGCCGGCACCTGCAGTGGCACTGAAAATGGGAGACCAGCTCATCAGGCAACAACGGGAGAAGCTTTCTACTTTGCAGTCGATGAGCCTCGTGTCCCTTGCTACAGTCCTGGACTCCCGATTTAACGTTATTGGATTTTTCAGTCAAACAAAAGCCACCGAAGCTATAAAGCGACTGACCTCAGAGTGTGCTACCATTATAAGGGCACAACAAAGTGGAGAGAAAATTCCCCAGGCTTCTACCTCCGATGATGTCACCGGAGGTAATCTGTTATTTTACATTTTGCCATCAGGTACTCCTATGAGAACACTTACTAACAAGATCTGTGGTTTCCTCTTTAGGTATCAAACTGTGGCATCGTTTAGACACCAGTGTCATGGAGGCAAGGAGGTCTCAAAATGTGACTGCAGATTCCACTGTTGAGGTCCAGCGGTATCTTTCAGAGCCAAATATTGGAAGACTCGAAACCCCTCTGGAGTACTGGGAGAGGCAAAAACTCGTACTTGCCTTTTTGTGCACACCGGCATTTTCTGTGCCTTGTGAAAGGGTCTTCTCCAAGCCCAGAGAGGTTGTGTTAAAAAAAAGAAATTGTTTAAAATCAAAAACTGTTGAGAAACTCTTGTTTCTGAATAAAAATTAATAAAATTTCCCCTGTCCTGAACATCATTGTCCAAGTTACACAAGCATAATCTGTGCCCCTTTCCTAGTTCCACAAGCACTTTCACTGTCCTCTGCCTGATTACGCCTTTGCCATATTATGATATTACCATTTTTACACACACAGAATACCTGCAACATTTATTATACACATATGTGATAATATATGTACATAAATTGGTCATTTCCAACAGACACAAAAATCATCACACATTCTGTGGTTCAGATACAGCTGCCTGTGATTACACACGTGGCCAGTAGGTGGTTTCATGCGCACATGAAGCTTCGAGAAATGAACCCTTTCTCAAACCAATTGGCTCAAGTGATTCAATGCCTCACGAGGCTTCACCTCACCATCACTAGAACTGACTGGGCAGATGGAGTTTATATTGACGACCCGGGGATGGTTGGGGAACGAGCGGCAGCTGCAGGAAAAACAAGGAGAGAGCAAAAGATGGACTGGGTCAGGCTAAAAAAAAATGGAGCTGGACTGGGGATAGACTTAGACAAACTTTATTGATCCACAAGGGAAATTATTTGGGTACAGTAGCTCACTCATCAAATATAATATGTAACAAAGGGTAACAAAGGGTAACAAAAAATAGAAGAACAGCAAGAAAGATAGCAAAAGACCGGTGTCAAATGAGATATAATTATAAAAATAAAAATAAGCAATAGGCAAAACTGTGACACTTTGAGCCTTGAAAGTGGAAAAGTACTGTTTTAAAATGTGACTGTTTACCATTAAGCTACATCACTTTTTTTTTTTGCTCTCCAAGGACAGAGGTTGTGTTGTTTAAAACCAAAAACTGTTGAGAAACTCTTGTTTCTAAATAAAATGAATAAAATTTCCCCTGTCCTGTATGTACATCATTGTCCAAGTTACACAAGCATAATCTGTGCCCTTTTCCTAGTTCCTCAAGCACTTTCACTGTCCTCTGCCTGATTTCGCCTTTACCATTTTCAGAAAAAAACAGCTTATTATGACATTACCATTTTGGGAAAATTTACACACACAGAATACATACAACATTTATAATACACATATGTGATAACATATGTAGAGAAATTATTTGGTCATACATTTTTTGTAATTCATAGTCATTCCTAACAGGCAAAACTGTGACACTTTGAGCCTTGAAAGTGGAAAAGCACTGTTTTAAAATGTGACTATTTACCATTAAGCTACGTGGCTTTTTTTTTAGGTTTTAGATATAGTCCATGGATATTTGAGTTGTGATCTCTCCTGGGCCTGTTTGAACCCTCTTTACGGTTAGCTGTAAGATTCTGTGCAATGCTCTGCCCACAAGCCTAAGTCACCAATGCTCCCACATGACAAATCTCCATAAATATACAACAACATGACACAAAACTGTACAGCAGAGACAGAGAACTCAGCGCGGCATTTGTATTTTTGTCCTTTCCTTTTCACACAAACTGCCACTTAACTCATGTATAAATATGAGAAATATTTACCACACCAAACCAAGTCAGAATTAGAAAAAATACAAAAACATGCCATGTGCTCTTTAAAGGTCCTATATTAACCAAAATTGACTCTTGTGAGCTCCAGGCAATGTAATAATGTTGCTACCTCCTCATAAAAAGACCTGGAGTTGTGTTTTGTGTTTTGTAATCCTTTATTATTAGTCTGTCTACATCTCCAAAACACTCAGTTCCATCTTGTGATGTCATGAAGTGGTGGTTTTCAAGTTAAGAACTCCTTTTAGTTCAGTAATAATTGGCAATTCCTCAACTGAAATGATCCAAATGAGTCGTTGTATGGAGTTTCAAAAGACAGTGGAGCACTTCCTGTATTACCGCCACATGACATCGTAACGTGAAACAAAGTGTTGAGAAGAACTCAGCCTAAATACGCAGGGTTTGTGTGTTAAACATGTGTGAATGAAACAAAACAACTCCAGGTTTGTTTGTGATATGGAACAGCATAACACAGATGAGAAAATGGTGAAATATGACCCTTTAAAGGGACAGTGTGTAAGATTTTTACCCGTTAATTACTGAAATTGAAGATACCCATTCAAAAATACATTGTTTTCCAAGCCTTTTCACTTCCATCATGAAATCAAGGTATTCTTTTGGACTTAGATATAGTCACATAAAAGGGGGATCTTCCCCATGCAGAGGCAGCCATTTTGAATACGAGAGCCGCAGAAGGACATTTGGGCTCCGCCTTCGCCTTCGGCAAGGCTCGTGGTTTTGGGTAAACAACACAAGCATGCTGCCGGATCAGACTCGTAATGGATCTAACACGTGTTTTGGACTAAATTGTTTTACTGGATTTTATTCGCTGGATCCTTATGGACAAATTGAGAGCAAGTTTATGGTGAAATACAGAGTTTGACCTGTGCAAAGCATTCTAAGGTAAGCTAACCTCGTTTTGTGCTTTTCCGTATAAAAGCCCCATGTGCTCGGGGAGTGTTTGTTGTGCAGGGAAATGAATTGCATAGTCAAAAAGAGGAGACTGTAAGGTTTCATTTGATGTGTAGAGTGTCATGGTACATGATTGGGAATGTGTGTTTTCATGAGAAAAAAAAAAAAAAAACGGGACCGTGCGGCGCGCGGCTTGTGCGCGCCCGGGTGACCCTTGAGGTCTGCCGTAGCTAAAACAGAAAGTGCAATAGCACCATCCACCTATGCGGCACGAATCCTACACACTGGGGCTTTAACACAGCTTTCTTTTCAAATATAACCTCTAAAACACCTCACATGTTATGTGAACTTCAGCATGGGAATACATTTGAAAAAAAAAAAAAAACAGATTCATTTTTTCTTCCGTAGAGCCATCTCCTATTTAAAACCAGATGGGATTATACGCGGTACGCAGTGAATATATCCATGCTTCATAAGGATTACCTCTAAGCTATCTAGTGTTACCTTGCTCTCACCGTGGACTCCCTATTAAAATATAGGCCAGGGGCACGGCATTATTCTGTGTTTATGATGGTGTGGGCTTACCGCATAGGCACAGAGAGAATGCGGAATAGAAAGAGCTCCCAAAGTCAATATTTAACAGTAGATCTCAATGCTCTCCAGGAAATGTGTGCCGCCGTTCTGCGTGTTTGCGATAACAGTTAGCGCTGATGTACAGAGGTATTAAGGCTAGCTTGAATTCTGAGATATACAGTCTCAAAGTTTCAAATATGGAAATGGTGTTTGCAATTTCAGGCAATGTGACATGTTAGAGCCTCCAGAATCCCCTCCCTAAGCTGCAGAGGCTGCACTAGCACTCATTCAGGATTGGTGCAGGTGCTGGGGTTTAGGATGTGACCTTCTGTTCAGAGAGAACAACATTTTAGGTTCAAACCAATTGGATTTCAGCTAGGGATGCAATGGTACAGGTTTTTCAGTTTAGTATTATTAGTTAGTTAGTAGTATTTTAGACTTTGGTATCTGCAGATATTCGATATTAGTGATACTAGTGTGTAGGGAGTGAAAAATGCTGTTTAGTTCCAAACAATGAACTTACTACAAGTAACAGATGAACTGCTTTGTATGAATAACTGTTCAAACATTATGAAAGCTTCTGGGCCAATATTAGCTGGTAAATGGTCTCATACATCCAGTTAGAGGCTAAACCAGGATATCAACTAAACTGATATCATGGAACAGACAGTTCTCTCCAGTCGTCTCTCCAGCGCTGTGGTCTACTGAGGAGGAAGCCTCAAGAAGAACACCGTGCAGCTGGATAAGCTGCTGAGGAAGGCAGGATTTATAGTGGGTGCAGAGCTTGGCTCACTCACATCTGAGGCTGAGAAGAGGGCCTTGTTTGTTGTTTGTTTGTTCGTTCGTTTGTGTTTTGTTTTTTTTCCTGTTGGCGGCACGGTGGCTGAATGGCTAGCACTTATGCTTCACAACAATAAGATTTGGGTCGCCCGGGCCTTTCTGTGTGGAGTTTGCATGTTCTCCCCGTGTCTGGGTGGGTTTCCTCTGGGCACTCCGGTTTCCCCCATCAACCCAAAACATGCACCATAGGTAAAATCCTTGGGTCCTGACCAAACCTAAACAACAAAATCATGGGGATGGTCCCCGGGTCAAATGCAGAAAACAATTTCTCCTGTGTGAGATCAATAAAAAGTCAATCTTCTAATACTTAATCACTGTAAGGCACTTTGTGTTACAATTTTGTATGAAAAGCGCTTTATAAATAATGTTTGATTGATTGATTGATAAACAAGCTTCTGTCCATCCTGGATAACCCCCAGCACCCCTGAAGAGCAACATCACCGGACAGGAGAGCACCTTTGGGGACAGGCTGTTGTCTCTACCCTGCTCCATGAAAAAACTCCTTTGTAGCATACAGCTATTCAACATGTCACTATAATTTGATAAATTTATATAAAGTGATGTCATGTATTATACTATGTATTGTATTCTGCTGGACATACAAATTTCCTTAAAAAAAAGTATTTATCCATCTATTTGTGGCATTACCTGCTTGTCAAAGCCTGATCTCGTCAGATCTTAGAAGTTAAGCAAGGCAGGGCCTGGTTAGAACTTGGATGGGAGACCGCTGAGAATTCCAGGTGCCACAGGGGGGCGCCAGTCACAAAAATTGTCATTGTGTCCTTAAGCAAGACACTTCACCCACATTGCCTAATATGAAAGTGGTGTGTGTGGAGGTGATCGGAGGGGCCGATGGCGCAGATTGGCAGCCTAACTTCTGTCAGTCTGCCCCAGGCCAGCTGTGGCTACAGAACGTATCTTACCACCACCAAGTGTGGAGTGAATGAACAATGAACTGTAAAGCGCTTTGGGTGTCATGAAAGGCGCTATATAAATGCTATGAATTATTATAATTATTATTTATCTGATTTTTTTAAAAGCAAGTCACAACTACTATGAAGGAGACCAGACATTAACAATGTTCTGAACAACTTTAATCAACCTTCTAGGTAATGGGCAATCGCTGTTCGCCCTGTGCCACTAATGGTTCTGATGTCCTATAATACGATGTGTTTGACTCTTGTGTTCTATAATACACAAAACTGAGCTTTAAGCCATGTTGTTACCTCCCTAGAAAACAAACATGGAGTTGTATTTTGTTTCATTCACAACTGTTTGAGTAATCCTGCATTATTAGTCTGTCTCCAAAGCTCAAAATGCTCTGTTCCACCTTGTGATGTCATGAAGCAGTAGTTTTCAAGTTAACAGCTTCTTTTACCTTTTGTTTAGTAGAGATTTGAAATTCCAGGACTGAAATAATCCAAATGATCTCGTTTTCGAGGGAGTCCAAAAACACAAAATATTAGTAATACACAATACAGTAACAATACAATACAATAGACAGAATACAAATACCACATGACATCACAAGGGGGAACAGAGTGTTTTCCGTTTGAGAGAAGAACTCAGCCTAAATATGAAGGGTTTGTGTGTTAAACATGCGTGAATGAAACAAAACACAACATGATGTTTGCAATGAGGAAACTATATTATAACATAGATCAGAAAATAGCATAATACCGTAATAATACTTAAATTAAGTAGTTATTAAGCCTGAATCATTCTTAATAAACTGACTTGCTCACAAAAGTGATACCATACAAACTTAAGAATCCGACTTCTTTTGCTCACCGTCTCTGCACGTGTTTAGACTGACATTGGAGGAAGCGTCTGGGGAGGGGGAAATCTGGCATGGCTGTTTGTTGTCGTCCCTACATTGCGAGAGTAGATAAACAACTGGCTCAAAGTTTGTCTCCCCCATCTGCTCCCACTTGTGTTCGAGCGAAATGTCAATCATCATCGTGCCCTTCTTAATGAACTCTGGGAAATATCCAAAACATCCCTGGAACCCAAACAGACTTAACGACCTGATGCGCTAATGTCCCAATTTTCTCATGAAGTAATCACCCATAATGGATTCTTCATCGAAAATAAGACTTTATGAAATGCTAATTATGAACTCAACTTGGAGATTGTTTAACTTCGGGCGAGTGAAGAGGTTGAGAAGTTTGATGAACTTACACTACTTTGCTTCGCCAGATTGAGTAGAGCAGACTTTTCAAAGAGTGGGTACTACACCAAATTAACTTTTTTTGGACTTTCTATCATGTTATAACGTTGTCCCTGATCAAAAACATGCCTAAAGTGGTTTTAGATATCACCCGTGCATGTTTGAGTAATTTAGCTACAGTATCTCTCCCGGGCCCTATTCGAACCCTCATTAGAGTTAGCTGTAAGATTCTGTACAAGGCTCCACCCACAAGCCTACATCACCCATGCTCCCACATGACAATTCTCCATAAATACAGTTCTGGAAAATAAATAAACCATACCACTGCATTTTTTTTTAACTGAAATCAGCATCTCTACATGTATTACAGCCATTCCATTCCAGCGTCTGTTGAATTCCAACACAAACACAAAGCTGAGCTACTTCAGTTCTTGCACCAGGAGTGGAATAAAGTCACCCAAGAACAATGTGAAAGAGCATGCCAAGACGCATGAAAGCTAAAAATAAGGGTTATTGCACCAAATATTGATTTCTAAACTCTTCTTAAAGGGATATGCCACCCCCAGGTCAAATTTGGGCATCTCCCCACAGTCCAGAGACTAAAATAAGTGGTGGAAGAATACAGTCGAATCACGCAGCACGCTGCCAGGGGAATCCCAGTTACGCACCAGGAAGGGAGTTCCCCTGTTGCACAACGTGGTGCGTGATTCGACTGTATTCTTCCGCACTGGAAAATAGTTCCCACCCAAAATGACCAAGGCAAGCTCTCCGTGTTGATTTGCACATTTATTTGCACTCGATATGAATGCGCACTACACATAAAGTAATTGGGAAACGCATCGAGCAAATTAATTCCTTTTGGCCGAAATCTTTCTCTGGCGACGTTAGACTCCAGTCTAAGGCGGAGGAGCTGCAGATACCGCGGCGGTCAGTGGCGACAGACTCGGACAATGGCTGGGTGAGCAGGAAAACGCTTTCCACCACTTATTTTAGTCTCTGGACTGTGGGGAGATGCCCAAATTTGACCTGGGGGTGGCATATCCCTTTAAAGAGACAGTGCGTTTTTATTTTTATTTTTTATTATTATTATTTTTTATGTTAATCTGTATGGATTCCCTTCTAACAATGTCGTGCTGTAACACTGGCTTACCTCTGACAGTCTCTTCTCAGCCCGGTTCTGCTCGGGTTCTGGAGCTCACTTAAGGTCCAGTAAGTTCACGGGGACAGGAAATAAAGCTTGTTTTTCTTCGCAACAACATTTGTCCAAAAAGTGATATATATTTCCATCACAAACAGTTGTCTGAAAAAAATCCAGCAGCCTAATTCGCATTCGCATATTTTCTCTAGATTTGTATGACTGCGCCCACATTAGCTCTATTAGCCTGTTCACTTTTAGCGGAAGTGTACGGCAGATGTGGTACATCGACATCCGATGTTTACAAGTGAACAGGCTATAGGCTAGGCTACACGTGCAGTGATACAGCTCGAAGGGAACCATGCGAAGTAGGGAAAATAGGCTGCTGGATTTTTTTCGGACAACTGACTGTGAGCGAAATATATATCACTTTTTGGACAAATGCTGTTTTGCGAAGAAAAACAAGCTTTATTACCTGTCCCCGTAAACTTACCGGACCTACTTACGTGAGCTCCAGAACCCGAGCAGAACTGGGCTGAGACGAGACTGTCAGAGGTAAGCCAGTGTTAACGCACAGCACTGTTAGAAGGGAACCCATACAGATTAACATAAAAAAACAACAACAAAAAACGCACTATCCATTTAAGTGTAAACATTAGTATTATGTTGTTTTAAAATGAATTTGATCTTGTTTCTTTGCATTGTTTGAGGTTTGAAAACATGGATCTTTTTTGTTATTTTGACCATTTGTCATTTTCTGCAAATAAATGCTCTAAACGATAATATTTTTATTTGGAATTTGGGGGAAATGTTGTCAATAGTTTATAGACTCAAACAAAAATATTCCTTTTGCCCAAACACATACCTATAAGTAGTAAAATCAGAAAAACTGATCATTTTGCAGTGGTCTCTTATTTTTTTCCAGAGCTGTACACAAAATCATGTCAAAACAAAAGCATCCCAAGTATGGCCCAGGGGTCAAATGAGGCCCTCAGACACCTTTTTGTTGGCCCTCCTATTCCTCCTGCTGAAATGGTCCAACTGATCATCATAGACAGAACTTTTTACTGTAAATTTAAAGATCCCATGACATGGTACTTCTTGATGCTTTTATATGGCTCCTTAATGGTTCCCTAATACTGTAAATGAATCCTTCTTCAAAATCAACACTCAGTGCATGAGAAACAGAGATAAGCTGAGAAAGAGTAATTTTTCTCACTCTGAACACTCTATAATGGGTGTTGTTGCTTGAATGCAAATGAGGAGAAAAGAGCTGGCCAATAGTAGAGGGTGGGGGCGTGGCCAAACGCTCGGCTCTCGCTCTGTGCGCTCTCTGATCCATTTCCTTGTTTTTGCACGGGGGGAGAGATTTGAAGCGTCCCATTGAAAAATAAACACATTTCCACAGAAAATAAAATTAAACCACTGCTGTTCAAAGGTCCAGAGGCTCAGATAAAGGACTTCCGAGCCTAGAAACACTCGGACGTGCCTCCAGGCAAATAAAACAACGCATTTCGCATTGCCTAGCGCATTCGCAGTCCAAACTCTCTGGGCGTGATTTACAGAGACGCTGAGTACAGACAGACGGGGGTGGAACTGCATTTGCATTTCTTTTTTCGATCTGACGTCAATAAGGTGCCTTGTTCAAAATCGCCCGTTTGAGCTCCGATTTTTGTAACGCAGAAAAGGATCGCAAATGCTCAGTTTAGACATTTCGCAACTTTTAACCATGGGGGGAGGGGGGCTAAACAGGGTAGGGGAGCTCACATTAACGTTCAAAAACCTCAGAAAGTGAAAATTTCATGCCATGGGACCTTTAAGTAATTCAACCTCAATAGCATCAGATTGTTTTGTGATACAGACTTAAAAGCACTTGCTCTGTCTGGAATGTTCCACAGTATGACATTAAACAGCTCTACTTTACATTTATTCATTTACAGGTGGTTTTATAGTTCAAAAATACCTAGGAAAACAGGCGTTCTGACTGTGAGCGGGGTCGCCTCTCCACAGATCTGACCTGTAACGTTGTCTGGTTTGGTGTCTATGAAGATAGAAAGGTTTCATACCATACTGTGAAATATTCCAGACAAAGCAATAATATCTCCATGGAGAAAAGCATTTATTTGATGGACCCCCACCGGAAAAGTTACACAAAGCGCCTTTAAATGCTTGAGCCACAAAAAATATTGATGTTTTATTTTGTACTTAATGTATCTTACGAGAGCTACTGCTGCTTTTATTAAGCTGTTTTATGTGGTGAGCCAAAAATGCATTTCAACCTTGAGAGACTTTGAAAACAGTCTGTTTTATTTATTTTTATATCTTATGGTATGAGAATGTGTGAAGAATCCCTCAGTCGTCCAGGTAGAATCCATGGTAAAGGGAGAAATTCAATTTGTCAACTGGACAAAGTTTATTTGGTGGAAGACCAAGCTACTTCGTCAGTTCTGGCTAGAGTGCTGGTGGACACTGCTTATATCTGCCTGAAGGGAGGAGCTAACTACAATGAAATTACTGTGAAACTATCACACCTCTTTGTGTTCAGTTTCTGTCTTTTGTTTTAAGTTTACTGTCAGGGGTCTGATGGGACACAATTTGTCTCCCATATATAATTCCATTCTCAAACCTAAATCAAAACAAACAAAGAAAACAATAGGGTAGCCAGGCCACGTCCAGAGGTGTGAGAACACCCATTATGGTACTGAATGGGTATGCTAAACAAGACCCCAGACAGAAACTTAAAACAAATAGGTGTGATAGTTTCATTTCATTGTAGTTAGTTCTTCCCTTCAGGCAGATATGAGGGTCATTCAAAAAGTTCTAAGACAAATTAAAAAACAACTTTATTTTTTGAAAGTAACAAAATTATTTTTCTACATAACATCCTCCTAAGTCAATACGCTTCTGCAAGCGATGTTTCCACCGAAAAATTCCTTCTTGATAGAATTCTGGAGCTTGTCTAGTCAACCAGGTCACAACCTCCCTCTTCGCTTCAAGTATGGACTGAAATCTTGTTCCTTTTAAATGTTCCTTCAATTTTGGAAATAGGAAAAAAAAAACATCCATAAACATTGTGCAAATCTTCAATAATTTCTTTAGGTTTCCATTGAAGTTTTGTTAGAAATGTAATTTTTGCTCGGACTTCATATTGGCTCATTTTGGAGGGTCAAAAAAGTGGGTGTATATATGTAACGTAACTCTTTGAATAACAAAGCTAGAATGACGGAACTTGTCAAATGTGTTTATAAGTCATCAGTGGTACAATTCGAGGTCATTTTGTTGAACTAGTTCGACTCATTTTGAATTTATGGCATTTGTCTTAGAACTTTATGAATGCCCCTCGTATAAGCAGTGTCTACCTAGCCTGGGAATTCCCAGGCCGCTTCCGTTCGTTTCGAACTGGAAGGCGGCCTGGAAACTCGTCCAAGCGAGAGTCCCAGATTTAGGGCCCCAATCAGAGAGCGGGGGAGGTGTGGCAAGACGGTGACGCGTACTACATGACAAACGGAAGCTTGTAGTTTGAACTGACAACTGACATGATTGGCTATGGACTTACGTATACGCTCAATGATAGACATTCATAACGCCCAATAAACGGCTGTTGGCAATCGCTAACCACACCTCCGCTACGGGATTTTTCGAAGCGAGTTTCCAGACCCATATCTCACTTGTGATATGGTCAGGTGTTAACCAGACTAGTGTCTACCAGCACTCCAGCCAGAACTGACGAAGCAGCTTGGATGAGCTGCAAAACGTCTTCGACCAACTAAACTTCGTCCAGTTGACAAATTGAATTTCTCCCTTTACTATGGTATGAGAACTTCTCCTAACCCTACCTTCTACGGAGTGTTTTGGATAATTTCAGTTTCAAATATCCAGTAAAGCATCTACTATTTCGAGCCGTAGCAGCTTTCCTCCTGCAAGACAGCTAGCAGGGTCTTGTTTTTGTCGAGTCCTTGGGCAAGACACTTCATCCACATTGTGTAATTTCAAATAAGGTACGTGAGGGTTAAAGTGTGTTGCAATTAGCTGTTCGCTTTTTCTGGAATGCCTCACTGTATGGCATTAAATATATGTTCTATTTATTTAATTACAGTAATCCCTCGTTTATCGCGGGGGTTAGGTTCCAGAAATAACCCGCAATAAGAGAAATCCGCGAAGTAGGACAACTTTATAGTTTACAATTATTCTACATGTTTTAAGGCTGTAAATGCCTCACCACACACATTATACACTTTTCTCAGACTGGAATTAACATTTTCTCCCATTTGTCTCTAGTTTAAACACTTAAACTTTAATAGATTTTCAACAAAATGTATTAATAGTGACGCGTGGGGGAAGACACGGCTCCGGAAGCCCCGCTGGATGCGCGAGAAGCACTGCCACGTCCCGGGACGAGACGCGCACCAACCCCTTGGAGAAGTGCGCGACACGTGCTGCTCTGTCACGGATTTGTCCATGATAAACCCCTCATCATGTCACTATTAATACATTTTGTTGAAAATCTATGAAAGTTTGAGTGTGTAAACTAGAGACAAATATGCGAAAATGCAGCGCGAGGCCACGTGTACACCGGGGCTGTGAGCACGAGATAGAACTGCGGCGCCCGGACCGCGTGCTCTCAACCCGAGCCACAAACCGAACACGCACAAACGAACGCAAAAGCCGCACGGAGTGATTTAATCCTGGTTCAGACCTGGTCTAGTCCCGGCTTAGTCCAGGTCTAGACCTGGTCCAGTCCTGGTTTAGTCCAGGGCCAGTCCAGGTTTAGACCTAGTTTAGACCTGGTCTAGACCTGGTTTAGTTCTGGTTTAGTCCAGGGCCAGTCCAGGTTTAGACCTGGTTTAGACCTTGTCTAGACCTGGTTTAGTTCTGGTCTAGACCTGGTTTAGTCCACGTTTAGTCCTGGTCTAGTCTCTTAGCCAATCAGGACGCAGAACACATTGTTACACTATAAAAAAGTTACACTATAAAAAAAATGAAAAAAAAGAAAAAGAAAAAAAAATCCACGAAACAGCGAGGCCGCGAACAGTGAACCGCGACAGAGCGAGGGACCACTGTACATCTTTTTATTGTGTAAAGATGCACTATAACTTTTTTTGTTGGGAGTCTGTCACCTGCTTGTTTCTATGGAAATGTCATTGCTCTGTCTGGAATGTTCCACAGTATGGCATTAAACAGCTCTAGTTTACATTTATTAAATTACAGGTGGTTTTATAGCTCAAAAATCCCTAGAAAAACAGACATTCTGACTCCGAGTGGGGTCGCCTCTCAACAGATCTGACCTGTAACTTGGTCTGGTTTGGTCTCCATGAAGATAGAAAGGTTTAATACCATACTGTGGAACAAAGCAATAACATCTCCATGGAGAAAATCATTTGAAAAGTTACACAATGCGCCTTTTGAGTAACAAAATTGTGTACTTTTTCCACCACTGTTATTAATGACAATTGATTACATACTTGTTTGTACTAGATTATTCTTAGCTATAGTGAACGTATTTGAGTAACTGAAATGCAAAGCTTGCGAGTGACACCGTTATAACTGCAATGAGAAGAAAAGAAGAAGAAAATATAGCTCTGAACTAGTATCGTAAGTTTATAAGTCAGAGAATCCTTTTCAGGACTACAGCACGATGTGTTGATACTGATCTGAGCTGGAGATAGCACCACGACGCCACAGCTGCGCGAGAAGTGTCATGTCATTTCAGAAGGATTGGATTTTGATAGCGAAACTAGACCCAAGACAGCTTTTGTGGTGCAGCTCTGAGTAAACAAAATCAAATGCTAAATCCCTCTCCAAATATGGCACTTCTTATATAAAAACATGTCCGTCAGAAAAAGAGGAGACAGGGTAAAGGCAAATACAGTTCTCTGGATGGAGTTGGAAAAGTTTCAGCCTAGTGGCAAAAGGAGAAATTCAATTTAAACTGGACAAAAGTTTATTTGGTCGAATCCGTTTCTCAGATCATCCAAGCTGCTTCTTCAGTTCTGGTCAGACGCTGGTGGACACTGCCTATATCTGCCTGAAGGGGGAGCTAACTACAATGAAATTACTTTGAAACTACCACACCTACTTGTTTACAGTTTCTGTTAGTTAGGTGGGAGTGGGAGTGGAGTGTGGGGTCTTGTTAGCAGAACCATTCAGGGCCATAATGGTGTTTTCACACCTCTGGACCTGACCTGCTGCCCTGTTGTTTTCTTTGTTTGTTTTGATTTAGGTTTGAGGATAGAGTTATAGATGGAGACAAATGAGGTCTGAGATCTCCATTTCTGTTCAAGGAAGGATTCTCTTTCTTGACAAAAATAACCTCTTTAACTGCATATCTCATAGGCCCACCTAACTAACAGAAACTGAAAACAAGTAAGTGTGACAGTTTCAAAGTAGCTCCTCTCTTCAGGTAGGTATAGGCAGTGTCCACCAGCGTCTGACCAGAACTGAAGAAGCAGCTTGGATGAGCTGAGAAACGTATTCGACCAAATAAACTTTTGTCCAGTTAACAAATTGAATTTCTCCTTTTGCTATCTGTTGTTATGATGGGTGTTCTTTACTCCCATCACTCTGAGTGCGACATGCACTAGTCTACTCAGCACTGACTTTGTTTTGAAAAATACAGTTCTCTCAGTGGTGTTGGAAAAGTTTCAGCTCAGTGGCAGTTAGCAGATTCATGCCCTGAGGTAAAGCGCTAAACTATGTGGCAGTTTCAGTGCACTGATCACAACGCAGTGTTAAAGAAAGAGAAGAAGAAAGGCCGCTGTGATTCAAGCGTTACAGATGCAGGGTTGGGATTACGCTAGAAACTAGTTAGTATTCAAAGTTAGCATGTGGAATTCTTCTTAAATATTATTATATATCTGTGTCCTCAGTCATGAAGTGAAAATGAAATATCGAATATTCTCTGAGCCACTGAGACATACAAACAACATACTTATTTTTTATTATTTTATTTTATTCTAGTTTGGCTTCACATAAATGTTGGTATGGTATGGTTTATTTATTTGCACAGGGACAGTGCACAACATTTCATTGACCTTTGAAATAAACAAAAGAAAGATGCAGGTGCCAGGTTATAGGAAAAATGCTAATTTCCACCTGTAGTCCCGGGACAGGTTGATGTTAATTAAATATACTGTAACAGAGATTGTAAATGGGTAATGGACCAGTGCATAAGAATAATCACATGTGCATACATATCAGATAAAATTCTGACCCTCACTATGTTTTGGTTGATATCATCTGAAACCTTCTGTAACATCTGTTATAGTTTTGCTCCATTGAAGTTTTTGTTGTATTTTGGACAAAGGCAATAAAGTTTAATCTAAAATGGTAAATGATCACCGTCTTATTGCTTTTGCACCTTCAAGGTACTCAGAGCGCTTTACGTTAAGAAACCACTCACCTATTCACACACTAGAGAGCAAGGTGGGTTGAGTGTCTTGCCCAAGGACACAACAGCAGCATTCATCTGTGGGAGCTGGAATTGCTTCGCCAACCTGTCGGTCAGTGGATCTGATCGCTCAACCAATGATGCTTATGTTGGGAGCGGGATTTGAACCGCCAACCTTTGGATCAGTGGACGAGCTACTGCCTCCCCACAGCGATTTATCACAATATGCTACTTCTGGGCTAATGCTAATGACAGATAATGGAGTTCAGCTTCAGAATTCTAAAATATTCCTGGACTGAACTCCTGTATTTGGCGGTATATTATTGTTAGCATTAGCATCACGATGTCAGAACCAATGAGTAAAACCAGGAAAACCTGAATGATTCCGCTAACGAGACCCACACTCCACTCCCACTGCAGATCTAATAGGCCCACCTAACTAACACAAACTTGAAACAAGTAGGTGTGGTTCATGTGACGAGGGCTCAGGAGACGACAGAGAAGAGCCCAGCTCCAGTTAACCTGTTGATGCTTTTAGGACCACTGGGAGAACATAACCATACCCCCTCTCCGCTCTCTGTTTCTACCTCGTCTCTCTCTTCTACCTTCTCCCTCTTCTCCTTTGCGCTCTTTTTCTTTCTCCCTCTCTTCTACATCCTCTCTCTATCGCTCACTCTCTCTCTCTTTTCTACTGCTTCTCCCTCGCTCTCATTCTCTCTCTCTTCTACCCCCTCTCTCTGTCTCTCACTCTCTCTCTGTTTTGTTATCTCTTTCCCTTCTCCCTCTTCTCTCTCTCATTTACCTTCTCCCTCTGCTCCTTTGTACTCTCTTTAGTTCTTTCTCTCTTCTACCTCCTCTCTCTCTATCTATTGCTCTCTCTTTTCTACCTCCTCTCTCTCTCTTGTACCTTTCTATCTATTGCTCTCTCTCTTTTCTCCATCTCTCTCTCCCCCTTTCTCTCTTCTACCTCCTCTCTCTCTATCTATTGCTCTCTCTCTCTCTCTCTCTCCTATCTCTCTCTCCCCCTTTCTCTCTTCTACCTCCTCTCTCTCTAGCTATTGCTCTGTCTCCCTTTTCTACCTCCTGTCCCTCTCTCTCTCTCTCTCTCAAACCTCTCTATCTATTGCTCTCTCTTTTCTACCTCCTCTCTCTTTCTCTCTTCTACCTCCTCTCTCTCTCTCGTACCTCCCTCTCTATCTATTGCTCTCTCTTTTCTACCTCCTCTCTCTTTCTCTCTTCTACCCCCTCTCTTTCTTGCTCTTCTACCTCCTCTCTCTCTCTTTTCTCCCTCCTCTCTCTCTCTTTCTATCTATTGCTCTCTCTCTCTTTCTCTCTTCTACCGCCTCTCTCTCTCTATCTTTTGCTCTCTCTTTTCTATCTCCTCTCTCTTTCTCTCTTCTACCTCCTCTCTTTCTTGCTCTTCTCCCTCCCCTCTCTCTCTTTCTATCTATTGCTCTCTCTCTTTCTCTTTTCTACCTCCTCTCTCTCTTTCTCTCTCTTTCTCTCTCTCTTTTCTTCCTCCTCTCTCTTTCTCTTTTCTACCTCCTCTCTCTCTCTTTCTCTCTCTCTTTCTCTCTCTCTTTTCTTCCTCCTCTCTCTCTCTGTTTTCTACCTCCTCTCTCTCTTTCTCTCTCTCTCTTTTTTTTCTACCTCCTCTCTCTCTCTTTCTCTCTCTCTCTTTCTCTCTCTCTCTTTCTCTCTCTTTTCTACCTCCTCTCTCTCTCTCTTTTCTCCCTCCTCTCTCTCTCTCTCTCTCTCTATTCCTCTCTCTCTCTCTTTTCTACCTCATCTCTCTCTTTCTCTCTCTCTTTTCTACCTCCCCTTTCCCCTCTTTCTCTCTTCTACCTCCTCTCTCTCTCTATCTATTGCTCTCTCTCTTTTCTACCTCCTGTCCCTCCCTCTCTCTCCTACCTCTCTCTCTATCTATTGCTCTTTCTCTCTTTTCTACCTCCTCTCTCTCTTTCTCTCTCCTTCCTCTTCTCTCTCTTTCTCTCTTTTCTACCTCCTCTCTCTCTCTGACTCTTTCTCTCTTTTCTACCTCCCCTCTCTCTCCCTCTCTCTCTCTTCTACCTCGCCTCTCTTTCTCTCTTTTCTACCTCCCTCTCTCTCTCTATCTATTGCTCTCTCTCTCTTTTCTACCTCATCTCTCTTTCTCTCTTTTCTACCTCCCCTCTCCCTCTTTCTCTCTTCTACCTTTTCTCTCTCTCTCTCTTCTACCTCTTCTCCCTCTCTATCTATTACTCTCTCTCTCTTCTCTACCTCCTGTCCCTCGCTATCTCTTTCTCTCCCTCTCTCTCTCTCTTTCTCTCTTCTACTTCCTCTTTCTCTCTCTTCTACCTCTCCTCTCTCTCTATCTCTTGCTCTCTCCAGTATTTCCCATGAGGCAGACTCAGTAGTGTTTGTTCTTTTGCTGCCTCCCTCCTGGATTAATGTGCCCCTTCCACTCCTCGCGGCCCAGATGCATGCTGGGAGCGCGAGACGGCGGGGGACAGGCCCGTGCCGACGCCTCTCCGGCCACGGGGGACAGCTGGACTTCACTCGGACGCATCCCGCACGTCATCTCGAGCGTGACGGATGCGCCAGATGCCCTATCATCTCCAATAAATCTTACAGCGGTTTGTTTTCGCAGACTCCGGGTGATATGGGTTCGCGCCGCTGAGAATTGTACTCGGCCGGCCTCTCCATTTTTCAAGTGTGGAATTCTATTTTCAGATAAGGATGATGCAGTGTAGTCCATTGGGGTTTCTGTTTCCTAAATATTCTGTGTAAAGAAATAAATAAATGAAAGTAAAATGGCGAGTTGGCTGCGCTGGCTATTCCGGTAACTTGCTGATAACAGATAAATACTTCACAGACCACTCGAGGATTTCATCTTATACGGCACTTAAAAAGACTTTTTACGCTATTTTCTGATCTGTGATAACGATTCCTCATCAAAAACATACCTGGAGTTTTTTTTTTCCCACACACAAATCCTGCATTTTTGGCTGAGTACTTCTCTCACTTTGAACATACCCAGTTCCTCCTTGTGATGTCACGTGGTAATTCAGGAAGTGCTCCACAGTGTTTTTAAACTCCATACACCTTCACTAGAATAACTTGTATCATTTCAGCCCAGGAACTCCCACTCTCAACTGAACTAAAGGTAAAAGGTAGCAGCTAACTTGAGAAACTACCACTTGATGACATCACAAGGTGGAACAGAGGATTTTGAGCGTTTGAGATGAAGACTAACAATAAATGATTACTCCAACCAGGGTGCACAGGAATTTTGAGGGGCAGTTGCTCTGACCTGAAGAAAGGGCCAACCAACTCCCCCAACCTCCTCTTTTCTGTGGGCATCACTTAAAGGGACAGTGTGTAAGATTTTTACCCATTAATTACCGAAATTGAAGATACCCATTCAAAAATACAGTGTTTTCCAAGCCTTTTCACTTCCATCATGAAATCAAAGTATTCTGTTGGACTTAGATATAGTCATATCTGCCATATAGAGGCAGCCATTTTGATTACGAGAGCCGCAGAAGGACATTTGGGCTCCGCCTTCGCCTTCGGCAAGGGCTCGAGATAGTACGCGTTTGGATATACAACGACAAGCATGTTGCCGGATCACACGCCGTAATGGATCTAACACGTGTTTTGGACTAAATTGTTTTACTGGATTTTATTCGCTGGATCCTTGGACAGATTGAGACCAAGCTTATGGTGAAATACTGAGTTTGACCTGTCCAGAGCCTTCAAAGGTAAGCTAAGTAACAAACCTCGTTTTGTGCTTTTCCGTATAAAAGCCCCATGTGCTCGGGAGTTATTGTTGTGCCAGGAAATGAATTGCATAGTCAAAAAGAGGAGACTGTAAGGTTTCATTTGATGTGTAGATTGTCATGGTACACGATCGGGAATGTGTGCTCTCATGCGGAAAGAAGAAAAAAACAGTGAACGGGACCGCGTTTTATTTATACAGTAGCGGCGCGGTTCGTGCGTGGGTACGCGAGCTGTCCGCGATACGGCGCGCCCGGTTGACCCTCGAGGTCTGCCGTAGCTAGAACAGGAATTGCAATTGCCACTATCCACCTAGGCGCCACGAATCCTACACACTGGACCTTTAACATAACACACATTACCCAAAACAGTGAGAATATTTAGTCATTTAACCATTTTGAATGAAAGAATTCATGTGATGCATTACTTCCATCATTCATTCAGCTGCTAAAACGAAAAGTTAGAAACTGCAGACATGTAGCTTAGTTTGCCTACCACAAAATTAGCAGCCTGTTTAAATAATGGGTTGCTTGTCTGCATGCTAGCCAGCTGTCTGATTATTTAGGCTAAACGTGGCAAACAACATGTGTTTATGAACATTTTTATTCAGATCATATACCTTCATGGTGATCATTTGTTATACATCTCAAGATTCAAGATTGTTTATTTGTCATATGCAGAATCAACATGAGGTCAACAATGCAATGAAATGCTTAGGATCAGAAGAACCGTTGAATCGCTAAGATAGTCAAGAAGTACTAATAACATACAAAAATAGTACATGGTAAAAATGTGATAAAATGTAATAAAAACACTATAAAATGTAATAAAAATACAATAAAATGTAATAAAAATCTCAATCTCACCTTTTACAATAACATCAAGGTAGTCAACAAGACAACAATCTCTTTCCATATGCATGCTCGAGTCAGCTGCTGGTCGTGTGTAGCGCTGCAGCTGTGTAAAAAAGTTGACTTTTTTTTACTCGGAAGGGCAACGTCAGCCCAGGAGGGCATAGGGGCAGTTGCAGTTCCTGAGCAACCCCCCTGTGCACGTCACTGACTCCAACTGCCTCTTCAGTCTGCTGCCATCAGGAAGGAGACTGAGGAGCCTCAGGGCCAAGACCAGCAGACTGAAAGACAGCTTCATCCACCAAGAGGTCAAGATGCTGAACTCTCTCCCTGCCCTCCCTCCGCCAACGACACTGCTGTTTAAATGACACTTAAAGGACACTGACACTGCTGCTTAAATGACACCATTCGAGCTTTATTACACTACACATTGTACTTTTGCTACGGGTATATGTGATGTTTTAGTCATGTTGTTTATTGTCTTGTTTATCAGATGTTTTATGTTCACTGTGGGCCTAGGGGGCGCTGCAATTTCAAATCCTGTGTGTGCAACCTGTACATATGGTTTTTGACAATAAACTTTGAACTTTTTAAAAAACATTTACTCAAACATGTGTGAATGAAACAAAACCCAACTCCTGGGATGTTTTTGAGGAGGTGACAGGATTATAACGTGGATTAAGGCAAGAGTCAGTTTTTGAAGGTGCTGTACCTCATTTTTACTGCCTTAAAACTGAAAAACAGAACTACACTTTTGTTTTTGCTCCCATTTTTCATGAGATGGACTTAAAGATCTAAAATTCATTCCAGATACACAATATTACCATTTCTCTCAAACATTGTTCACAAATCTGTCTAAATGTGTGATAGTGAGCACTTCTGCTATACGCCGGTCAAGCACATCCCAAACATGCTCAATGGGTGACATGTCCGGTGAATATGCTGGCCATGCAAGAACTGGGACATTTTCAGCTTCCAAGAATTGTGTACAGATCCTTGCAACATGGGGCCGTGCATTATCTTGCTGAAACATGAGGTGATGTTCATGGATGTATGGCACAACAATGGGCCTCAGGATCTCATCACGGTATCTCTGTGCATTCAAAAGGCCATCAATAAAATGCACCTGTGTTCTTCGTCCATAACAGATGCCTGCCCATACCATAACCCCACCACCACCATGGGCCACTCGATCCACAACATTGACATCGGCAAAGCGCTCACCCACACGACGCCACACACGCTGTCTGCCATCTGCCCTGAACAATGTAAACTGAGATTCATCCGTGAAGAGAACACCTCTCCAACCTGCCAGACGCCATCGAATGTGAGCATTTGCCCACTCAAGTCTGTTACGGCGACGATCTGGAGTCAGGTTAAGACCCCGATGAGGACGACGAGCATGCAGTTGAGCTTCCCTGAGACGGTTTCTGACAGTTTGTGCAGAAATTGTTTAGTTATGCAAACCAATTGTTTCAGCAGCTGTCCGAGTGGCTGGTCTCAGACGATCTTGGAGGTGAACCTGCTGGATGTGGAGGTCCTGGGCTGGTGTGGTTACACGTGGTCTGCGGTTGTGAGGCCGGTTGGATGTACTGCCATATTCTCTGAAACGCCTTTGGAGACGGCTTATGGTGGAGACATGAACATTCAATGCACGAGCAACAGATCTGGTTGACATTCCTGCTGTCAGCATGCCAATTGCACGCTCCCTCAATGCTTGTGACATCTGTGGCATTTTGCTGTGAGAAAAAAAGGCCACTCTGAAATGTGCAGACATTTCAGAGTGGCCTTTTATTGTGGGCAGTATAAGGCACACCTGTGCACTAATCATGATGTCAGATCAGCATCTTGATGTGGCACACCTGTGAGGTGGGATGGATTATCTCAGCAAAGCAGAAGTGCTCACTATCACACATTTAGACAGATTTGTGAACAATGTTTGAGAGAAATGGTAATATTGTGTATCTGGAATGAATTTTAGATCTTTAAGTCCATCTCATGAAAAATGGGAGCAAAAACAAAAGTGTTGCGTTTATATTTTTGTTGAGTGTAGTTCATTCATCCCAGTTATTCACCATGATGAGTTCATAAGAGCTTTTCACAGAGTTGAGTTTTGATTATTGAACAATAAAATGTGTTATAATTCGAAGTAGACTGCATGCAGTGGTTTCATTTCCACCTTGAAGGGACCTTATTACTATTAAGTTTCCTATTTGTGATTATGTTTTCTCATCACAAACATATCTGGAGTCGTGTTTTGTTTCATTCACATGTTTAATGCACATAATGCACATATTTTGCATATTTAGACTGAGTTTTTCTCTCAAACAGAAAACACACTGTTCCACTTGGTGATGCTATGAGATAATGCAGAGCTCAAGCTTGTTCTAAAGCTTCAGGAAAGATAAAGTTCTGTCCTGTGAATGGGCCTTTTTAGGATCAATACCTGCTCAAATATCTACAGCTCTGGAAAAAATAATAAGAGACCACTGCAAAATGATCAGTTTTTCTGATTTTACTACTTATAGGTATGTGTTTGGGCAAAAGGAACATTTTTGTTTGAGTCTATAAACTATTGACAACATTTCCCCCAAATTCCAAATAAAATATTATCGTTTAGAGCATTTATTTGCAGAAAATGACAAATGGTCAAAATAACAAAAAAGATCCATGTTTTCAGACCTCAAACAATGCAAAGAAACAAGATCAAATTCATTTTAAAACAACATAATACTAATGTTTACGCTTAAGAAGAGTTCACAAATCAATAATCGGTGCAATAACCCTTATTTTTAATCACAGCTTTCATGCGTCTTGGCATGCTCTCCACAAGTCTTTCACATTGTTCTTGGGTCCTAGTTTAGACCTGGTTTAGTCTTGGTTCAGACCTGGTTTAGTCCTAGTTTAATCCTGGTTTAATCCTAGTTTAGTCCTGGTTTTAGTCCCCCTTTTAACCTGGTTTATTCCTGGTTCGATCTGGTTTAGGTTTAGTCTTAGTTTAGACCTGCTTTAGTCTTGGTTCAGACCTGGTTTAGTCCCAGTCTTTCACATTGTTCTTGGGTGACTTTATTCCACTCCTGGTGCAAGAATTGAAGTAGCTCAGCTTTGTGTTTGTGTGGAATGGCTGTAATACATGTAGTGGTCTCTTATTTTTTTCCAGAGCTGTAGTTTCGATTCTAGTTTCAGTTCTTGGACATTGCACTCTGGACGACTGCTGGACCCTGACAGTGGCGTTGAAGGATGGGTCAGCAGCAGACATTATACGCCCCATCTGGGAGAGAGAATACCCCATAACCTTAGAAGTCCTTGGCACAGTGTGTGTACGACATTATGATCTTTTCCAGGTACTTGATCAATACCACCAGGAGATCATCATTATATATCTTGGTCATTGAAAAGCACAATATTGATCTAAAAAGCCTTTCTAATAGAAATGGGACCAGTAACCTTCTGCTCTAACCTGCAGAACCGAAAAGAGAGACCAGGAGCAGACCAGGGGGTATTTGACTTCCATGGGGTATTTTCTGCAAACACAAAACATATTTAGATGACCATGTTACCGTTTGTCATTTACATATTAATCCGCTAATGAAACTGCACATCGCATCAGGTTTGTGAAGTTGTAACCAATGTTCCCTCTAAGCTGCGCAACTGCACAATTGCGCACTGCTCGCACATTCTCAGCGCACAAGAAAACCTATGCAGCGCACTGTGAATGAATTAGATCTATAACATTTTTTTCTGTATCATTTTGCTGCGTAACTCAGTGAGTGACAGGTGTCCAGCCAATCATACGATATGATTCATTTACGCAGCCAATCATGGCATTGACAGTACTTATGTACGTGCCCTGCCCATACACGCTATATAACAGTAATAACAGTGCAGCGGAGTTAAAATACACTAATGCTAACCAGAGCTCCCTCTAAGGTGTGTGCCTGCAGCGCATAAAATAAAATCTAACCTGAACTGACAAACAAAGCGCTGGTTAGACGCACAGTACGGCCAAGCTGATAGATGCACATGTGAATGTGACACACGTCAGGGAGAAGCCAACTTTTCAACCGCATTTCAACCGCATTTCTCTCGCTTCCTTCAGTATGAACGTAGTTGTAGTTGCACATCTCCGTGAGAGTTGCACATCTCTCCAGAGCGGCAGGTCTTCCGTCCGCACACGCTTCATGGAGGGAAGAACACAGGAAGAGGAAGAGGTAGAGCCATAATGCAATCTTCCCGTTTACTTTGTTTTCATAGTTTTTTGTGAGCCAAAAAGACGGGACTTTCTCAAAGTGTGAATCCTCTCCCCAGAGCGTTATACCACAGAGCTCTGACACTCACGCAAAATTACAGGCTAATGATTTAAAAGCAAGATATAAAGTGATAATAATTTATACTTATTTTGAGATCATTATTTTGGGAAAGATTACCCATCTTATGGCCTATAGGTCCTACAATTCATAAAAAAAAATCTGTAGCTATATGTAGGCTATATTTATCAAGCTGAAAAAGTCTCTTAATGTGATTTTACAGATTTATACACTGTTCATTTATGGGAGGAAAAGAGATATTTTCAAAATATTGGACTGTTCAATGTTTCACCGACCACAGCAGGACTCACACTGACATACAACATATACTCATAAACAGATTTTTGTCTTTGTTGTTCTAAGTGGACCAAAAAATCATTCATTCATTTTCTTCCGCTTTTCCATTTTCTGGTTCGCGGGGGCAGCAGTCCAAGCAGTGTTCTGCTGCCCAGAACACAATGCACCAGCCCCCATGAATCCTTCCGCGGGTGGTGGGTCCACAGGAGGACGGCTCACGTCACAACAGGCCCTGATGTATCTTCTGCCATGGGGGCTACCAATGTCCACAGACACTGGGGGCGAGGTGGGGTTAAGTGTCTTGCCCAAGGACACAACGGCAGCGCTCATCTGGGGGAGCTGGGATCACATGCGGTCAACCCGTCAAGAGCGGGATTCGAACCACCAACCCCTGGATCACGATGCATATGCTCTACCAACTGAGCTACTGCCACCCAATACTGCCGACCAAAAAATCAGTTAAATTAAAAGTAATCTAACAGAAATAACTGCAGTAATTTGATTAATAAGCTGTAACTTGCGATGATCTCAGGGGTGATACTGGTGTGGCCACAGTGTGCAGGTCGGATGTCGCTCACAGGGGTCCACGGAACGCTCAGGGAGTTAGTGTGTTTGCTCAAACACATGAAAAATTAGGGGGAACATTGGTTGCAACATATTGTTTTGTATCACGTTTTTGCAAAATTGTCATTAGGGAGCTTAGGTGACGTAGGCTTGTGGCTCATACAACTAACCGTAAGGAGTTCAAAAGTTCAAGACTCCATGCACAGCTTCCAGGTGCTGGTAACAGCAGGAACATTCAACAATTCCAAAAAAAGAGAAGGTTTACCACACACTTGCTTGACTTTATTCTGTAAATAAAGTCAAGCAAGTGTGCGGTAAACCTTCTTTTTTTTTTGGAATAATCGTATGCAGTGTTTGAATAAGGGACAGCTCGCTAGATTACTGCAGGATTACTCAAACATGTGAATGAAACAAAACACAACTCCAGGTCTGTTTGTGATGTTGTGATAACAACGTTAAAACATTACTTAAAACTCACAATAATCAATTTTATGTAATATAAGACATTTAAAAGCTCAGAAAAGTTGATTTTGCAGAATAGGCCTGCTTTAAAGTTTTATCGTCTCCACCCTTGTGTTGCTTTCTGTCCGTCTCCTCGTAGCTTCTTCTCGTGTGGAGGAGTTTTCGTCCTTGCTCTTCTTCTTCTTCTTCTTCTCCTTCTCCTTCTCTGTCAGTGTCTGTGCGCTTCGGTTTGTTCTCTGTTTAATAATTCATCTGAGCAGAGAGACACATGTTAGAACCAGATCTGCTCTACACAAACACAAACACAGCTCAGGCCAAAGAGCGCACAACTCACAATGACGGAGAGAGGGAGGAGAGGAGCGAAGGAGGAGGAGAGGAGGAGGAGTGGGGGAGAGAGGGAAGAGGAGAAGAGAGAGGGAGGAGAAGAGGAGATAGAGAAGAGGAGAAGAGAAAGGGAGGAGAGAGGAAGGATGACGAGAGGGAGGAGGAAAGGATAGAGGGAGGAGGAGAGGAGATAGAAAAGAGGACAGGTTGTGTAGATACAAGCTCAGAGGTGTTTGTATGTTTGTGTGTTCCCATGGTGTTTTCTGTCCTTGTGTTTGTGAAGTGTGTACTCTGAAGTGTGTACCCTGAAGTGTGTATTCTGAAGTGTATATTCTGAAGTGTGTACCCTGAAGTGTGTACCCTGAAGTGTGTACTCTGAAGTGTGTACCCTGAAGTGTGTACTCTGAAGTGTGTACTCTGAAGTGTGTACTCTGAACAGGGAGTCATGTACTACTGTGTGAGGCAAATACACACACACACACACAACTTTTTTGATGACTTGACTCTGTTCATTTTGTTGATTGGCATAATTCTAATCGCGTTGTATAATTTATTTGTGCAAATCAGAGAGTGCAGAAAACACGGTGAGTGTGAGGTCTCGTTACCTCGTACCTTCAAGTAAAACTGAAGTGAACCTGATCAAATGTTCTAAGAGTCGTGACTGAACATGAATATTATAGGAACATTTCCATGGAAACAAGCAGGAAGAGGCCGTCCTTCAGGCCAAGTGGTAAATGTTCACATTTTTATATAGCACTTTTCCACCTTCAACACACTCACCCATTCACACACCGGGGTACGCAGACACTAGGGGCAAGGTGGCTTAAGTAAATTTAAACTTAATTAAAGTTAAATTTTAGAACATTAAAACTGGCCTGCTCAGTGTATAAAGTCTTAAATGGACTTCATTGGAGTTCATTTTGTCCAAATTCAGCAACAAGAGACGCACAACACCTTATAGATTCAAGATTCAAGATGTTTATTTGTGTTTATTTGTCATATGCAGGATCAACACAAGGTCAACATTGCAATGAAATGCTCAGGATCAGAAGAACCGTTGACTCGCTAAGATATAGACGCACAACACCTTATAGACGTACAACACCTTATAGACGCACAACACCTTATAGACGCACAACACCTTATAGACATACAACACCTTATAGATGCACAACACCTTACAGACGTACAACACCTTATATACGCACAACACCTTATAGACGCACAACACCTTATAGACGTACAACACCTTATATACGTACAACACCTTATAGACGCACAACACCTTATAGACGCACAACACCTTATAGACATACAACACCTTATAGATGCACAACACCTTACAGACGTACAACACCTTATAGACGCACAACACCTTATAGACATACAACACCTTACAGACGTACAACACCTTATAGATGCACAACACCTTATAGACGCACAACACCTTACAGACGTACAACACCTTATATACGTACAACACCTTATAGACGCACAACACCTTATAGACGCACAACACCTTATAGACATACAACACCTTATAGATGCACAACACCTTACAGACGTACAACACCTTATAGACGCACAACACCTTATAGACATACAACACCTTACAGACGTACAACACCTTATAGATGCACAACACCTTATAGACGCACAACACCTTATAGACGCACAAATCCTTATACACGCACAACACCTTATAGACGCACAACCCCTTATATACGCACAACACCTTATAGACGCACAACACCTTATAGATGTACAAAACCTTCTAGACGCATGATAAAAGAAGAAATTCAATTTGTCAACTGGACAAAGTTTGTTTGGTCGAAAACGTTTCGCCGCTCATCCGAGAGGCTTAGTCAGCTCTAATAAGAATACTGGTAAGACACTTGCTCATATCTTGCTGCAGGGAGGAGCTAACTAGCTAACTACTTTCCGAAACTATCTCATTGGTTTCAGAGAGGGTTTTGAGAGGGGAGTTAAAGAGGCTATTTTTGTCAAAAAAGAGAATCCTTCTCTGAACAGAAATGGTGGCGTCAGACATAATTTGTCTCCCATCTATAATTCCATTCTTAAGCCTAGATCAAGCAAACAGGGGAACAATAGGGCTATCCAGGTCAGGGCCAGAGGTGTGAAAAACAGTCGTTGTAGGGATGAATAGGTATGCTAATCTAGACGCCAGAGAAACAAAAGACTGAAACCAATGAGATAGTTTCGGAAAGTAGTTAGCTAGTTAGCTCCTCCCTGCAGCAAGATATAAGCAAGTGTCTTACCAGCATTCTAATTAGAGCTGACAAAGCCTCTCGGATGAGCGGCAAAACGTTTTCGACCAAACAAACTTTGTCCAGTTGACAAATTGAATTTCTTCTTTTATCATGGATTCTACCTGGACGACCGAGGGACTCTTCACGCATCTTCTAGACGCACAACACCTTATATACGCACAACACCTTAGAGATGTACAAAACCTTATAGACGCTTATAGACGTCGGTAAAGACGAAGCCGGGCCAGTCTTCTGCGGAGGTGCCGCGGGCTAATCTTGGAATGATCCCAAATTAAAAGACGTAATGCAGTCTCCCCCTGTGTCAACCCCTGATCAAAATATTGCCTTATCAGCTGATTGATAAGAATAGATAGAAAAGAAAAGATAGAAAAAATATTGCTTATGAATATGGCCTCTGTCGACTTCCGTAAGAAAGTGACACAGTAGGGCTTTAATGAAAAACAGCATTACACATCCAAGTTCACTGACGCTATAGAAACTGTCACTGCAGCGAAACCAAGATTTACTGAGAGAATGCCGTAATAAAGCCGTCTGAATTGGTCTATACCAGCGTAACGATAATAATGCTTTAATTTCTTGCTCTGACGCAGCCTTTGAAACAGCCTGAATGACCTCTGATTGTGGCTGCTTCATTATCTGGCTCTATATTCTGAATCGATGATGAAAAGCCCAGTCGCAAAACACAAATCTGGGAATGAAATGCTGCTCTGTTATTTGTGTGAAATACAAAGAACGGACGATGGAATCTGCATGACCCCAAAGAAGCCTCAGTGTGATTCTGTTGGATTTAAAAATGTCCGAAAGCCCCACCTTCTGTTTTAAACTACCAAGGTTATAATAGTTTTGGATTTTTCATTTGGATTTTTTTCAATTCATTTTTTCCCCCGTCTAATTCAGTTAGTTAGTTTTTAGAGTGGCTCTGATAGTTTTAGTTAGTTTCCATCAGTTTTAGTTTTAGTTTTTAGTTTTAGTTTTTGGGTTATAGTCCTGGTTTAGTCCTGCTTTGGTCCTAGTTTAGTCCTGGTTTAGTTCTTGTTTTAGTCCTGGTTTAGTCCTGCTTTAGTCCTAGTTTAGTCCTGTTTTAGTTCTTGTTTAGTCCTGCTTTAGTCCTAGTTTAGTCCTGGTTTAGTCCTTGTTTAGTCCTGGTTTAGTCCTTGTTTAGTCCTGGTTTAGTCCTTGTTTAGCCCTGCCTTAGCCCTGGTTTAGTCCTGGTTTAGTTATTGTTTAGTCCTGCCTTAGCCCTGGTTTAGTGTAAAAACAAATAAAAAAATACACAACAAAACTTCTACATTTATTTTATAGCAATCCAAGGCAAGCAATTTAGCAATTTATCTATAATTTCCATTAGTTTTAGTTTTAGTTAGTCCTGGTTTAGTCCTGCTTTGGTCCTAGTTTAGTCCTGGTTTAGTTCTTGTTTTAGTCCTGGTTTAGTCCTGCTTTAGTCCTAGTTTAGTCCTGTTTTAGTTCTTGTTTAGTCCTGCTTTAGTCCTAGTTTAGTCCTGGTTTAATCCTTGTTTAGTCCTTGTTTAGTCCTGGTTTAGTCCTTGTTTAGTCCTGGTTTAGTCCTTGTTTAGCCCTGCCTTAGCCCTGGTTTAGTCCTGGTTTAGTCCTGGTTTAGTTCTTGTTTAGTCCTGCCTTAGCCCTGGTTTAGTCCTGGTTTAGTCCTGGTTTATTTCTTATTTAATCCTGTTTAAGTCCTGGTTTAGTCCTTGTTTAGTCCTGCTTTAGTCCTGCTTTAGTCCTTGTTTAGTCCTGCTTTAGTCCTAGTTTAGTCCTGCTTTAGTCCTGCTTTAGTCCTTGTTTAGTCCTGCTTTAGTCCTAGTTTAGTCCTGCTTTAGTCCTGCTTTAGTCCTAGTTTAGTCCTGCTTTAGTCCTAGTTTAGTCCTGGTTTAGTCCTAGTTTAGTCCTGTTTTAGTTCTTGTTTAGTCCTGCTTTAGTCCTAGTTTAGTCCTGGTTTAATCCTTGTTTAGTCCTGCTTTAGTCCTAGTTTAGTCCTGGTTTAATCCTTGTTTAGTCCTTGTTTAGTCCTGGTTTAGTCCTTGTTTAGCCCTGCCTTAGCCCTGGTTTAGTCCTGGTTTAGTTCTTGTTTAGTTCTTGTTTAGTCCTGCCTTAGCCCTGGTTTAGTCCTGGTTTATTTCTTATTTAATCCTGTTTAAGTCCTGGTTTAGTCCTTGTTTAGTCCTGCTTTAATCCTGCTTTAGTCCTTGTTTAGTCCTACTTTGGTCCTAGTTTAGTCCTGGTTTAGTCCTGCTTTAGTCCTAGTTTAGTCCTGCTTTAGTCCTAGTTTAGTCCTGGTTTAGTCCTAGTTTAGTCCTGGTTTAGTTCTTGTTTATTCCTGTTTAAGTCCTGGTTTAGTCCTGGTTTAGTCCTGCTTTAGTTTATCTATAATTTCAGTTAGTTTTCGATATGATTTCAATGTCATGATAAATTGTTGTACTTTTCTTTTCTATTCCCATGTCTATGTGCTCTTCTGAAACAGCTCAAGATCATTCTGAAGCTCAGGGAAGGTTCAATTCTTTCCCCCGAATGCGAATTTTCAGTATCGATATCTGCTCAAATGAGTGTCTAGTTTCAATACTAGTTTAGTATCGATTAGTGTCTGATTTTCTATTTTCTAACTTGTCTTTTGTTTGAGCATAGAGCTGCATTCAAGGGAAAACGTGAGAATGGCAATATGACGATTAGAGCAAAAAGCAGATAATCACACTTTTATCCCCGTATCACCCTGCCGTATGTTCCACCAAGTCCCCAGCAATTGTCGTCTTGAGTGCAGTTTGGCTCAGATTCACGGTCAGATCAGAATAGATTTTTGGATTGTTTTGCCACGCTCTGTTTTAGTGGACTAATTGCTCGCCAGGACATCTTTTAGTTGACCAAGAATTTCTTTAGTAGGAATGGGAATCTAGAACCGGTTCCTGTTGAGAACCGGTTCTGTGTGTTTCAATTCCACGGAATCGATTAGCAGTTTATCTAATGATTCTCTTAACGATTCCAGCCAGCACGAATTACGCACAAAAGTGATGGGATTGATACGTGCTTCGCCGCTTCACTGATACAGAGTTTATATACTATTTTCGCATGACGAAAAGAACGTTTGTGAAAATGGACTTTTAACTTCCACTTGGACACATGACACGTTCGGGACAGATCCGTTTCTCCGGAGCTCCTGTACAAAGTGCGGTCGGATACTTTAGCAGCAGAAAGTCCGGGGATATAAGCGAATACACGAATACACGTGGAGACACGCGAATTATCCGACACGGGGTGAGTCATATTATTATCATATTATTTCTGCATCAAATGGAGATATTAGGTGAAAGCAGCTGCCTTGTGACTACACTGGGACTAAACCAGGACTAAACCAGGACTAGACCAGGACTAAACTAGGACTAGACCAGGACTAGACCAGGACTAAACTAGGACTAGACCAGGACTAGACCAGGACTAGACCAGGACTAGACCAGGACTAAACTAGGACTAGAGCAGGACTAGACCAGGACTAAACCTGGACTAGACCAGGACTAGACCAGGACTAAACCAGGACTAAACCAGGACTAGACCAGGACTAAACATGGACTAGACCAAGACAAGACCAGGACTAAACCAGGACTAAACCAGGACTAAACCAGAGCTAGACCAGGACTAGACCAGGACTAGACCAGGACTAGACCAGGACTAAACTAGGACTAGACCAGGACTAGACCAGGACTAGACCAGGACTAGACCAGGACTAAACTAGGACTAGAGCAGGACTAGACCAGGACTAAACCTGGACTAGACCAGGACTAGACCAGGACTAAACCAGGACTAGACCAGTACTAAACATGGACTAGACCAAGACAAGACCAGGACTAAACCAGGACTAAACCAGAGCTAGACCAGGACTAGACCAGGACTAGACCAGGACTAGTGCTAATCTTGCTGCTAATCAAACAGTTCTCCTTTTTCCCCAAATTAGAATCGATAAGAGAATCGCTAAAGAATCGAATAGTTAAGCAGTATTGATAATGGAATCGGAATCGTAAAAATCTTATCAATTCCCATCCCTATCCTTTAGCTGACTACAGCCCTCGATGTTCTTATCGAATGTTATTTCATTTTAGAATGTGATGTAGTTGCCTGGTGAATCCAAAAAGATATCTCCCTGTACTTTTATGGAGTTAACACTGTATGACTGACTGATTCAGGAGATTCTCCCCCTGCTCTTCTCCAGCCAACCACAGCTTCATTTTACAGGCCTAACTCTCGAGGTGGGGCTGACCACCTGAGACCGAGCCCCCGTTCAGAGTCTCCACCCAGCCATCACATCTACCCATCATCAACTGTTCTGCCCGAGCGGAGAAAGAATATTTTTGTTCGTTCATTTTCTTCCGCTTTTTTCTTCCGTCCCACGTCGCTCCATCGGGCAACCGGCCTTGATGTATTTGATGTACTTGTCATGGGGGCTCTGATGGGGGTTGCTATGGTTATATTACCTTTGTTTACATTCAAAATTTCTTACAGTAACATGAGACAGTATTGATTACACTGTACTTTACCCTTAAATATCCAAAATGTAAATTCACAAGTGTTGAACCCGAATATTTCTATCAGTGTCTAGCCACAAGAGCTCTCTGTATGGCACAAAAATCTGCCTATTAACATTAATTTTTACCTAACCCCATCAGTATTAAATAACATTGGTCTATAGCAGGGGTGTCAAACTCATTTTGGTCCGGGGGCCGTTTCCAACCTACTTTGATCCCAAAGGGGCCGGATCAGAAAATATACCCCAACAATAGCAATAAGTCCAAATATTTGTGCAGAGAAACACAAATCTATTACAGAAGTCTTTTTTATTTGATGAACTCTTTCTTTTACAAAATATTATAATATTATGAACAACCTGAAACTTTAAGAAAAATGCAATTTCAACACGTTTTAACATCAACTTGTATGAATTTCACAGAATTTTGTCATGCTTTCTTTTTGCTCCTGAAACTTGGCGTCTTTTAGCTGCACAAGTGCATCAGTATCAGTGTCTCGTAGTGGCATTTAAGATTATTTTCCTTGAGCACCGCCACTTGTTGCAAACAAACCCAGCGTACAGGTTTCCCATTCACCTCCGTGAACAAATCCTGCACTCGGCGTCCACTTTTCTCAGTTTTGACGTTTCGCTGATGAGGGTGTCACGGTCAACAGTCAAAACGATGGTCTTTTAAGAGCGTTTGGAAAGAGGCGAGTCTTCATTTGTGCTGCTCTGGTGGGAGGGGCCACGCACAGAGGCGCTGGAGATGCTGCTATGCTAAACTGCACAGAAAATTACCAATATTTTAATAGAAAATTAAAATATAATTAAAATATTTTAATAGAAAATCAGCCGAGGGCCAGATTAAAGGTCTTGGAGGGCCGGATCTGGCCCCCAGGACCTTTAATCTGGCTGTTTGACACCCCTGGTCTGTAGAATGAAACCCATTAATAACATATTATTAAAAAATAAAAGACATAAAGGCTAGTGTATTGGATTGATGATTGCATTTACATAGGGGCAGCAGTAGCTCAGTTGGTAGAACATTTTTGTACTGATTCAGGGGTTGGCGGTTCCTATCCTTCTCTCGACGGGTTGGCCGTGTGTGATCCCAGCTCCACAAATGAGTGCTGCCGTTGTGTCCTTGGGCAAGACACTTAACCCCACCTCGCCCTCAGTGACTGCGGACACTGGTAGCCCCCATGACAGAAGATACATCAAGGCCTCTTGTGACGTGGGCTGTCCTCCTGTGGACCCACCACCCGCAGGAGGATCCATAGGGGCTTGTGCATTGTGTTCACCAGAAATGGAGAATCAGAAGAAGATGGATGGATGGATGGGGAGTCTCTACCGGTGTCCGCAAACACTGGGGGCGAGGTGGGTTAAGTGTCTTGCCCAAGGACACAACACCAGCACCCATCTGTGGAAGCTGGAACTGTGCCACGAACCCGTGGGCCAGTAGATCTGACCAACGATGCATGTCAGGAGCGGGATTTGAACCGCCAACCCCTGGATCAGTGGACTTCTGCCCCAAGAATATATATATATATATAAAAAGAAGGATATTCTGTAATCCTGTAAACTGTCATCTGGCCCATGAATATATCTGTCTGTAAGTATTGTGATGTTACAAGATGTTAATTCACTCTGTAAACTTATATGAGGCACTTTAACTTGTTTTACACTTCAAATTCAAGCTAAAATGTATGACACTAATAGAGCTAGCATGTCTATGGGAATTTCCATTGATGTTGGCATCATGCTAACCGCTTGTTTTATAGATGTTTTTAGGACGTTCAGCTAATGTTAAGCTATTGCAGCGCTCTCAAGTCTCACGCTTTGAGAGTGTGACACACGCATTTCAACGAGTTCACACGCTCACACGCCACACATGGTATTTCTCACGCTGAAATTTTGTTAAGCAATTCAAAACTCTAGCCACCGGTCAGAGCGATCAATCAAACTTCAAAACTTGAGAGCCCTGTATTGTTATGCATATATTAAATTGTATTAAGCTGCTCTACATTGTTTTATGTAGCTCTGCACATCCTCTGTTCATCTGAATGTGAAAACATCACTGTAATATGTATTTATTTTTTGTCTGTTCCAGTTTTACAGTCAACTCTTCAGTAAATGTCCAAAACAGCAGAAGCTTCCTGGGTGTTTATTGGAGAAACTGTTCGCTGTCTGTAAAGCGACTTCCTAAACACTAGTGGAGGCAGAATAATCAATAAATATCTTCAATGTATACCATTGTTGTGGCGTGGTCCTTGCTAGTGAATATATCTGATTTTAGATTCCTTAACCAACAAAAGCCAAAGAGTAAAAGTGAATGACATTTTATCTGAGCCATTATCTTCGAATATTGACTTCGTGCAAGGCCGTGTCCTTTCTCCTTTACGTTTTAGACTTTATACATAATCCCGTCCCCTGTCCAATAGAGCTCACAGAAAAAATAGAAAGTTATCCAAAGGCAAAAGATGAGTCGGAGACATGTCCATAGTGAATAGGGCAGTGCGTGCTTGCTTGTGTCTAAATGTAACCCCTGTGGCCACTCAGCAGATGTGATGAGTTCCATGTCCAGGCCTGTGGATTGGATTCATAAATGGGCTCCCTGAATGGGTCCAATTCCAGATCAATTTGCATAGATTTTTAACAGTCTTTATTTTTAGGCTGCGCAGAATATTGGGTAGACACAACATAATACAACACGAGCTGAAGATGGGGAGATACAATTGTACTGTGAATTTGTACACTCTTCGAAACTATTTTGTTAGAATCTATGCAGAACATTTCAGCTTCTCGGGGGAATTTTACTTCTGTTGGGTTTTTACTCCACACACAGCACTTATTTAAATCACTTTGTTACCACTTACTGTTTTGAAAATGCTATATACACCAAAAACAACATATCTTTGCTCCCCACGCTAAGTCACACCCCCTTCAGAGTGCAAAAGTACACAATCAGCTTGATAAGAGTGGTGTCGTGAATTGAATCCATCCATTTTCTTCCGCTTATCCAAGGTCGGGTCGTGGGGGCAACAGTCTAAGCAGTCTAAATGCGACAGGTCTCGCAACTACCAGATGCAGCCGCCGCCTCCATTTTCTCCCGTAGAAGAAGTAGCGCGCGGTGCATGCTGGGATATATGAGTGCACGAAGTGTGCATCTTCACGCAGTTGGTCCAAGTCCCGATTTCCATGGAAACGACTGCGGTTTTCAGACCACTTTTTGGGACAAAAACGAAATGAGACCGCAGCTGTCACGCCGGAAGTGACGTATGCGCCGTTAAAACCACACTCTGTACTGTGCACACTGAGAATTGAGACACAGCTATTGACTTTCATCAAGCTAGCTGTTTACTTCTGGCCACCTACTGGCTAAATGTATTTCCACAATAGTGACTAGCGCCCTCTAGCAGGCTGGATGAACATGATATAAACAGTTTTAATACAAATATAAAATACAATATCAAATAAGATATCCAATCACAGCTATATACAGTTGTAGGGAGTATTATTTGTTACATAAGGGTGAGTAGTTGTACAGTTGTAGTTGTTGGAGTATTATAGTATGAATGTAGTCCTGTATCTCTCACTGTTTGAGCGGAGCTGTAGGAGCCTGTTGGAGAATGAGCTCCTCTATGGTCTGGTGCAGTGGGTGAGCAGGAGATCAAGATTCAAGATTGTTTATTTGTCATATGCAGAATCAACACAAGGTCAAAAATGCAATGAAATGCTTAGGATCAGAAGAACCGTTGACTCGCTAAGATCGTCAAGAAGTACTAATCCATGCAATAATAGTACATGGTAAAAAAGTGTTGCAAAAAAGTGCAGGAATAATGAAGCTCACAGCCGATCACGTGATCAGTTTTATGGATGTTTTTCAATCCTCCAATGTCCAGGGCGCTGTCCACCACAAAACAAAAGACAAACTAAAGGTGAATTTAGAGATGGTGAGGGCAGCAGGGGAGGTATGGGCAGGACCAATGGGACCTGGGCAGAAAGAGCGCGCAACAGGGCATTATCCCGTCAAGAGCCCACACATGCCTGGACTGTAACACAGACCTTCAGTGTACTGTATCTTTGTGCTTGTGAGTGACACAGTCTGTAACATGTTTGAAAATCAAATACTCAACATAAATTAGATGTCACTTCTTTACTTTTGCCAAAAGTGTGGGTGGATATATGTATGAGAGATGAGTTATTAAAGCTGTGAAGTTTTAGTCTTAAAGGAAAAGTAACGTTTTTTACAATTTGAGCCTTATTTCGGTAATAAAACAAGTTGTTTTACTCACCCATAGCACTTTGGTGTCATATGGAGCATTTCCGGAGATGTTTTAGATTAGCGTTAGCCTAGCGTGACTTCTAGCCATAGCTCGGGGCATATAATATATTCCCCGAGCATGTAATATGCCCCGTGCGGGCTCCAAATAACACAAACTTTAGCACTTTTCAAATCATAGAAGCTCGATGTCTTAATCTACGATTTCATTTGAGTCAAAAGTGGCCTATAATCCGAGATTTAGCCATAGTTTACATCTTTGCGTTTCATGTTTGGGTCCCGGGAGCTGAGAGCACACGCCGCACATGTGCACTGGCGTCCTCATCTACTCGAAACTATGGCTAAATCTCGGATTACAGGCCACTTTTGACCAAATGAAATCGTAGGCTAAGACATCGAGCTTCTATGATTTGAAAAGTGCTAAAGTTTGTGTTATTTGGAGACCGCAAACATGTGCCCCGAGAACTCACATTATGGAAATCGCAAATCTAAAACATCTCTGGAAGTGCTCCATATGACACCAAAGTGCTATGGGTGAGTAAAACAACTTGTTTTATTACCGAAATAAGGCTCAGATTGTAAAAAAACGTTACTTTTCCTTTAATGCTAAATTACTACAAACACTAGAACACCTCCTAACCACCTGTTCACACCCATTTGACCTGCTGCAGACTGGGACAAGAGCAGTTGTGAAACATAACAAAATAAAAGTAGTAAAATACTGTACTTAAGCACAAACTGTAGGTATCTCCACTTTGCTTGAGTAGATTTTTAAATGGATACTTTTTACTTTTTTGAGAGCAGGTATCTGTACTTTCTACACTAATTTTATTTTCTAAATTATTGTGTGAGACCTGCTGAAAAGGCTGACGGGATTATTTTTCAGCAGGTTCATAATTTGAGCAAACAAAATATACAGAGAATAACACTTGGGAAATTCAATTCAATCCAGTTGTTTCTGTTGAATAAAATTCAGCATGAATCTGTATCAAAATCAGTACATTTCAAGGTTTATTAGATCTCCAGCGCCACTCAAATGAAGCTCGCTCGGAATGTTAGCAGTTACAGGGGTGAATTTGGATTGAATAGGACTTTTTACGGGACAAAATAGTGAAATAAAAACACCAGGATCATGTAGAGCGGGTTAATACGAACATTTTAAGACCAAAATGATGAGGCTCACTGCTGCAGTTACAGAGAGAGAGGCCACAATATTCTGATGTAAGTCGACGGGAGCCAGGATCAGAGGGAGCTGGAAGAGCCGCATGTGAACTTTCTATTTGGAACACGGCAGCTAGAGTGTTAGTTATGTCCATTTGGAAGTGTCCAGGGTGAAGGAAGTCTGGGGGTCCCTGCTTAGACTGTTGCCCTTGGATAAAGTGGGAGAAAATGGATAGATAGATCCCAAAACCTAATAATATACTTTTTTTTTTTAATGGGTATTTCAGTACTTTTACTTAAGTATTTTTTTTATCCATTACTTCTTCCACAATTGGCGGCACGGTAGCTGAGTGGTTAGCGCTCTTGCTTCACAGCAGCGCTCTTGCTTCACAGCAAGAAGGTTCCGGGTTCGATCCCCGGGTCGCCCAGGCCTTTCTGTGTGTGTTCTGTGTGGAGTTTGCATGCATGGCCTGGGTTCGATCCCCGGGTCGCCTGGGCCTTTCTGTGTGGAGTTTGCATGTTTCTCCCCGTGTCTGGATGGGTTTTCTCCGGGCACTCCGGTTTCCCCCATCAACCCAAAACATGCACCCATAGGTACCTCCAGCTTAGGTCCTGACCAAACCGAAGCAAGAAGATTATGGAGATGGTCCCCGGGCGCAGTAATGTGTGTGCTGCCCACTGCTCCTAATATATGTATATATATATAGGATGGGTTAAAATGCAGAGAAGAATTTCTCCAGTGTGAGATCAATAAAGTCACTTCTTCTTCTTCTGAACAAGAATGATCTGATTTTGGGGCATATAGAATTAGACTTTGGTTGTGTGCAGGGGTGGACTAGGACAAAAAAATGGCCCTGGCATTTTTGGCTCATAATTAGGAGCACCATGGGCTAATTTATGTTTGTGTTCCCCGAAGCAAAGTATTTTACTATGGTTATGTCTTGGCCGAGGGGAAACCAGGGCACAACATTTAAAGGAAAAATCCCAGATCCCAAAATCCACCTGCAAACTCAGAGTAACTGCACATTCAGTGGTTTATTTTGCACACAAGGTCAGGAGCACGTTGGCTGGCACCTCAGGGGAAATTCCTGCGGAAACGAAGCGTACATTTTTTCTCATTGAATCTACACGATTCATAGGTCACCTGTTTTGGCTTCAAAACTGTGAATTTCGCTGAAAGGTGAGCAATTTTCATGCCTGTCCATCACCTAAAAGTTCTGGTATTATCCTAACATTACTACCTGCTTACCTGCTGTGCCTGTGCGACACTTCCCTGGTCACTCTGTCCCTCGGGTTCCCTTGGGTTCCCTTGTGTTTGTTGCAAAACCACACAAAGCTTTCCATCCATCATCTATAGGGCTTCTAAAAGGCTAACCTATAGGTATAAGTAACTGCATATCCATACATGGCGTTAATCTCAGTACCAGCGTGCCAGTGTTATCTATATAACCGACTGTCCGACTTCAGTTCAGTGTGTGGACGATAGGGATGACATGTGACCACTGAAGAGATGTCCTGATGCCATATTACGTTTGTATTTCTACCTAATTCAACATTAAAATGCTAATAACCTCAATCTTGAGTCTATGCCCTTTCTGATCCCTAATTTGAAAGCTCACAGGTCCCTCGGGTTCCCTGTCCTGTCTCTGTCCAGTCTCTGTTGCTTCTCTCCCTGTCCACCTTCAGTCTGGGCTGCAGAGGACGTGGAGGCTCCAGCCCCTCCAGAGAATGTCTGTTATTTTAGAACAGTTTGCAGCGTCTGTAGTGAGCTTTTTTAATCTTTTATCCCGTAACTTCTCCACACTCCCTTTCTGCTGCTTCTCCGTGTTTCCACGCTCAACACTGAAACTGGCGGGGATCGGCGCAGAGAAAGGGGTGGGACCGCTCTTATAAGCTTCTATATCCTGATTGGTTTAGTCCACAGACTATATTGAAGATGGACCAATGGGCTGCCTCCTCTAAATTGTGGGCCGGTCTCTAAGTAAAAAGGCCCCTAAGACTACCGGGAAAATGCCCGGTAGGCCTGATTACCAGTCCAGACCTGGTTGTGTGGCATGTGCATGTAAACCTGGTGAATATCTTCTGTTTTTTTGAGCTCCAGGTTGTTGTCACGGCATCAGGTCACAAACCCACTCCCTCTTCTAGGCAAATCTTCTGTAGACAAAGCTCAAATTGATGTTGTAATGTCTGTTTGTTGTTCCTAGCTTCCCAAATCCGAAAACATTTTCCTTTTGCAAACAGACCCATTTTACCAAACCAAATATTTCAATGTATTCTTAGCACAATCGAACTCTGCTCTTGCATTATAATGTGTGTTTTTCTTATCCGCGCCCAGGCTACAGAGGGCAAACAAATGCTAAGACGCAGAGTGGAAATGTTTTCAGACAAAAAAAACGAAAAAATAAAAAAGCCACGTTTGAGAGTGTATGTTTGAGAATGTGTATGACCTGGTAGACTATGGGGCTGGTGCACCTCTGCGCTGTGAGATCTGTGGAGGAGGCTGCAGATTGCACAAAAGGCTCTGAGATATGCTCATGTTTATATAGTTATATGAGACATCAGGCTGAAAGGGTTTTATTTTTGATTCATTTTACGCGTGTGTGTGCTTTTATTCATTTATTATTGTACACTAATTGTCAAAAGTTTGAATATTTTGTCATGTCATGTCATTTTTCATCTATGTTTCTTCTTTATTTCAACGATTATTCCATGTAGATCCTCACCAAAGACATCAAAATTATGAATGTCACATATGGGAGCTATAGCAAATAAAAGATGAACTCAAAATAAGTCCTAACTTCTTTTATTTTTTTTTGCTGCTGTGCACTTTTGGCACTTTTGACCCCAATTTGGCACAGCAGTGAAGTGAAACCCATGCATTTTAGGAGACTTCACGCAGGAGATGCTCATTAAGAGAAGGCCAAGGCAGCGCTGTCGACAAAGCAAAGGGTGTCTATTCTGAGGATTTCAATATAAAATATATATAAAAAAACATTCGGCTGAGTTTTTTTTTTCTTTGCTACATCATTCCATATATCGTACATCATATATTATCGGCGAATTTAACAAAAACTACTAGACTTTTTTTGAAGCCAACGTTTCACTACCAACCCGACAGCTTCATCAGAGCTCGTGTAGGTGACTGTGACTGTTGTGTGGTGAAATTTGAATGACGTTACCAAAAAAGCATATGCCGAGAACACTCAGCTCAGTAAACACACAACTGCTTTCTCACAGCACAACCGAAAGAAAGAGATGAAGCCCAAAGGAGCGACACCTCTAAAGCCTGATGAGAGACCACTGGTTGCCACACGACGGAAAACAATATGCAACTTCACTCACCTTCAGTAGTGGACAAAAACGCCACAACTATCAAAAACAGTGGTAAAAGAAAGTTTATTTGGTCGAAGACGTTTCGCAGCTCATCCAAACGTCTTTGTCAGTTCTGGTTAGAGTGCTGATGGACACTGCTTATAACTAGCTGCAGGGAGGGGCTAACTACAATGAAATGACTCTAAAACTATCACCTCTTTGTTTTACAGTTTCTGTCTGGGGTCTTGTTTAGCATACCCATTCAGTTCCATAATGGGTGTTTTTACACCTCTGGACCTGACCTGGCTAGCCCTATTGTTTGTTTTGATTTAGGTTTGAGAATGGAATTATATATGGGAGACAAATAGTGTCTGACTGACTGAAGGATTCTCTTTTTTGGCAAAAAATAGCCTCTCAAACCAGTTCTTTTCCCTGACCGAACTGACGAAGCAGTTTGGATGAGCTGCGAAACGTCTTCAACCAAAATAAACTTTGTCCAGTTGACAAATTGAATTTCTTTTGTCGTGGATTCTACCTGGGCTACTGAGGGATTCTTCACACATCCTATCAAAAATAGTACAAGCACACCAAGCCGTGAACGGGAACACCTTCACAAATTCTTATGTGCAATACAAAATGAATAAATGGCGTCTAGGGGATTTCTATCTTATCAACCTTGCAATTCATGATCTTTAGTATGGAGCCCCACTTATTACGGCCCGGCTCTATGTCCGTGAGAGAATAAGTTGGCAGACACGACTACAGCAAAGGTTTAAGCTCTCTGCTGGGGCATTTATTAATAACGTATAATAGATTTTTGCAAATAGTACTAAAGTGTGCACTATTTACAGAAATTTATTGTAGGTTACTCATAAATGTTCCAGCATTTATTAGCATAAGTTCTGGAACTCTCTCCCATTATCAATAAGAGAGACTCCAACACTGGACACTTTCAAATCTGAAACAGCGGCTAAAGGAAAACCAGACTTGTGGACGCTTTTAATGTTTAACTGCTGTTATTGTCACTTGTCGCTGTTTTTGTTGTTTTTGCTGTGGTCTCACCTGCCCAGGGACGACAGATGGAAATTAGCATTTTTGCTATAATCTGGCTGCAATGTTGTAGATGTTCATTAATATGCACTGTCCCTATTAAGAAGAAGAAGAACAAGAAGATATGCTTTTTTTTTTTTTTATCCCCGGGGACCATCTCCATGATCTTATTGCTAAATAAAAGAACAAATAAATAAATAAATGTATTAATAACTTACAATAATTATCTGCAAATAGTGCTAAAGTGAAAGGAGAAATTCAATTTGTCAACTGGAAAAAAGGTTATTTGGTCGAATACGTTTCGCAGCTCATCCAAGCTGCTTATTCAGTTCAGTTCTTCTTCAGATCAGAACTGAAGAAGCAGCTTGGATGAGCAGCAAAACGTATTCGACCAAATAACCTTTTTTCCAGTTGACAAATTGAATTTCTCCTTTTGCCATGGATTCTACCTGGACGACTGAGGGATTCTACGGAGTGCTAAAGTGTGCACTTTTTGCATCAGCTGATGTGTGGCCAGGTGGAGTTGAGCCATAGGAGCAGCCCTGGGCGTCCTTTAGAGACGGGTCCTTTATATAGGTGGCTGCATACGCTGGGCCCTAGTGCATCTGGGTCACCTGAAAATAGAACAGTTATTAATACAAACAAGGCACGACAGGGACCGTGGTGATGTATAAAGTGGTAAACATTGAGAGTGTGTGCAAATGTCACTGTATGTTGAACACATATGGCAGAATTGACAATAAAGCTGACTTTGAACTTTGAACATTTGTGGACATTTATGGATTGGATCATGCATGTTTGAGTGCCCCCTATCATGACCCACTGCTCAGTTATTTGTTAAATATACTTGGTTTTGCAGTAGAAACCCAGAGTTTATGTGCAGTTCTCATGGCGAAAAAATACAAAGCAACACTGAATAGTCCTTTGCCCAAACAATGGACACTCACCACATCACTGTGTCAGAGAAGAGGAGGCTCATCACAGTAAAGACCCTATACAGCAATCGTTAAAGGTCCTATATTCTGCTGAATTGACTCTTTATTATAATGTTACCACCGCAAAAGCAGACCTGAAGTTGTGTTTTGTTTCATTTGAGTAATCCTTTATTATTAGTCTGTACATCTCCAAAGATCAAAATGCTCTTTTCCACCCTGTGATGTCATGAAATGGTAGTTTTCAAGTTAACAGCTCCATGTTACATTTTGTTTAGTAGTGATTGGCCATTCCAGAGCTGAAATGATCCAAATAATTCTAGTGAAGATGTATGGAGTTTAGCACTGTGGCGGGATTCTTGATGAACTCAGGCTTAGTCAAGATAAGCGTTTCAAGGTGTTTTATTGTGCTCCCACAGTGCAAAAAAAAGGTGTCAAATATGTGTGGAAAAATATTTACAGTGCAGGAGTGATATAGAAAAAAACAGTTTTTACATACGTCCCCTTTAAAGGAAAAGTAACGTTTTTTACAATTTGAGCCTTATTTCGGTAATAAAACAAGTTGTTTTTCTCACCCATAGCACTTTGGTGTCATATGGAGCATTTCCGGAGATGTTTTAGATTAGCGTTAGGCTAACGCCGTTAGCCTAGCGCGATTTATAGCCATAGCTCGGGGCATTCCCCGAGCATGTAATATGCCCCGTGCGGGCTCCAAATAACACAAACTTTAGCACTTTTCAAATCAGAGAAGCTCGATGTCTTTAGTCTACGATTTCGTTTGAATCAAAAGTGGCCTGTAATCCGAGATTTATCCGTAGTTTACAGCTATGCGTTCCATGTTTGGGTCCCGGGAGCTGAGAGCACACTCCGCACATGCGCACTGGCGTCCTCATCTACTCGAAACTATGGCTAAATCTCGGATTACAGGCCACTTTTGACCAAACAAAATCGTAGACTAAAGACATTGAGCTTCTATGATTTGAAAAGTGCTAAAGTTTGTGTTATTTGGAGCCCGCACGGGGCATATTACATGCTCGGGGAATGCAACTAGACTTTTTTTGAAGCCAAAGTCGCGCTAGGCTAACGGCGCTAGGCTAACGGCGCTAGGCTAACGGCGCTAGGCTAACGGCGCTAGGCTAACGGCGTTAGCCTAACGGCGTTAGCCTAACGCTAATCTAAAACATCTCCGGAAATGCTCCATATGACACCAAAGTGATATGGGTGAGTAAAACAACTTGTTTTATTACCGAAATAAGGCTCAAATTGTAAAAAACGTTACTTTTCCTTTAAGTCTTTTGCTTGCTTGCTCTCTGCGCATGTTACCTTCACTGTAACCATGACCAGACAAGGCTGCGGAGCACATCTTTATATCCCCATTCGCCCCGCCCACATTACGTAACATTACTTGGAAAGCTGATTTACGCCTTTCCCCTATTAAATGGCCAACATTTCTGGTGCCAACAGGTGAGCACAGACAGTCGCTTTCATGTCACATCAATGAATCATATAAAACACTCCAAATATACAGAATATATGAATAATTGCCCAGGCCAATTACTCCTGGTTCACATGACCACCAGAACCCGTGAAACTAGTGGATTTAAACTCCCGGTGGGGAAGTGTCCGGTTTTGCCAGAACGAAGCGCGGGAAGAGGAGAACGCGGCAGTGCACAGGTAAGCAAATGATCGTTTTTTTTAGCGTGGTCAGGATGGCAAAACTGGCGCTTCTAAGTGTGCACCCTTAGATACGACAGAGCATGCTGGCGAGGTTACGAGAATTGTCCTGAGCCATCTGTATTACCACATGACATCACAAGGTGGAACAGAGTGTCTTCTTTTTGAGAGAAGAACTCCGCCTAAATATGCAGGGTTTGTGTGTAAATCTGAAAATAGCGTAATAAGTGCCTTATTAATGGCCTGTATGCTGGAAATCAACCAATATGGGTTTTTTTCATGGCTGATGCTGATACCGTCAATGGCTGATAAGCTCTGCCAATATTTTTGAGCCACTATGTAAGGCTGATTTTGATTATTCTCGACAAATTCTGCTATTTAAATTTGCCACAAACACACCCACAGCCCCGTTTTCCCGCAAACCTTTAAGAGAGATATGTAGCCATATTTTATACAGTTGTCTCTTCGCACTGTGTTCAAATAAAGTTTTGTATGTAGTCTTTAGGCAGCAGGTCAGGTAAAACAAAGATACACTAAACACACCAAAAAGCACAAATATTGGCCAACGGATCAGTCTGTCTCTAGTGTGAGCACAGTACCCATATTACTCCCGATTATTCAGAAGAAAAGAAAACTGACTGTGGGTCTTAAATGTAGGACAAAGAATATGACAGACAGGTTTCAACAATAGAAACACTGATGAGATGGGGCACCTCAGCTCTGCGGTTTTGAACTGGAAGTCAATGGACCCGTTTCTGTTATTAAGCTGTTTAATGGTGCGTTCCAGGAAACTGGTAACTGGGACATTTCACACCTCGACTCGGGAACATGCCGTGAAACACCACTCCAGCTCATAATTATACTGTGAACTGGAGATGGATGAAGGATCACACATAAGATAAACGTATTACAACAATGCTTGTCACATTACCATATTACGCAAACGTCACACTCTTGAGTTTTAAGCGTTAAAACGTTGTTACCTCATCAAAAACAGACCTGGAGTTGTGTTTTGTTTCATTCACACGTTTGAGTATCCATCCATCCATTTTCTTCCACTTATCCGGGGCCGGGTCACGGGGGCAACAGTCTAAGCAGGAACTCCCAGACTTCCTTCACCCTGGACACTTCCTCCAGCTCCTCCGGGGGGACTCCAAGGCGTTCCCAGGGCAGCCGGGAGACATAGTCCCTCCAGCATGTCCTGGGTCTTCCCCGGGCCTCCTTCCGGTGGGACATGCCCGGAACACCTCCCGAGGGAGGCGTCAGTTTGAGCAATCATTTATTATTAGTCTGTCGACATATCAAAGCTCAAAATGCTCTGTTCCACCTTGTGATGTCACGAGGCGGTAGTTTTCAAGTTAACTCACCCACTACAGGAGCACCTCATCCCTCTACCCTCAGGACGGAGGTACAGGAAGGAGAGCCCGCTTTGGCAGAAGCCTGATCCCCTCGGCCATCACATTTTTGAACACCAGGCCCCGCTGCTTGTGCTGTAATGTCCGTTGTAATGTGAATATGTTTGTTGTGCTGTGTTTGTTGTTGTATATGTCAAAGAAGCTCTGTGTGTGTGAAAATGTATTTCCCTTTGGGGACAATAAAAGTCTAAAGTCTAAAAAGTCTAAAGTCTAACAGCTCCTTTTACCTTTTGTTCAGTAGAGATTGGCAAGTACAGGCCTGAAATCATCCAAATTATTCCACACAGTGGGGCACTGCCTGTATTACCATATGACATCATATGGGCGGTAGTAGCTCAGTTGGTAGAGCGTTTGTCCACTGATCCAATGGTTGGCGGTTCAAATCCTGCTCTTGACATAAAAAAACAAGAGTGGTTGAGCGGTCAGATCCACTGACCGCTCACTGACCGTCCACCGTTGTGTCCTTGGGCAAGACACTTAACCCCTTTCACCGCCAGTGTCTGCGTACACTGGTGTGTGAATGTGTGTGTGTGTGTGAATGGTTCCTTGTTGTAAACCGCTTTGAGTGCCTTGAAGGTAGAAATGCGCTATATAAATATGTGACCATTTACCATTTTTACCATCATAAGGTGGAACAGAGTGTTCTGTTTCAAAGAAGAACTCAGTGTAAATATGCAGGGTTTGTGTTAACAGATCAGATAATGGTGTAATATGTGTGTAAACAGATGTTTAAGTGTATCCGAGGGTAACCACCACCTTTAAAAATCTGACAGTATTCTCTATATTTTTAACATGGCAGTTTAGAGCTCATATTGTGTATAAAAGTCAAAATATGTGATAACTCTGCCCTGACCCTACACACCCTCATAACAGTGACCTTTTCTCTATGACCCTCATCATTAGCATGAGTTAGCTGTAGCCTGCACTCTTACTCAACTGATGCACATTTTGAGGAATACAGTAAGATATTGTCAGAACAAAAACAACTGGACTTTAGTAAGCTTTTGAAGCCAATGCTTCACTACCAACCAGCCAGCTTCATCAGGGCTTGTGTAGGTGACTGTGAGTCCACCAGATGTAGAGGTGGTGCTGACGGTTTAGTGACGTCACCAAAAAAGACCCGGGGCATGGGCCTGTCCCAAGTGTGAGAGCTGGAAGTGTAGTCCTCTGTGTGTGTTTAGGGCTGTGCTTATAATCAGAGTCCTTTTAGATTTAAACCAACTGGATTTCAGCAATGAAACTGGCAACCCAAATGAGAGACTCACATGAGGCTCATTCTGATTTGTGAATTTATGTAAATACAGTAACTTGACCATTGTGTCAGTGTTTTTGTCATTATAAATAATTATAATTATAAATCAACATTACAATTGTTACCAGTAAAATATACTTTTGATTTGAACATGGTTATTGGATGTTTATGAACTTTACAATCAAAATCTGAAATATAGTTCCTTTCACCCCCCAAAATCAAGTGATAAATCAGGAAAGATTAGATCTCACCAAGCTCTTAAGAAAATCCCAGTTCTATCCTTCAAAACTGTGTGGATTTATTTGTATGCAACACCACCTCCAGTCACTTCTTCACACCCGTACAATGACACAGCGGGCTGCGTGTCTTGCTCAAGGACACAATAACGCTTCTACACTGCGGGTGTACACTGTGTCGAACGATTGATCTGCCAACCTCCCACCTTGCCTCATTATCCGAGTGCTTCTGGTTTCCATTTTAAAAGCCCATTTCGCACACTCTGCTGCTAATGTAATGAAACGAGGGTTGTGCTCGGGCTGCGCGTCGGCCGATTTAACCACATGACAAATCCGCGCTGTGCTCCCAACAGCGCCAGCTCACTCATTACGCCTCACTGTACTTAAACTGTCCCACGTTCATGAGGCGGACTCTGCTGTTCCTACGCTTCGTCTGTTATACGCGCCCCAGTCCAACAGGGTGAGGGAAGTGCCTTGCTCAAAGACACAATGGCAGTAAGGAGCTGTTTTGAACCACTCTTTGGATTGTTTTGATAGTATTTATGTATAGTTTAATGTACTTATTTATTGTTTGGGGATGGGAAAATTAAACGGGCACAATGTAAATATTTTTAGTCTAAGTGTTTTTTAGTCCACCAGTCCAAAGCTGCTCCATCAATGTGGGGAAAGTGCCTTGCTTAAGTGCACAACAACAGCAGATCTGTCTGGAAATGCCACAGTTATAAGTCATTCGAGGGCATAGCGATTAAGTGTGTTGCCCAAGGGCACAACAACAACAACGGTATTCATTTGTGGGAGCTTGTTTTTAATACCGAGAGTGGGATTCGAACCACCAACCTTCTAGAGCTGGTAACATTCACACCTCGTAGAGCTGAGCGGTATGACCAAAAATTGATATCACTGTATTTTTCAAAATTACATGGGCTTGACTGTATTTTTTTTCATGTACTAAGTGGTACATGTCTTTGGCGAAGTGGATAGTAATATCGTTGGTAATATCGTTACCGTTTGCTTTTCTTGTCGTAGGCGGTCCCCTTAGCAAACGCGTCTTTGAGTGACGTCTTGAACGTTCCCTGCAGACGTAGAAGAGGATACAGATCTTAGTTTCGTGCATTCTTCATATTCCAGGACGTGTTTGTGACGGAGGTGGTGAAGCAGATCGCTCGTGTCGCCTCCTGCGGCTACAACTTTAGCTCAACGACGTTTACAGAATACGGTTGTTTGATCGGCGCCAGATTTTTTTAAAGCCGGAGTACTTCCACACGACTGACATGGCTCCTATTTTCGGTCTAAGTTTCTCTGTGTCTGTAACATTTTCTCCGTCCATGTTGTTCGCCACTCAACACTCACTGAGCTTCCATCGCTCGCACGCCACTGCAAAACAGTCCCCCTCTCAAACAATGTCCTGCGGCACCACGTTCCACCACTCTGTGTTCCCGACATTTTGTACGCACACACTCACCGAGATTGGGATATATGAAAAACTCATATAAAAAAAACAAAACATTTGGTATGAAGCGGTATACTGCCCAGCCCTAACACCTCGTAAATACACTGGATCAATGGTCTAGTTATTTTAATATAGTAGTAATAATAATAGTAGTAGTAGTAGTAGTAGTAGTAGTAGTAGTAGTAGTAGTAGTAGTAGTAGTAGTAGTAGCAAGGCAGGGCCTGGTTAGTACTTGGATGGGAGACCACTGGGAATTCCAGGTAGCACAGTGGGGCGCCAGTCGCAAAAACTGTGTCCTTAGGCAAGACACTTCACCCACATTGTATAGTATGAAAGTGGAGTGTGTGTGAGTGTTGGAGGTGGTCAGAGGGGCCAATGGCACGGATTGGCAGCCTCGCTTCCGTCAGTCTGCCCCAGGGCAGCTGTGGCTACAAAAGTAGCTTACCACCACCAAGTGTGGAGTGAATAAGATAAGAGATAAGATTAGCCTTTATTGTCTCCCTTGGGAGAAATTTGTCCTCTGCATTTAACCCATCCTGTTATTAGGAGCAGTGGGCTGCACATTACTGCGCCCGGGGAATGAACAATGAACTGTAAAGCTCTTTGGGTGTCATAAAAGGCGCTATATAAATGCTATGAATTATTATTATTAATAGTACATATTTTTATTTATTTATATTTTGTATTCATGTAAGAGATGAATAGAGGTACGACCTGTCAGAAGAATGATTTATGACCCTTTGATTTGACCCCCCCCACGTGACTCCTCCCCCCTCCTCCCCCCACACCCACGTGACCCCCTCCTCCCCCCATGTGACGTCACATGCACACGCTTCTCCTATAACAGAGCGCTTTTTTAAAAGTGCCATCGGAGTTATTTTTTAATGATGTCGGTAATCTCTGAAACAGCTATAACATTATTGTTAGGTAATGATCGTGAAAAATCCACGGTTTATCTGCAAAGGCTTCAGAAGCCTCCTCTCGTGTCTCTGCGCAATGAATTCTCTTTATGCCCGTACGGGCAAAGCGGCGTCTGGGGTTATATTTTTAACTACAAGACTGGAGAATTGTTGTTCACCTTTAGCGGAAGTGCACGGCAGATGCGGTCCGCTGCAAGGGGAAGTTTACAAGTGAACAGGCTGATGCACTAATGTGGGCGCAGTGATATGAGTCGGCAGACACAATACGCGATTGCTAAGTTCGCTGCTGGATGTTTCGTTGACAACTGTTTGGGACGCAAATATATCACCTTTCGGACAAATGTTTTGTTTTGAGAAAAATAACAAGCTATATTTAATGTTCCAGAGAAGCTACCGGACCTCTCTACCTGGGCTCCAGAACGCGAGCAGAACCGGGATCAGCTGAGACTGTCAGAGGTAAGCCGGTGTCAACACACGTAACTTTTAGAAGGAAACCTATACAGATTAACATAAAAAAAAACCCGCACTATCCCTTTAACCCAAGAGGCAAAGCCCTCCCCAAATCTGAACCTCGACAGGATGGACCACTCCACCCTATCAAAGGCCTTTTCTGCATCCTTAGAGATGAGAATTTCAGGGTGAGATTTTGAATTTTGTGTGTAAATAATATTAAAAACGTGCCTTAAGTTGTGAGACAGCTGTCTGTTTTTTTATAAATCCATTTTGGTCTTCATGTATAACTGTTGGTATAACATTCTCTAACCTATGACTTAGTATTTTAGCTAGAATTTTTATGTCTACATTTAAAAAGCTAATTGGTCTGATTTGTAACTATTTTAGAAATTTGGTTTTCTTTCTTCCAATACTTTTATTTGGTGGTCTAAAAGTCTTCCAGGCTTCTCTCCATGTTAATAAAATCTATGTTTTGTTTGTTTAATTAATTTAACTGTCTCCGCAGTAGATATTAAATTAAATTCCAAGATGTAATGTTAATGGACCATGGTCTGACAACACTATAGCCTCATACTGTACCCTCTTAACCATTTGTAATAACTTAATCTATCAAAAACAAATCAAGTATGAGTTGTGTCTCTGAGAGAAGAATGAGTATTCACGTTTGGTGTACCTCCATGGATTGGTAGCTTTCAAAAAGTTCTTTTCATCAGTTTAGCAGATTTAGTCAAAGTCTGTTGACTATTAGATGATCTATCAAGTACAGGATCCAGAACAAATTAAAGTCTCCACCTAATATCAAACTATGACTGTGTATATTAGGGATTGATGATATTATTGATTGTATAAAATGTTCATCATCACAGTTGGGTGCATATATATTTGCCAATATAATTAGTGTGTCACAAAGTTTCCCAGTAACAATGGCAAATCTCCCGTGTGGGTCTACAATTGAATCGGACAGTATGAAAGGGATATTTTCCTGATCAAAATAGCTACACCTCTCGATTTTAGATTGAAGCTTGAGTGTAATAAATGGCTAATCCAGGCTTTGCGTAAGTGGGTCCCGTTTTTTGAGGTATGTTTCTTGTAGAAACATAATATCTGCTCTAAGGGTATTAATGTGAGACATAATCTTGTTGCGTTTTAGTGCACCGTTCATGCCTTTGCAGTTCTCGCTGTGCTTCCGCTCCTCTCCTGCCTGGGACGGCTCTCTCCCGTGCTGTGCGCGTCAGCCGCGCGGTCAGGTCTTCCTTTGGTGCGGGGCTTAAATATATCGATGGGGAGTGCTCTGTTCTTCCTGTCTGTCATTGATTCCTCTGCTGATTGGTAAAAAGCTGTGTCCCGTTCGCGTAGTGTACTCGCAGTTTGGCTGGAGCGGGTGTTTGGAAACGAATGCCGTTCTGTTTCAAAACTCTTTTTGCCTCGACACTAGGAAAAGGACTGAAATGCGGATGCTTCTTGATTCTCACCGATATTTTTAGGGTTGACAAGCTTTAAAACAGCCCAATCGTTGGACGACAACGTTGCTTGGAATTTTCTGGCGCCCGGTGTTTCACCTTCATCTCGTTGATATAAAAACAATTCTCCAGTCTTGTAGTTAAAAATATAACCCCAGACGCCGCTTTGCCCGTACGGGCATAAAGAGAATTCATTGAGCAGAGATGCGAGAGGAGGCTTCTGAAGCCTTTGCAGATAAACCGTGGATTTTTCACGATCATTACCTAACAATAATGTTACAGCTGTTTCAGAGATTACCGACATCATTAAAAAATGACTCTGATGGCACTTTAAAAAAAAGCGCTCTGTTATAGGAGAAGCGTGTGCATGTGACGTCACATGGGGGGGGTGTCACGTGGGTGTGGGGGGAGGAGGGTGGAGGGGGAGGAGTCACGTGGGTGAGGGGGGAGGAGTCACGTGGGTGAGGGGGGAGGAGTCACGTGGGGGGGTTATAAATCAAAGGGTCATAAATCATTCTTCTGACAGGTCGTACCCCTATTTATCTCTCTTATGTATGGATTTATTTGATTCATTTTATTTTATTTCTTCATCCCACAGGATTTATTAGTCAGTACAAATTAAAGGGTCACTGTATGAGTTTGTATTAGGTTTGACAAATCCACACTGTACCGCCAGCTCGTTCATTAAACCTCACAGTACTTAAGCTGTCCCACACTCACAGGGCGGACTCTGCTGTCGCTGCAATTAATTTGTTCTACGCTGCCCAGTCCATCAGTGTGAGAGAAGTGTCTTGCTCAAAGATACAATCGCAGCAGGTGTGTCTGGAGATGTTTTAAACAAAAAAAACAAACTGTCGCTCAACCGCGCACACGTTCATATACCGGTGTATGCAGATGCCGGAGGTGAGGGTCTTGCCCAAGGATACAACAGCAGTATTCATCTGTGGGAGCTGGAATCACACCGCCAACCTTTTTTTTAATTTGTATTTTTTGGGGGGGTTGAGAGCGGGATTTGAACCACCAACCTTCTGATGAGAGGAGCAGAGGAGCTTCTTCGCAACTTGAAAGTTGCTGGTTCAATTACGGTACAGGGTCGAGTTATTTTATTTCATGTATTTATGTATGTTTGTATTTATGTATGTAATGTGTTTAGATTTAATTTTATTTATTCATCGCGCAGGATTTATTAGGCAGGACAAATTAAAGGCTCAGTTTGTTTTCGGTGGAGGGTGTGACAAAGCGCTGTGCTCCAGGACACCGCCAGCTCGTTCATTACACCTCACTGTACTAAAGCTGTCCCAGGCTCACGAGGCGGACTCTGCTGCAGCTGCACTTCATCTGGAACAGCCCGGGCCATCAGTGTGGGAGAAGAAGTGCCTTGCTCACACTGCCACTAGCTACAGAAATCATGAACAAAAAAATAAATAAATGTGTGTTTTGGTTTATTTTTTTATTTATTTTATTCTTTGAGACAGCAGGATTCAAACCACCAACCTCCTGATCATATGGTAGTATGGTGTTCAAGTTGTTAGCACTCACACCTCAACATGAAGGTTGTTGGTTTAAATACCAGACAATGGAATCTAGATATTTTATTTCATTTTTTATGTTGGTATGTATTTTCTTCCATTTTTTTTTTAAATTTCATTTCCTTTATTAATCACATAGGAGTTATTAGACAGAATAAATGAAAGGGGATTTTTGTGAGTTTGTTTTAGGTGGAGGCTGTGACAAATTGGTTCATTACATTTGTTCATTACACCTCACTGTACTTCAGCTGTCCTGCACAGAGCCACATTCATCTGCAGTAGATCCACTTCATCATCTCTCTACTTCCTCCACAAGCTGAAGAGAGCCTGAGCCTCAGCTCCCGTCATGAGCACCTTCTACAGAGTCACCACAGAGAGCATCCTCACCAGCTGCATCACTGTGTGGTATGGCACCTGCACCGTGTCCTGCTGGAAAAAGCTACACCGAGTAGTGAGAGCAGCTGAGAGAATCGTGGGTGTCTCTCTCCCCTCCCTGCAGGACATCTACCGCACCCGCCTCACCCTCTGGGTGATCCCACCCACCCATCCAACTGCCTCTTCAGTCTGCTGCCATCAGGAAAGAAAGAAAGAAAGAAAGAAAGAAAGCTATGCCTTTATTATCAATCAATCAATCAAATATTTATAAGGCGCTTTTCATACAAAAATTGTAGCACAAAGCGCCCTACAGTGGTCAAGGATTAGAAGATTGACCTTTATTGATCTCGCACAGGAGAAGTTGTTTCTATATTTGACCCGGGGACCATCCCCATGATTTTGTTTTGTTATTTATGTTATTTATGCTTTGGTCAGGCCCTAAGCTGGAAGATTTTACCTATGGCGCATGTTTAGGTTGGTGGGGGAAACCAGAGTACCGGTGGGGGTAACCGGAGTACCCGGAGGAAACCCACCCAGACACGGGGAGAACATGTCTCCACACAGAAAGGCAACCCAAACCTTCTTGCTGTGAAGCATGAGTGCTAGCCACTCAGCCACCGTGCCGCCAGGAAAAAAAAAAAAAAAAGAAAAAAAAAAAAGAAGAAGAACAGGAACAGCAGCAACAACAGCAACAACAGCAACAACAACAGCAATAACAGCAACAACAGCAGCAACAGCATCAACAACAACAGCAGCAACAACAACGGCAACAACGACAGAACAACAGCAACAACAACAACAGCAGCAGCAACAACAACAACAGCAGCAACAACAACAACAGCAGCAACAACAACAACAACAACAGCAACAACAACAACAGCAACAACAACAACATCAACAACAGCAGCATTAGTCCCACAGTGGGGAAATTCCAGTTCTGCATTTAACCCATCCTGTTATTAGGAGCAGTGGGCAGCACATTACTGCGCCCGGGGACCATCTCCATGATCTTGCTTCGGCTTGGTCAGGACCTAAGTTGGAGGATTTACCTATGGTGCATGGTTGTTTGGTTGGTGGGGGAAACCGGAGTGCCCGGAGAACATGCAAACTCCACACAGAAAGGCCCAGGCGACCCAGGGATCAAACCCAGACCATGCATGCAAACTCCACACAGAACACACACAGAAAGGCCTGGGCAACCCGGGGATCGAACCCGGAACCTTCTTGCTGTGAAGCATGAGTGCTACCCACTCAGCCACCATGCCACAGTCTCCAGGAAGGAGACTGAGGAGCCTCAGGGCCAAGACCAGCAGACTGAAAGACAGCTTCATCCAGCAAGCTGTCAGGATGCTGAACTCTCTCCCTGCCCTCCCTCCCCAAATGACACTGCTGCTTAAATGACACTGACACTGCTGCTTAAATGACACCATTTGAGCTTTATTACGCTACACATTGTGTGTTTTACTTATTTGCATTATATACAAGTTTACTGTTCTTTTGCTACGGGTATATGTGCTGTTTTAGTCATGGTGCTTATTGTCTTGTTTATCAGATATTTTATGTTCACTCTGGGCCTGAGGGAGTGCTGCAATTTCAAATCCTGCAACCTGTACATATGGTTTTTGACAATAAAGCTGAATTTGAACTTTGTTACACATGCCCCAGTGCATCAGTGTGGGGCAAGTGCCCAATGGAAAACTGGTCAGGGTGTCTGGAGATGCTGAGAACCACTCTTTTGATTATTTTATCTTTGCTTTAACTTATATATTTTTTAATTTAATTTAATTTTGGATTTGACAAATATTAAAAGTGCCTTGTTCAAAGACACAACAGCAGTGTGTGTGGAGATGCTGCTCATGTTCACTTGATCTCTGTACTTGTAATGGCACTAACACATTGCAAAAGGTTGCTAGTTCAATTACCAGACTATGGGGTCAAGTTATTATTGTTTATTTATTTGTGTATTTCTTTTCTTATTTTTTCCCATTTGCAATATATTGATTTAGTTTTACCTTAATTTAGTTAATATTCTTTTTATTTACTTTATTTTATTGCATGTGTTTTTTTAGGCAGGACAAATGAAGGGGGCTCTATGTGAGTTTGTTTTAGCTGGAGGCTGTGACAGATTGGACGACCGCAAGCTCCTTCATTACACCTCACTGTACTTCAGCTCATGAGGCGAACTCTGCTGTAGCTACGCTTCATTAGTTATATGCGCCCAGTGCGATACAAAATCAATGTGGGGGAAGTGCCTTGCTTAAAGACTCAATGGAAAAGTGGTCATCATGTCTGGAGATGTTTTTATTCACTCTATGGATTGTTTTCTATTATATTACACATGCATTTGAGCAAAATTAAGCAGCTCTTGAGGTCAAAATAAGTTCTCTACATCTAATTAGAAATAAAGTAGATGTTAGCATGCTAGTTTGTGTTGAAAAATGGCAGTTTTTATTTGTATTTATTTATTTTTATTTAAAAGGGACAATACATATTCATGAACATAAACTTATAAATAGACCAGAATTGCCCCGAAGGTTCTTGACATCTGTCATCCCAAGCAGGTCAGAGATAAAAACAAGAAACAACTTCACACAACAGACAAACTCACAGGACAAACATGATGGAAACACACAATACGACACAATCATGACACATTTACAGAAAAGCAGAACATTATTGATCACAGATTCGTTTCAGATTTCAGATTTTAAATGTTCTGAATCTGGTCGAGTCTCTTATTGCAGCTGGATGTTGTTCCAGATTTCTGAACCTCGACTGAAAACACCTGAGACTGAATGTTGTGCATCTGTAAGGTCTTGTGAGTCTATAAGGTGTTGTGCATCTCTTGTTGCTGAATTTGGGCAAAATTAACTCACCCAAAGGTGGTAGAGCAATCTAAAATTTAAAGATCTAAAAATCATATACAGCACCTATAAGTCTCAAAATGTAATTTTATTTGGTATAGCACATATTTCAGTCAGAATAAAATAAGAAGAAGCAACTTTATTGATCTCACACAGGAGAAATTCTTCTCTGCATTTAACCCATCCTGTTATTAGGAGCAGTGGGCAGCACATTACTGCGCCCGGGGACCATCTCCACGATCTTCTTGCTTCGGCTTGGTCAGAACCTAAGCTGGAGGATTTTACCTGGTGCATGTTTTGGGTTGATGGGGGAAACCGGAGTGCCCGGAGGAAACCCACCCAGACACGGGGAGAACATGCAAACTCCACACAGAAAGGCCCAGGCGACCCAGGGATCGACCCCAGACCATACATGCAAACTCCACACAGAACACACACGGAAAGGCCTGGGCGACCTGAGAATCGAACCCCGAACCTTCTTGCTGTGAAGCATGAGTGCTACCCACGCAGCCACTGTGCTGCCAAAACTTGGTTAGAGATGCTACGAAGTAGGTAGCAGTGCCATAACCGTATGTGTGTTGCAGACCCCAGGGAGCCATTTCCATCCTTATCTAGGGGAGTGCTAACCTTCTCTCCTTTCATACAACACAAGAAAAGACTGAAGAGTAGTGTTAGGAGTTTGTTCTGAGAGCACAGTTCTATCGCGCAGAGGAAAAAAAACCCTGTCTCTGTCCTTGATGCTGAAATGCTGACCAACCACTAATAACATTTTTTGTGGTGGTATTATTGCTTTGCCTGACTCAACCAGCAGACCTCCACAGGACAGATTGTTGGTCAGATCTGTGAAGAGGAGTAGAATTAAAATACCTCTTGTAGAATAAATGCAAATGCAAGGACTGAAGAGGATGCGCTGTCTGCTTGCCTCTCTGTGGGATGTACCAACAAGTATCTAAAGTAAGGATTATTTTTATACAACACCTCCAAATTCCCTGTTCACTGCCAGAAATAAGCAGCAGAAGGGATCAGTGGACTCCAAAACTTCACTCCAGACTGTGCCGTGAACAGGCAATGTTTAATGTTTAACTTCTTTACATGTTGCTAGAAGCAGCTCCTGGTTGGCCTACAGTGTAAAGTTAGTGAAGGCAGCTTTCAAAGTTTAAGTTCTATAAGAGTTAAATGGGATTGTGTGTATTTTGGTGTGTGCATTAAGTTTCCATCACCTTTCTGTTTCTATGGATATTCCACAATATGACATTAAACAGATCTACCTTAAATTTATTCAATTACAGGTGGATTTACAGCTCAAAAATACCTAAAAAACAGGCATTCTGACTGTGAGCAGGTTCACCTCTCCACAGATCTGACCTGTAACTTGGTCTGGTTTGGTCTCCGTCAAGGTAGAAAGGTTTAAAGCCATACTGTGAAACATCCCAGACAAAGCAATAACATCTGCAATAACAATGGACACAAGAATATAAAGGAAAAATTACACAATGGACCTTTAAAATAGCTGAGACTAGCCTGAACCAAAGGAATTGTAAGTGGTTTCAGCAATTCACCAGGCTCAACATCCCAAATGTCAGTCTTTAAAGTATCATCTCTTTTCGTCTTCAGTGAGATGCGCTCTTTTCTGTAGCATTGTGACCTTCCAAGAGCAGAGACAGGCTGCAATGGACAGTGAAGTTCTCAAGAAGTCCTCAGTGAAGTCCTCAAGACAACAACAAACATGACTACAGTGAACCCTCGCTGTATCGCGGTTCACTGTTCGCGGCCTCGCTGTTTCGCGGATTTTTTTTTCCAATTTTTTTTTTTTTTTTTTCAATTTTTTTATAGTGTAACTTTTTTTTACAGTGTAACATTCTGTCCTGCGCCCTGATTAGCTAAGAGACTAGACCAGGACTAAACCAGGTCTAAAGCAGGTCTAAACCAGGACTAAACCAGGTCTAAACCAGGACTAAACCAGGTCTAGACCAGGGATGGTAGGGACAGTCTCTGATTTCCTTCACGAGAGCGCCTGGGTGACAGGAGGTGTGGCCTTTGTTTACTTGCACGAGCCATGGAAGAGAGTGCGAGCCGGACCATGGAAGAGCCAAGAATCAACATGGACGGGCCGGGGGAGCCGCAGCGGGGAGAGCCGCATTCGAGGGAGCCGCAGCGGGGGAGGACACTCGCGCGCACAGAGGAGACAGTGGCTCTTCCCCGTCACGCCGAGAGGACGAACCCGACCCCGTCCTAGAGAGCTGTGGAGTATTGGCGACGCATTGATAGCGGTCTGATTTTGGAGCCGGGGTGAAATGCAACCAACTCTTGTGAGCGCAGGTTGGTCTTACCTGGTCTTGTGGTGAGGACTGGTGCTCAGAGGCGTCTGTTAGCGGTTTGGCACTGTTAGCATTGGCTTGAGTCTTGCCCAAAATGATACCCAGGTCGCTTTCCACTCGACTTTCGCACATGGCATGGATATGTGGTACCAAAACAAACACACGTGTCCGCGCGCACGTGTCCGCGCGCACGTGTCCGCGTGTCACGTGCCCCCCCACTATTAATATATTTTAATGAAAATCTACAAAAGTTTGAGTGTTTAAACAAGAGAAAAATGTGAGAAAATGTTAATACCAGTCTCAGAAAGGTGTATAATGTGTCTGGTGAAGCGTTTTCAGCCTTAAAACATGTAGAATAATTGTAAAATATAAAATTGTCCTACTTCGCGGATTTCACTGATTGCGGGCTATTTCTGGAACCTAACCCCCGCGATAAACGAGGGTTCACTGTATTGGATAAATATGACTGAATCCCATGAATAGGCCTACATTTATTGGCATTCTGTAACATTCAAGGCAAAGGCAATAACATCTCCATGGAGACAAGCAACTGGCGGACCCCTCATAAGAAAAGTTACCTAATGTCTGTTTAAGATCTGGTGTGATGGGTCCCCAGGCAGGAAAGTTCAAACTTCCAAAACCTCAATACAGATTCAGATTCTGAAAACTAGCCATTTTAAACAAGACTGGATGTTCAGCGGCGCGCTGACATGACAGGCGGACAGACAGGGAGGATGTTTTATAAAGTTTAACGTGCCCTGTGATACACGCTGGTACGTAAAGGTACACGCTGTTGCGAACAAGCTGTGTGCGCTGGGGGTGAGAAGCCCTGCACGTAGTTTATTGCTAATGGCAGCAGCCGTAATGAAATATGATCGCACTCATCTCGAGACCAAGACCAGTGTCGAGTACTACGACACTGCGATCTACCCACACTACATTGGCGATCGATTGGTAGATCGCGGTCGACGTATTGAACACCCCTGCTTTACAGGAATGTACAGACGGGCCTGGTTAGTACTTGGATGGGAGACCGCTGGAAAAATCAGGTGCCATTGTGTCCTTAGGCAAGGCACTTCATATCCCAAAACATGCTCCAGGTAAAATCCTCCAGCTTAGGTCCTGACCAAGCCTAGCAATACAATCATGGAGATGGTACCCGGGCGCCTGAAAGATGAGCTGCCCACTGCTCCTGAAGGATGGGTCAAATGCAGAGAAATAATTTCCCTACGGGGATAAATAAAGCATTTCGTCGTCGTCGTTGTCGTCGTCGTCGTCGTCGTCATCGTCGTCGTCTTCTTCTTCTTCTTCTTCACCCACATTGCCTAGTATGAAAGTGTTGTTTGCGTGAGTGATGGTGGTGGTCAGAGGGGCCGATGGCGCAGATTGGCAGCCAAGCTTCCGTCAGTCTGTGGATACAATAGTAGCTTACCACCACTGGGTATGGAGTGAATTGAATGAGTAATGCTCTGTAAAGCCTGTTTGTGACATATGTCTGTGAAAAGTGCTATATAAATAAAAAATAATATAAACTTACTTATGTACTAAATGTACAATGCCACAAAAAGTTGCAGCAAAAAGTTGAAAAAGCACTATATAAAACTCAAAATGTTACTTTATTTTTTGTTATATAGAAAACAGTATACAGAATAAAAATGGAAAAGACTGAAGAGTGCAGAGTTTGTTGAGAGAGGAAAATGCAGCCAGACTGTGCGTTCTGATGCACAGAAACTCAGCCGTCGTCCTTGGTGCTGAAATAGTGTGGAAGGCCAGGACACCCACAAGCTCCATGAATCCTACTGAGGATATGCTCAGACCTGATTTATTATTGAATGGAAACAGTGGAAAACAGTGGAGAGGACAACACAACAACACAATATTTTTGTGCTGTACTGCTCAAAAAATGAAAGGAAACATCTTAAAGTGAATATATATATGTTATATATCTCTACAAATGTGGACAGAGCAATGCCTTCATTTACAAAAGGACTTTTAATGGAAATGAACAACAGTTGCACTAAAGCAGCACCAATAAGACGACCGGTTCTGCATGTGGAAGTCATTTGAAGTTTCTCCCGCTTTGTCTTTTTTGGTTGGTTTTTCAATAGTTGCTCCTCTGACAAGCGGAGGGCATATACCTCCGTGAAGTAAGCCTGTTAGTAAAATAATAGAGCACATTTTGAGCTGCTTTGTTTCTCAGCAGAGGATTGTTTCTTCCTCTCCATCACATTATCAGCCAAGTGACATGAATCCAGATAATTGACATACTGACATTTGTACATATTCACAATATGAGCATAAATACACTTTTTAATCTTAATTTTACATTAAATTAATTACTGTTTTTATCTCCTTTTATCTCTAACTTATTATAACTTGTACATATGTTTATATTTTTTAACTATAAACCCATGAAATACTAGGTAAATTAAATCACTATGCTTAACAAAAGATTAATCCAGTAAGTGTCCATAAAATGGCACTGGTCTCTCTAAGCTTAACATGTGCTTATAACACATTTACAATAGCAATAGTCTGGAGAAGATAAGGAGCTACGCTGTCTGCATCGTCGTTCAACATGAGCAGTTTGGTGGTGGGTCAGTGATGGCCTGGGGAGGCATATCCATGGAGGAACGCACAGACCTACAAAACAGCAGTCTGATGAACTCCTGGAACCCATTGTCAGACTCTACGCTGGTGCAGCAGGTCCTGGGTTCCTCCTGATGCAGGACAATGCCCAGCCTCATGTGGAAAGAGTCTGCAGGCAGATCCTGGAGGATGAAAGGACTGATACAATGGTCCTCACCATCACCTGACTTAAACCCAATAGAACACCGCTGGGACATTATGTTTGGGTCCATCAGACGCTGCCAGGTTGCTCCTCAGACTCTACAGGAGCTCCACAAGACTCCATCTGTCGTCTCAATAGGAGGACGCCACAAATAAGCACATGGGGACCACACAAGAGATTGAGAAGGATTTTGAGTTGCAGGAATTATAGTTTGGCAAAATAGACTATCCTGCCTCGTCATTATTTCACTTTGAGTTTCAGGATGTCTCTAAAATGAAGCCCTCTGTGGCTGAAAATGTAATTTCCATTAAATGAGGTGCCATCCTTTCGTTCCTACATCGCCTCCACCAGAAAGGTTACCCAGTGTACACATTCTCCCCATGTTACTGTGGCAGAGTAGTTGTCCCGTCTCCTCCTCTCTCTTCCAGTGCTTGTGCCAACTCCATTTTCAATTAGTTTTGAGTTATACCTGGGTGCAATAAAAAACCTTTATGGGAGTGCAGTTGACAGACGGGGATAAATCCATTTGAACCCAAGTTTAAAAATGTTCCAAGAACCATAGACCCCGCACAGGAAACTCTACAGCTAATCATAACCCCAAATTACATCAATATATTTAAGCAATCCCGAATTATGGCGGGTAATACTATTGCCAATGAGAGAGAGAGAAGTGATTTTTTACATTTCTATAATACTGCTCTTTCTGATTTAGCAGGATGGATTTGTATTGCGACAAATGGAGCAAAAAACTACACCAGGTTTTAAAAACAGATTAATTGAAGATGTGTTAATTTAAATAGATTTTGATTCAATGCGGAAATAACTGCCAACAGAAGGTAAGAGTTATTTATCTCTGGTGAGGGAAATTCATTAGCTGCATTTGTGGCCCATTTCCAGATCTGGAGCTACCGTATTTGGAAGATTTGACACACACACACACACACACACACACACACACACACACACACACATTTTTATATGTATCTTTAGGCTGTGCAAAGAGGCTCCTGGGACAGTCCAGTACATAACACAGATGTTTGCCAGCATCTTACACCCTGCAGAGTATGGGCTGGAGACCTCAAGATCAAGGTGGGAAACACCTCCAAAGGTTGTGGAGAATGACTGAGCCAAGATCCGGTGGAATTCCAGATACAAACTGCCAAAATGGTGACGCAAACCAACCGGACAGAGTGGTGCTGAACAAATACCAGAACAAAGCTGTGGTGGTGGACATGGCGATACCAAGCAATGGGAACATCAGGAAAAAGGAATGTGAGAAACTAGAAAAAAACAGGTGCTCAGGGAAGAGCTGGAGAAGGCCTGGAAGATGAAGGAATCATTAGCTGCTTTCAAACTGTCAAGCCAGGCCCCATGCCCGGAGACCGGTTGTGTTCACACTGTTGGGCTAGCAGCCTCTTCGTGTTACGCCCCTATTTGCGGAAACGTCACTGATACAGCCCATTTTGAAACACGATAGGTGGGCGATTCAGTAGCACGATGACAGAAGACGAATTGTATATGACCAAGTATCAGACCAACAACTACTGCTGATACCTCTGACTACGAAAACTACAACACTCATAATAAACGCTTTGGAAGTATGCCGCAATATGCTTCATGATGTCCTCGTTTCTGCAAACCCCGTCGATTTTCTGCTGCACAGTCTTCTGCCCAGACAGTGAGGAGAGCACGGACATTTTCAGCTGACCAGAACTGGGGATCCATCTTCTTAATTTTTTGTGACGGTAATGAAGGTACCGGTAATACTGCAATCTTCGCTTTATTGTGCTTCCAAATGTTGGCCTCGCCCTAACCTCTGCCCCGACCTCGACACCGCCTCTGGCCCCTCTTGGCCCATCGTTTTGCTTGGGCCAGAAATCGCGGGCCACTAGCTCCAAGATCCTGGCCCCTAGCCCCTTTTAGCACCTGGCCCTGGACGTGTGAAAGCAGTTAGCCCCGATACGCCCCTGTTGGCTCAGCTTTGGCCCGACAATCTGAAAGTGGCTATTGGTGCCTGTGGTGATCAGAGCACTCTGGGTTGTAACCTCCAAACTGGAGAATTGGCTACAGCAGATCCCAGTAAACATGAGACATCTCAGTCCAGAAACGTGCAGTACTAGGAACAGTAAAGATACTACGAAGAGCTCCCCAAACTCTTAGGCCTCGAGGACCTGAGCTGGATGAGGGTGAGAGAGACCGACCACGGAACACATTTTATTTATATATATATAATTCTAATTCTAAAAAGTTTGTGGCTTTAAAGGTCCCATGACATGGTACTTCTTGATGCTTTTATATGGTGCCTTAATGGTTCCCTAATACTGTAAATGAATCCTTCTTCAAAATCAACACTTAGTGCATGAGAAAGTCACATGTACAGAGTCAGAGTCAAAAAATAACTCTCTGAACGCCTCATTATGGGCCTTGTTGCTTGAATGCAAATGAGAAGGACAGAGATTGCCGCTGGAGCACTGCGCTGTGGCTGTCTCCCATTTCCGCGTTTGAAGCACGGAGGGAGAAAGGAGAGGAATTTCAATGAAAAAAAAAACAAATTTTCACAGAAAATAAAATTAAACCACTGCTGTTTCAGAGGTCCAGAGGGTTGGGTAAAGGACTTCCGAGCCTAGAAACACTCGCACGTGCCTCCAGGCAAATTAAAAAACGCATTTCGCATTGCGTAGCTCCTTCGCGGTCCAAACTCTCTGGGCGTGATTTCCAGAGACAGGGGGTGGAGATCCAGACGGTTGTGGAACTGCATTTGCATTTCTTTTTTCAATGTTACGTAACAAAGGTGCCTTGTTCAGAATCGCCCGTTTGAGCGGTGTTTTTTTCAAACGCAGAAAAGGATCGCAAATGCTCAGTTTAGACATTTCGCAACTTTTAGCAATTGGGGGGGCCTAAACAGGGTAGGGGAGCTCACATTAACGTTCAAAAACCTCAGAAAGTGAAAATTTCATGCCATGGGACCTTTAAACAATTTAAGAATCTTAGCTCTTAATGCTACTTCCTGCCAATGAGAGGGACAGAAATAGATTTTGTGCATTACCATAACAGCCGTCTATCAGCTCTTGGATGGATTTGCATTGAGTTGGACAGAATACAGAATGATCTCAGGTTTTACAAATATGAAGCAATAATGATTTTTGAAGAAAGAATGAATAAGGCCTGTTTTAAGAGACAGACTACTGCTTCTACAGTTTGGTGCAGATATTTTATGCAAATATATGAATGACTAATATTAGCAGCGATGTGAAGACCACCCTGAGGAAATCATTCACCAAGAGCAATCTGTTCTGTTCCCCTGAAATGTCAGAATATTTAAAACAGGAAAGAGAAATTTTGTTCAATCTCTTCTGGTATTTTTAAGAGTTACTGTGTCCCCAGGTACAAGGTAAAGTTCAAATCAAATATTGTTTTTATTGATATCGACTGTAATGCTGATTTATTCGTTAATGCAAACACACTGGACATGATGGACAAGATGATTATCCAATCAGAAAGCAGAATGAACATCACATCTGTTCCCCCCACCTTATGAATGTAAATAATATTGACCTGTAAAATGTTGTGAGGTCATCTGAAACCATCAATATGTACACATTGCAACAGCCCTAAAAATAACATAATAAATTATTATTTGGTAAAAAATAAGTAGTGTTTTATTCATTTTGTTCACAAATACTATAGATTTGACATGGCTAGTGGTGCTTTGGAGCAGCTCTCTGGGCGGTTCTGGAAATGGCTCTGATTTTGAGGAGTTCTGCACTAGGACACTGTGCAGAACTAATTCTCAGATTCTCAATGATAAAGTCACAATTGTGAAGCTGTAGCACTGACCCATTTGTGAAGTTGCATCTGCTTTATTAAAGGGACAGTGTGTAAGATTTTTACCCGTTAATTACTGAAATTGAAGATACCCATTCAAAAATACATTGTTTTCCAAGCCTTTTCACTTCCATCATGAAATCAAAGTATTCTTTTGGACTTAGATATAGTCACATAAAAGGGGGATCTTCCCCATGCAGAGGCAGCCATTTTGAATATGAGAGCTGCAGAAGGACATTTGGGCTCCGCCTTCGGCAAGGCTCGTGGTTTTGGGTAAATAACACAAGCATGCTGCCGGATCAGACGTCGTAATGGATCTAACACGTGTTTTGGACTAAATTGTTTTACTGGATTTTATTCGCTGGATCCTTACGGACAAATTGAGAGCAAGTTTATGGTGAAATACAGAGTTTGACCTGTGCAAAGCATTCTAAGGTAAGCTAACCTCGTTTTGTGCTTTTCCGTATAAAAGCCCCATGTGCTCAGGGAGTGATTGTTGTGCAGGGAAATGAATTGCATAGTCAAAAAGAGGAGACTGTAAGGTTTCATTTGATGTGTAGAGTGTCATGGTACATGATCGGGAATGTGTGTTTTCATGAGAAAAAAACAAAACAAAAAAAAAACGGGGCCACGTTTTATTTATACAGTAGCGGCGCGCGGCTCGTGCGCGGGTACGAGAGCTGTCCGCGTTACGGCGCGCCCGGGTGACCCTCGAGGTCTGCCGTAGCTAAAACAGAAAGTGCAATAGCACCATCCACCTATGCGCCACGAATCCTACACACTGGGGCTTTAAAGATTCTACCACATTTTATAATTAATGCAATACAGCCCCCCCCTGAAAACATCTACTTCTTCGTTAGAGTCCATATTTGGTCAATTCCACTCTTCAGTATGTCCCACTGGAAGGAGGCCCTGAGGAAGACCCAGGACACGCTGGAGGGACTATGTCCCCGGGCTGGCCGGGGAACACCTCAAGGCTGGAGAATGTTTGTGGAAAGAGAAGTCAAGGCCAGCAATCCCATACAATCATGTTCTCTTGTTTGGTGTCACTGTAGGATGAGGAGTTTAGGAGTGACAGGGGCTGGAGGGCCGAGGCTCAGGGGAACTTGATGTTCAGTATCTAAAAAAGGTTGAATTTCTCAATCTTTGAAGGAAACCATTTCTTCTCCTGTTATTTTGCTCTTTTGGTAAATTAGCATCATTTGCTCTTTGCAGATCTCTTGTTAATTGAGTATTCTTAATCTTTTCTTTCCTCATTCAGAGTTCTGTCCTGTTTCTTGCAGTTGATGATAGAAATGATGTTTCCTTTTATAGGAAGGAAAAACATTCCATCTATCTCCTGCAGAAGAGTTTTCAGATTTCAGTCCTTTGAACTGTAATTGGAGACTTTCCTTAATTGCACAAGATTTTTTGGATAATTTTCTGTTTCTCAATGACAATGTAATCGCTTTGTGCTACAATTTTGTATGAAAAGCGCTTTATAAATATTGTTTGATTTGATATGATTTGATTTAATCATTTTCAGATTTGAGCCTTTCCATTTCTATGGAAACTATGGAAACAATCCTATAACCACTGTTACAGTTTGGGTTCCTCTTCCCACTGTACAAGTGACAACCCTTGTGCTGACAATATCTATCCATCTATCTTTTCTTAATTAGTTTAGCAGTTCCTCTCTGCTGTGGATGGACGGCAGGCACACTCCCTGCAGACTCAAAGCTGGAGGCTGACGTTACCAAGTGCATTTTACAAATCAGGACAAACAACTAATTACCTCCAGAAGAGACGTGTTTTAATTTAATGTTGTTACTCTGATAATGATCTCAGAGGCTCAGAGACAGTCAAATGAAATGATGAGGCCTATTAGGAGCTCTGCAGTGGGGATCCCAAAGCCCAGGGCACAACAACACTGGTGTAACACAGTGCCATTTGAGGAAGTGGCACAGGTACTAAGGGTTTGTAGTTAACTACAGGGTTTGTAGTTCAAATCCAACTCTTAACAGAGTTAAGAATTTGAATTTTAAAGTCCAATATTAAGCCGCTCATGCTGACCTTGAGGAAGTTATGTATGCTTTTATTTATTCATGTTGGGACTATTGTAATGCACTGTATACTGGCCTCAAACAGTCTGTACAACACAAACTTCAACTGTCCAAAATGCTGCTGCCAGGCTTCTCCAGGCTTCTCCAGGCTTCTCCAGGCTTCTCCAGGCTTCTGACCGCTACAAGGAGCATGAGCACTTTACACCAGTCCTGGCATCTCTTCACTGGCTACCCATTAAGTCTTGTATCAATTTTAAGATTTTACTTGTAACTTTTAAATGCTTGAATCAAGCATGTGCAAACTATGGCCCCGGGACCAAATGTGTCCCTCAGACCAATTTTTCTTGGCCCTCAGGTTTCCAGGTGAATTGGCCCATAGTTCACGTTTTAAGGCACGTTTTGTGTGTCCTTTTGTGGATCTAAACATGGATGAAGATCCAGTGGCCCATTCTGTTAATAAACTGTTCAAAAATTACACCAAACTAATCAGAAAAGTTGATATGACAATGTGGTTTGTGTGGCGTTTGGTACTTCAACATTAGCTATGAATAATGTTGCTTGTATATCCAGCTGCATAAAGTCACTGACTTTTTTGTTTTCATTAACATTTTGTAATTAACAATTAACAATTTTGTATTAACATTTTGTTATCTTCCACCTAAAAGTGCTATAAGGTTAGTTGATCATAGATTTGGGTGGGATTTGATTGTGGGTCTTCTCCAACGCATTTTCAGTGAAGGAGCTGGGAACCCGAAGAGGAGCTTCACAAACGTTTAAATATTCCTAATAGAGAGTGTCTTTGAAAATGACCAACGACCACACGTGAGTTGTAAGAAGACATCAGATGCTGTATCAAATGTTTAGCTCAAATACTTTGTTCTGCTCGGAGTTACAGTAATAACAGCACATGCAGGCCACCTTCGGGTTATTCCTCTGTTTTGATATCACGATGAAGAAGTGAATAATATTCAATATAGTGGATAATAAACACTTCTAACTTTAAAACAGAATAACTAATGGCCTAAGGGTATGTTGCTAATTTATTATATATTGTACATTTAAAGGAGAAGTAACATTTTTTACAATCTGAGCCTTATTTCGGTAATAAAACAAGTTGTTTTACTCACCCATAGCACTTTGGTGTCATTTGGAGCAGTTTCGTAGATGTTGTGTTGTAGCGGTATCCGTGAACGTGAGTGCTCGGGGCATAGCTTTGCGGTCTCCAAATAACACAAACTTTAGCACTTTTCAAATCACAGAAGATCGCTGTGTCAGTGTAGACTTTAAGTGGAGTCCAAACCGGCCTGAAACCCGATATCCAGCTATAGTTTCATTTGATGACGTCATCAGAGAGGACAGCGTGCATGCGTGAACTCAGCTGTTTAGAAGATAAACACCGCTGTCAGCTCTCGGGTACAGTCCGTAAGAAGCTTAGAAGACGAAAACATCTCCGCTTGAGAAAATGGTGCGAACATGCATTTATCCCGGTTGCGAAAACAAAATTACATCTTGGACAAAGTTGAGCTTTCACAGGCTTCCGCATCAGAATCCTGACTTATTGAAAATGTGGCTACTTGCTTTGAGAATGGACCCAAACATGACAGGGAAAGCTGTAACATGTCTGGACCCTCGTGTTTGCAGTACTCACAGTTAGTATTATCAAAATATGACTATATAGGCATGACAAACCAATTCAATGCAAACAAATAATTGTGTGTTGGCTACTTACTCAACTGAAAGTTGCCCGTTTGTCCCGCAGGCTTTGGCTGGCTCCTCCAATTCAACTTCGGAACATGAAAAAATGTTTCTATTACACCACGGTTCATCATGGCACGAATATCCTCCAGAGTTGACAGACACAGATTTCTGTTATCATCACCCAGACGTTCATCTCCTGGACGCAAATCCCACTCGACACAGCAAAGGCATTCTTCCTCTGTTGCCATTGACATACAATGTCCACATAAACACCACAAGGTACTGTCTTTTCGTAGACGGGCCGTCTCTTGCTGTTCTCTTGTGCGCTGCTCCTCAAGCTCTCTTCGCTTCCTTCTTTCTAATATCTCTTCCTTCGTAAACTCAGGCTCAAAAAGGTAGGGACGGCCATCATACTCAAATAAGTCCTCTTCAGTCTCAAAGTCCGAATCTTCAGCCATGTCTCGCAACAGAAAAGTAAAGTTCAGAGCGGTGTTAGCTTCTTTCGGACTAGCGGTGGTGTTTACCTGCTAAACAGCTGAGTTCACGCATGCGCACTGTCCTCTCTGATGACGTCATCAAATGAAACTATAGCTGGATATCGGGTTTCAGGCCGCTTTGGAATCCACTTAAAGTCTACGCTGACACAGCGATCTTCTGTGATTTGGAAAGTGCTAAAGTTTGTGTTATTTGGAGACCGCAAAGCTTTGCCCTGAGCACTCACGTTCACGGATACCGCTACAACACAACATCTACGAAACTGCTCCAAATGACACCAAAGTGCTATGGGTGAGTAATACAACTTGTTTTATTACCGAAATAAGGCTCAGATTGTAAAAAAAAACGTTACTTCTCCTTTAACATGTCATTGTTGTTTAAGGGACTCCAGTGCTCACCAGCCGTCATTAGCTACAGCGGGCTGCCAAACACAAATAAAAACAACGTGCACAAGTGGGATACAGCTCTCTATAAAACACCCTCCAGTCTCATTTCAGGAGTATAGCTATGTAAAAATTTATACAATAGGCAGAAATTATACAGAGGTAAAGAGGTTAATGGAAGCCTGTGTTTTTATTTGAGTTTAGAGTATAGGCCCTGGGCTGTGTTTCTTTGTTTTTCTTTTTTTACATAGGCACTCAGATAACCAAAGCAGTGCACTGGTGTTGGTGTTTGTCCACTGTTGGCTTTGTGGTACAAAATCAACTAGAGAGAAAAGGGAGAAAGTGCCGCAAGACCCATCAAAAGTAAGTAATTAATGCCAAAACTTACTATCTCAAACTATACAGTACTCTGCCATACAGTGGAGGAAATAAGTATTTGATCCTTTGCTGATTTTGTAGGTTTCTCCACTGACAAAGAAATGAACAGTCTATAATTTTAATGGTAGGTTTATTTTAACATTGAGAGATAGGATATCAAAAAGAAAATCCAGAAAATCACTTTATAGAAAATATATTAATTGATTTGCATTTCTTTGTGTGAAATAAATATTTGATCCCCTACCAACCATTAAGAGTTCTGGCTCCCACAGACCAGTTAGACACTCCTAATCAACTCGTCACCTGAATTAAAGAAACATGTTTTATCTAGTCACCTGTATAAAAGGTCAGACTCCAAACTCTCCAACATGGGAAAGACCAAAGAGCTGTCGTCAGGGACAAGATTGTAGACCTGTAAAAGGCTGGAATGGGCTACAAAACCATAATCAAGAAGCTGGTGTTAAGGAGACAACTACTGGTGCAATTGTTAGAAAATTTAAGGAATACAAATAATAATAATAATAATAATAGAGTAATAATAGACTAAAAATTAGGCTTTTCGTTTTGTGTTCACCTGGCGCACCCCGGGACACGGCTGTGATGTTGCAGGACATTTTTGGCTCTTCCTCTCCTCTGACAACTACACCGAGGCCTAAGCACAGTGGAAATGTTACAGCATCAAAACTTGAATTTCCCTCAGGATCAATAAAGTATCTTTATCTCTCTTTCTCTCTCTCTCTCATTTGAAGCTAGCAGTGGCTCAGGTGTTGCGTGGACCTTTAACTAGAGGGTTGCTAATTCAAATCCCACTCTTCCCAGCTCTTGTAGGCTACGTCCACACGACGACGCTCCTGGATTTTTTTTTATGCGGGTTGAAAAAAATGTGTCGTATCAGTAAATATTCGCGTCCAGACGAAAACGGAGCGCTGAGTGAAAACGATGTAATACATACGCCACCCCGATATGTGGCGCTAACAGGAAACAGCCAGAGCTACTGGAAACACAACACTACAAAGAGCGCATGCGCATAAAGTCCTTTCTCTTCCACAAACAAACACAAGATGATAATAATGATGCCGAACGCACGCACAAAAACCGACTCTGTTGTTTGGACTGACGACGAAGTGGAGTTACTTCTACGAGTTACGTTGGATTATAAAACACGTCAGTATCAGCAGAATGTCGGCTGGGAGTCCTGCCAAAGTAGATGATGACGGCATCGCGACGTCATCGTTTTCCAAAAGCTGCGTTTTGCTGGTCCACACCACAACGCGACCTCCAGCGTTCTCAGATTTCTCCACTCTGGAACCTGGTTTCAAAAAATACAATTTTCGTCCCCCCAAAACGCCGGCGCCATGTGGACGAAAGGCCAAAACGAATACAAACTTTCCACCAAAAAAAGTTTGTTGTGTGAACTGGCCCGTAGTGTAAAGGCCAGAGTCCACACCTGGATCCTTTTACAATTGGCAAAATTGTCACCTCCGTTGTTTTTTATGAGCCGACACCCATCCCGCACCAGGACTGGAGTCTGAAAAAACATGGATTTTGCACTTGCACTTTCTGTTCTGTGACTGACAAAAGGAGCGCTGTAAAGTGTGAGCAGAGGCATGAGAGCTGCAGGAGAGACTGGGAAAGCCCCAGTGTCCAACTCCAAACCAGCCGTTGTTCTCTCCACTCACAGCCTCATGCTGTGTCCCTTGTTTTATCAGTAATCTGCAGATAAAACAGAAATTTATAACACAGCAAGAGTTCTTTTGAAGCCTTTTTAAGCATGGATTCTGTGGAAGGCAAATGACGTGCCACAGCGTGTTGTGTTTTGGTGTGTTAGTATCTGGGACTCAGGAGATAAAATGGATCTTTAGTTCTTATTGTGCAAACCAGTTTATATCATCTGTTGGCGGCACGGTGGCTGAGTGGCGAGCAGTTTCTGTGTGTGGTTTGCATGTTCTCCCCGTGTCTGGGTGGGTTTCCTCCGGGCACTCCGGTTTCCCCCACCAACCCAAAACATGCGCCATAGGTAAAATCCTCCAGCTTGGGTCCTGACCAAGCCTAAACAACAAAATAAACAATTTCTCCTGTGTGAGATCAATAAAAGTCAATCTTCTAATCTTCTAATCATTGTAAGGCGCTTTGTGTTACACTGTTGCGTTTTATAAATAATGTTTGATTGACTTATTTGGGGCAGTCTCTCGGGTGATGGATGAACTTTTAACGGGAGGGTTTGTAGTTTGATTCCAACTAAGCCAGACCAGATTTGTGGAGAGAAATCTCTGCCAACAGATACAATGCAAGTCCCAAGTTCAGTCCCTCTGCCCTTTTGTTCAGGGTTACCTGTATCGACTAAGCCCCTTTGTCCAGCTGCAAACGTATAACCATTTAAAAGAAAAGAAGAAAAAGACAGAACTGAGTAAGATGATGTCATTCAAGTGCGATTATTTCAATAGTTCTTCAAATGACAGAAATGAAAGGCTATTCATTTGTACCATTTGACTGCACAGGTCATGATGACTGCAGCAAAGAAATAGGACTTAAGATACAATACCTTTATACCTAATAAAATATATAGTGCTCTTATACTATTATGGGACACTCAAAGTCAATTTACTATCAATTCAATGTTACTCTTATATAGTGCAATTCAGAGCTTCAGAGCTATTATAATTCCATGCAGAGATAGAAGTGTGGCAGATAATCTGTGCCAGCCTATCCACAGACAAATGTAGCAAGGTTTAAAGGACACAACAATGATAGATACTATAAACAATACAAATACATAATATAATACATGACATTAATTTATATTAATTTATCAGTATGCATTTTTCAGAGCTGGGTTTGGTCTACCAACTTTTAGATTTGTTATTGTTTTGCTGCTACTTTTTTACAAAATCCAGTGATTTTAGTTTGTACTTGTGCTATTGTTTTGTATCAAATAACCCAAATCCAACCACGTTAACATGTACAAACAGATGTGTCTTGCCCAAGGACACAACAACAGTATGCAATGTTCAGCTCAGGGATTGATCTGCCAACCGCCGCTTTTGTTGGCATTAGATTTTCCTCTTTTCAATCAGTGAGTGCATATACAGTGGTCCCTCGCTTTATCGCGGTTCACTGTTCACGGCCTCACTTTTTTTTTTTAATAGTGTAACATTGTGTTCTGCGTCCTGATTGGCTAAGAGACTGTAGACCTTTGCCGATTGATAGGTGGGGAATGCGGGGGGACCGGGACTAGACCAGGACTAAACGTGGACTAAACTAGGTCTGGACTGGTCCTGGACTAAACCAGGAATGGACCAGGTCTAGACCTGGACTAAACCGGGACTAGACCAGGTCTAAGCCAGAATTAAATCACCCGTGCGGCTCTTTGCTGGTTTCGTGCGGCTCTTACGTTCGTTTGTGCGTGTTCGATTTGTGGCGCCGGTCACGCTGCTTCTCCAAGGGGTTGGTGCGCGTCGCGTCCCGGGAGTGCCTTTAGATGAGCGCGGTGCTTCCGGCGGATCCAATGTCTCCGCGCTCCTCGCACGTCCGGAGCCCCCACGCTTCACTATTAATATGTTTAAACGAGAGAGAAATGTGAGAAAACATTAATTCCAGTGTTTTAAAGTGTTTACAGCCTTAAAACATGTATAATAATAATAATAATAATTCATAGCGTTTATATAGCGCCTTTCATGACACACAAAGCGCTTTACAGTTCATTGTTCATTCACTCCACACTTGGTGGTGGTAAGCTACTTTCTGTAGCCACAGCTGCCCTGGGGCAGACTGACGGAAGCGAGGCTGCCAATCTCCGACCACCTCCAACAATCACGCACACTCCACTTTCATACTAGGCAATGTGGGTGAAGTGTCTTGCCTAAGGACACAACGACAGTTTTTGCAACTGGCGCCCCACTGTGGCACCTGGAATTCCCAGTGGTCTCCCATCCAAGTTCTAACCAGGCCCTGCCTTGCTTAGCTTCTGAGATCTGACGGGATCAGGCTTTGGCAAGCAGGTATGTAAATATATTTATTAAAATATATTTTAATAATTATAAAATATAAAATTGTCCTACTTCGCAGATTTCACTCATTAAGGGTTATTTCTGGAACCTAACCCCCACGATAAACGAGGGACCACTGTACATGTGCTCGTGTATCCCGGTTATGACCGAGTATCCTGGTTATGTGAGTGTCCATGTAGACGCAGTATCCTGATTTCTGTCTCCTGGATATGTCAGTGTCCTGATTATGAGAAACCAGGATACTCTTACTGGGAGTATTTCTCAAAATTGGTGCTGTACTGAGCATGTGTGTGACAAAAAAGGTTGGAGCAGTGACTTTCCCAAAACGACTCAAACTCCTACCAGGACCATTGAAGTTATAATATTTTATACTTATAAACAAAATACCGCAGTCTACTTTTAATACAGCCACCTTTTAACAACAGGCTCACTTCTGTGTCTGTGTTGCTCTTGAAATAAACTGCCGCTGTGACAGTGTATTTTAAACTGTTAAAAATTACTTTTACTGAAGTCCTGACAGTGTTCCACAGCCTTATGTTCTTACTTGTGTGCCCGTCTTTTTTGATGTTAGAAACCTGTTAAAAAGTCTTAAATTAGCAAAGCTGCCACATGTTTAGCTCCTTGCCATAAGCCATAGTTACCATAGTAATACTTTAAAGGCAAATTAACGTTTTTTTTACAATCTGAGCCTTCTTTCGGCAATAAAACAAGTAGTTTTACTCACCCATAGCAGTTTGCTGTCAATTGGAGCAGTATCGCAGAACTTATGTTGAGCCGTTCTGTTCAACCACTGATCCCGTATCCGTTAGCGTGAGTGCTCGGGGCACTGATTTGCGGTGTCCAAATAACACAAACTTTAGCACTTTTCAAATCACAGAAGATCGCTGTGCCAGGGCAGACTTTCAGTGGATTCCAAAATGGCCTGAAACCCGATATCGCAACAGTTCAGAGCGGTGTTAGCCTCTTTCGGACTAGCGGTGTTTACAAAACAGCTGAGTTCACGCATGCGCACTGTCCTCTCTGATGACGTCATCAAATGAAACTATAGCTGGATATCGGGTTTCAGGCCGTTTTGGAATCCACTCAAAGTCTTCCCTGGCACAGCGATCTTCTGTGATTTGAAAAGTGCTAAAGTTTGTGTTATTTGGACACCGCAAAGTAATGCCCCGAGCATATGATACGAGCACCATGTTAACGGATACGGGATCATTAGTAGAACAGAACGGCTCAACATAAGTTCTGCGATACTGCTCCAATTGACAGCAAACTGCTATGGGTGAGTAAAACTACTTGTTTTATTGCCGAAAGAAGGCTCAGATTGTAAAAAAACGTTAATTTGCCTTTAATAGCGTATATAAGATAAGATCAGATCAGATCAGATAAGACTTTATTGATCTCACATAGGAGAAATTTACTTGCCACAGTTGCTCCAGGCAGAGACAGTTTGAACAAGAAAGAAAAGTGCATGCAGGCAAGAATAAAATAAAAATAAGTAATAATAGAATAAGTAATAATAACAACAGTAACTGAGCGCATGTAAATGTCATATCCAGAATATTGTCATCTATCCCCTTCTTAAACCTCCTCCTTGATATGGTGGAGGGGTTTGAGTGATCCCATGATCTATGTTGTCGGGGGCTTCATGCACCTGGTAGGGTCACCCAAGGCAAACAGGTCCTGGGGGACGGGTCAGACTAAGAGTGGTTCAGAAGCCCCTATGATGAGAAACACAGCAAGGCCATTTACGTCACCTGAATTAGCGTCACCGGGGCCCCACCCTGGAGCCAGGTCTGGGATGAGCGCTCGACGGCGAGCGTCTGGCGGCCTGGCCTGAAGGAGCCCACGTCGCTCCTGTCCTCCCATGGACCCACCACCTGCAGGAGGATCCATGGGGGCTGGTGCAGTGAGATCTGGGCGGCAGATCTGGTTAGACTGTTGCCCCCGTGACCCAAACCTGGATAAGCGGAAGAAAATGGACGGATGGATGAATGTCATAACCAGGATACTGTAAATGCACTCATTCTCAATTTCACATGTGACCAAATTGTTTAATACAGATAATGGTTATTACGATATTTCTGAAGCCACTGCTGCCCTGGGACAGAATGGAAGAGATGTGGCTTGTACCTGCAACCACAATCATTAGTTTCTTACTGTATATTACATCTTATATATATATTACATCTTCTTTGCATAGAGTTTATCAGATTGTCAATTGTGGCCTGTGGAATGTTGGTCCACTCCTCTTCAATGGCTGTGCGAAGTTGCTGGATATTAGTGGGAGCTGGTACACGCTGTCGTATACGCCGGTCAAGCACATCCCAAACATGCTCAATGAGTATGCTGGCCATGCAAGAACTGGGACATTTTCAGCTTCCAAGAATTGTGTACAGATCCTTGCAACATGGGGCCGTGCATTATCTCGCTGAAACATGAGGTGATGTTCATGGATGTATGGCACAACAATGGGCCTCAGGATCTCATCACGGTATTTCTGTGCATTCAAAATGCCCTCAATAAAATGCACCTGTCTTCTTCGTCCATAACAGCCTTTGAAGAGGAGTGGAGCAACATTCCACAGGCCACAATTGACAATCTGATAAACTCTATGCGAAGATGTGTTGCACTGCATGAGGCAAATGGTGGTCACACCAGATACTGACTGGTTCTGAGTCCACAGACCGCCAATAAAGCAAAAAAAAAAAAAAAAAAATGCACATTTCGGGGTGGACTTTTATTGTGGGCAGTCTGGGGCACACCTGTGCACTGGTCATGATGTCGGATCGGCATCTTGATGTGGCGCACCTGTGAGGTGGGGTGGATTGTCTCGGCGGGGCAGAGGTGCTCGCTGTCACACATTTGGACAGATTTGTGAACAATGGTAGTGTTGTGTATCTGGAGTGAATTTTGGATCTTTGGGTCCATCTCAGGAAAAATGGGAGCAAAAACAAAAGTGTTGCGTTTATATTTTTGTTGAGTATAGATCCAAATACGCTATTTTCTGATCTATGCTGTAATGTTTCCTCATCACAGACCTGGAGTTGTGTTTTGTTTCATTCACACGTTTAACACACAAATCCTGCATATTTACTCCGAGTTCTTCTCTCAAACAGAAAACACTCCTGGATTGCTCTTATCTGACAATACAGGAAGTGCTCCACTGTGTTTTTAAACTCCGCGCACCTCCGCTAGAATCATTTGGACAATTTCAGCCCTGGAATTTCCGATCTCTACCACACAAAAGGTTAAAAGGAACTGTTAACTTGAAACCTACAACTACATGAAATCCCAAGGTGAAAAGAGCATTTGGGCACTGGAGATGTAGACAGACTAATAATAAAGGATTAATCAAACATGTGTGAATGAAACAAAACACAACTCCAAGTAAGTAAATATCTTTTAAAGAGGTAATAACATTCTAACAAGGATTAAATCAGGATTAATTGATATTTAATATTTTTAGGCCAATTTTCAGTCAGATTTGGATCGACATGTATATTTGTTTTACCTTTAGATAAGTAAACTACTGAATAAACTCCAAACTGATATCCCTGAATTTAAGATTTTGTGGACCGTGACCGTGGAGAGATCCCTAGATGACTCAAACATGCATGGATGACATATAAAAACTCTTTAGACATGCGAGTACAATGATATAACATGATAGAAAGCTCCTAAAACATTTACATAACACCCCCATTTAAAACACAACGGTCTTCTGTGGTAGATATACAAGTCCAAACATTGCAGAATTTGTTCAGGTTTATATGTAAATCTGAATTTGTTGCGCTGTACTGCCTGCGCTAGAAGTCAGGCGGTTGCATACCAATGGATTCAGTTAATGTAAACTCAAAACAAGGACAACAACTTGGAAAATGTAGTTAGATTTGCCGTGTGTATCTATTTCAAGTTTCAGTTCACAGTGCACTTTGCAAACATATCCTGGAGCCTTCACATTTGAGAGAAGACAGAAATATGAACTGCTAAACTAATGGTGCATTCCAGGCAACAGGTAACTGGGACATTAGCCACTTTCGACTTGGAAAAATGCCCTGGAACGCCACTCAATTTCCTACTTGTGAACTGGGAGATGGTCGAGGGCTCCCATTTCACGTACGAGTTAAACGGTGATGTATTACAACAATGATCATCACTCCAGAAGTAGATCTGAGTGGTGTAGCACTGCATAGACGATGTAAACGTGTGATGGTGAATTCTAGGTTAAAAGGTATAGGTATACGCACATCCAGTGACGTGTGGTGAGGGTCATGACTGGTGAGGCACTGACGTCGTCACAATCAGATTTTCAAATCTGTAAACCAGAGCCAGTTTCTCTCTGGCAACATCTTTCTCTATATATTTATTTGACAGGGACAATGCAATCGGACATACTTACAGAACAGAGCTAGCAGCTGATGTGATGCACACAGAGTTTAGCAAATGCTCATTTTCAACCCCCGCCCCTGGTTGAGCTTTTCTACACTAACATAAGATCTAATCCTTAAAGGAAAAGTAACATTTTTTTTACAATTTGAGCCTTATTTCGGTAATAAAACAAGTTGTTTTACTCACCCATATCACTTTGGTGTCATATGGAGCATTTCCGGAGATGTTTTAGATTAGCGTTAGGCTAACGCCGTTAGCCTAGCGCGACTTATAGCCATAGCTCGGGGCACTCCCCAAGCATGTAATATGCCCCGTGCGGGCTCCAAATAACACAAACTTTAGCACTTTTCAAATCATAGAAGCTCGATGTCTTTAGTCTACGATTTCGTTTGAATCAAAAGTGGCCTGTAATCCGAGATTTATCCATAGTTTACAGCTATGCATTCCATGTTTGGGTCCCGGGAGAAGAAGAAGTGAACTTTATTGATCTCACACTGGAGAAATTCTTCTCTGCATTTATTTATATATTAGGAGCAGTGGGCAGCACACATTAGGGCACCCGGGGACCATCTCCATGATCTTCTTGCTTAGGCTTGGTCAGGACCTAAGCTGGAGGATTTTACCTATGGTGCATGTTTTGGGTTGGTGGGGGAAACCAGAGTGCCCGGAGGAAACCCACCCAGACACGGGGAGAACATGCAAACTCCACACAGAAAGGCCCGGGCGACCCGGGGATCGAACCCGGAACCTTCTTGCTGCGAAGCAAGAGCGCTAGCCACTCAGCTACCGTGCCGCCAGCTGAGAGCACACTCCGCGCATGCGCACTGGCGTCCTCATCTACTCGAAACTATGGCTAAATCTCGGATTACAGGCCACTTTTGACCAAATAAAATCGTAGACTAAAGACATCGAGCTTTTATGATTTGAAAAGTGCTAAAGTTTGTGTTATTTGGAGCCTGCACGGGGCATATTACATGCTCGGGGAATGCCCCGAGCTATGGCTATAAGTCGCGCTAGGCTAACGGTGTTAGCCTAACGCTAATCTAAAACATCTCCGGAAATGCTCCATATGACACCAAGTGATATGGGTGAGTAAAACAACTTGTTTTATTACCGAAATAAGGGTCAAATTGTAAAAAAAAAAATTACTTTTCCTTTAATCACTGTAAGGTGCTTTGTGTTAAATTTTTTTGTATGAAAAGCGCTTTATAAATATTGTTTGATTGATTGATATATTACACACACATCATTACCTCCTCATGTCATTACCTCCTCCGTACCTTCACACGTTTGAGTAATCCTTTATTATCAGTCTGTCTACATCTCCAAAATGCTCTGTTCTACCTTGTGATATCATGTAGTGGTAGTTTTCAGCGATCTTTTATCCTTTAGTCCAGTAGAGAAAGGCTGATGTCATCCAAATGATCAAGATGTATGGAGTTCATGTATTACCACATGACATAACAAGCCGGAACAGAACTGAAGAAGCAGCTTGGATGAGCTGCTTTTCGACCAAAACAACGTTTGTCCAGTTGACGATGTGAATTTCTAAGTGTTTTTCTGTTTGAGAGAACTCAGCCTAAACATGCAGGATTTGCGCGTTAAACATGTGAATGAAACAAATCACAACTCCAGGTCTGTTTGCGATGAGGAAACAACATTATACTATAACATAGATCTGAAAGTACTGTAATATGAGCCCCTTAATGTCCAACAATCTTAATTTTCCCATTTCTCCTGTCCTTTACCCCTTCGTTGTATATTTCTTGCCAGCTGGTTGCTGGTTTTGCCCTCCTTCGTTAGCTCCAGACCTGATTGTGCGGCCTCAGCCTCGGGAGCGCTCAGAGGTAGACCAAACCAAACACCGCTAATGCCAACTTAATTAACACCAGGCCAGATGCTCCAACGGACACGTCCAGCAGCCAGGAAAACCCACAGGCCACTGGAAATATGCACAAGTTTACTGTGGAGGAAGTTTGAGAGGTCATCCGAGATTATGGAAGGTTTTTAAATGCATCTAAAATGTGCTCCTACAGAGATGTTCTGGTCGGAGTAGTAGTAGTAGTTGCAGTAATAGTAGAAGTAGTAGTAGCAGTAATAGTAACAGTAGTAGTAATAGTAGCTGTTGTAATAATAGTACCAAAAATTTACTTGGAGGAAGTTTGAGAGGTCCGCCGAGATTATGGAAGGTTTTTCTAAAATGTGTTCTTGTAGAGATGTTATGGTAGTAGTAGTAGTAGTAGTAGCAGTAATAGTAACAGTAGTAATAGTAGTAGCTGTAGTAGTAATAGTACTAGAAGTTTACTGTGGAGGAAGATTGAGAGGACCGCCGAGATTATGGAAAGTTTTTAAACGCATCTAAAATGTGTTCCTACAGAGATGTTATGGTAGGAGTGGCAGTAGTAGTAGTTGTAGTAGTAGTAATAGTAGTAGCAGTAATAGTAACAGTAGTAGTAATAATAGTAGCTGTAGTAGTAATAGTACTAGAAGTTTACTGTGGAGGAAGATTGAGAGATCCGCTGAGATTATGGAAAGTTTTTAAACGCATCTAAAATGTGTTCCTGTAGAGATGTTATGGTATTAGTACATCTCCATTTGGAGAGCAGCATCATCCTGTAAACGTTCTTCCGGTCCCCTGACACCTCTCCTTGCTTGTCTGAGTGACGTCAAGGCTTGGTTGGCCCACAATTTTTTAAGTCTTAAAGGTCCCATGGCATGAAATTTTCACTTTCTGAGGTTTTTGAACGTTAATGTGAGCTCCCCTACCCTGTTTAGCCCCCCCCCATGGTTAAAAGTTGCGAAATGTCTAAACTGAGCATTTGCGATCCTTTTCTGCGTTACAAAAAATCGGAGCTCAAAAGGGCGATTTTGAATAAGGCACCTTGTTGACGTCAGATCGAAAAAAGAAATGCAGATGCAGTTCCACCCCCGTCTGTCTGAACTCAGCGTCTCTGTAAATCACGCCCAGAGAGTTTGGACTGCGAATGCGCTAGGCAATGCGAAATGCGTTTTTTTATTTGCCTGGAGGCACGTCCGAGTGTTTCTAGGCTCAGAAGTCCTTTATCTGAGCCTCTGGACCTTTGAACAGCAGTGGTTTAATTTTATTTTATGTGGAAATGTGTTTATTTTTCAATGGAACACTTCAAATCTCTCCCCCCGTGCAAAAACAAGGAAATGGATCAGATGAGGGCTCAGAGCAAGAGCGGAAAGTTTGGCCACGCCCCCACCCTCTACTATTGGCCAGCTCTTTTCTCCTCATTTGCATTCAAGCAACAACACCCATTATAGACTGTTCAGAGAGAGAAAAATTACTCTTTCTCATCTTATCTCTGTTTCTCATGCACTGAGTGTTGATTTTGAAGAAGGATTCATTTACAGTATTAGGGAACCATTAAGGAGCCATATAAAAGCATCAAGAAGTACCATGTCATGGGATCTTTAATGAGGGTAAAACTGAAGTTGTGGTGTTTGGCAAAACTGACCCCCTCTTGGACTTGGGCCCATTTAAACAACAAGTTAAATCTTCTGTTACCAACCTTGGCGTCACTATTGACAATGATTTTAAGCTTGATAAGCACGTGAATGCGGTCGTCAAATCTGGCTTTTATCATTTAAGGCTTTTATCCAAAGTCAAATCCTTTTTAACTTTTAAATCTTTCGAACAAGTCGTGCACGCTTTTATCTCTTCTCGTTTAGACTACTGTAATGCACTTTTCTCTGGCATTAGTCACCACGCACTTTCTCGTCTACAGCTAGTCCAAAACTCTGCTGCGCGCCTTTTAACTGGTACCAAAAAACGAGAGCACATAACTCCGATTTTAGCATCTTTGCCCTGGCTCCCCGTTTGTTTTAGAGTTGATTTTAAAATTTTATTGTTTGTTTTTAAAGCTTTGAATGGACTGGCCCCGGATTACATCTCGGACCTCATCCAGATTTACACTCCCGCCCGCGCTCTGAGGTCCGAGGGCCAGCTCCAACTCGTGGTTCCTAAGACGAGACTTAAAACCAGAGGAGACAGAGCCTTTTCTGTGGCTGGACCAAAGCTGTGGAACGCTCTGCCTCCTCACATCAAAACAGCTCCCACTGTGGAGTGTTTTAAGTCTCGTCTTAAGACCCACTTTTATTCTCTGGCTTTTAATCCCGCATGAGTTGTGTGGCCCTCTGTGTTTTTATTTTTTATTTTACTTTATTTATTTATCTTACTTTATTATTTAATTTATTTATTTTATTTTACTTTATTTTGTTTTTCTTACTCCATGGTTCTGATTTAATTTTACAGGTCTTATTGTTTTGGGACTAGTGAATCATATACAGTACCTGATGTTTGTTGTGTCGCTAGTTTTTCTGTCTGTACAGCACTTTGGAAACTGTTTATGTTTATGAAATGTGCTATAGAAATAAAGTGGATTTGGATTTTAGTAGTAGTCGTAGTCGTAGTCGTAGTAATAGTAGTAGCAAAGTATGATTTTGAGGGTGTCTAAATCCGCATGTAGAATTTGTTTTTCAGAGATTAAACTGGGACTACATTATGGTAAGTAGTAGTGGTGGTAGTAGTAGTAGTAGTAGTAGTAGTAGTAGTAGTAGTAGTAGTAGTAGCAAAGTATGATTTTGAGGGTGTCTAAATCCGCATGTAGAATTTGTTTTTCAGAGATTAAACTGGGACTACATTATGGTAAGTAGTAGTGGTGGTGGTAGTAGTAGTAGTAGTTTAGTGGTCAGATGAGAATGACATCTGCATCTGTAAAATGTTTTATCATAAAAATATTGAGAGCATTACCATAAGGCATCAGTACATACACTCCAGCTATGTTTGTGATGAGGAAACATTATAACATGAATAAATAATATCTGCAAGGCTTTGGGCTTGTCGGTAAATAGACTTTCTCTCCCTTTAGACCGTACACAACTCATGTTTCTTCCCATGCTCCTATTTATACTCACCTAATTCTGTCTGATTCCCATGGAGTCTTGTCCGTTGTCCTCGGTGGTGTGTTCTGTGAGCTCAGGTTCATTGGCTGGGCACATCAGAGGATTAACTCTTTCACCCGGAGAGAGGTCCCCATATCAACATGACCATGCTCACTTCCTATTTGGACGTGACAACGAGCGAGCTAGCTGTGTATTTCTTGCAGTGACATCACGCTGGGGTTGTACAAGAGATGTCCCAATACGGTACTGTGTTTCAACAAGTGTAATTTATAAAAGGCACAATCTCGATCAGGGGTCTCCAATTAAATTTCCCTGAGGGCCAAAATATTTCCATATAGCAAATCCTCCGCAATCTGCCAAAACACAATGGTAAAATCAACAATTGTTTAACAATTATGAATACCAAAACTAACAAAAAACTTCATTTATCAAAAGCAAACAATGTTTCTTTTTCAATTACTACTGCATTTGTTGGAAAATCACAAATTGTATAAACAGTACCAAGGCAGAACTGCACTGTAAACATAACCAATGAAAAACAGACCTCTTTAATGAGAGAAGTGGCACCGATGTGAAGAAACAATTTTTCTGAAATCTGGCCTGTAATGTGTGGTAGCAATCCACTGTCCAAGGTGCACATCTGTCAGTCTGTTGCTATCCTGATTTTTAACATTGTTCGTGACAGAAAAACATACATAGGTAGAGGGGAATATAGTGAGCAAATACATGACAAGAGCTGCTGCATGTACAGTATATAAAGTCACATCTGGAACCACATTGACCCAAAAGTCACAGTTACTTCCTCGTGTTGTATGTTGAGAATCTGAGATGTTTTTATCTCCAACATCTCCATTTGGAGAGCAGCATCATCCTAGGGAAGGAACCAGCTTCTTAGCCTCCACAGTCCACTGACCATCAGCTACTGAAGGGTTGTCTCAGGAACAGAAGGATGTCAGTGGGCAGTTTGGGGCTGTGCTCAAAGCGCTCTCTGAAGTTTTCAGAGCAATTTGTGACAAAGTTCACCATTAACACATCCTCTTGCATGCCATATTTCTCACAATGTCCCCTTAAATGTGCAAAGTGCAAATTTCACAAAGTGATGTCCCTCTCCAGGAGCTTCAGCTTGGATTGAAAAGCTTCAACTGCTTCATGTCTGCCACTGGATGTTGTTTCCCTTGTAGCTGCAAGTTAAGGTTATTCAAATGGCACATTAAATCACACAAATAAGCCACAAAGGCCATCATCTTCTTAAATAAATATGACACAAGTTCATCATTTAGGTCACAGAACCTCTCCAAGACACAGTCTTTGCTCAACCAGCGCACATTATTGTGCAGGAGATCACTGAGCCCCCTCCTTGTACCGCCACCTTAAAGGGATATGCCACCCCCAGGTCAAATTTGGGCATCTCCCCACAGTCCAGAGACTAAAATAAGTGGTGGAAAGCGTTTTCCTGCTCACCCAGCCATTGTCCGAGTCTGTCGCCACTGACCGCCGCGGTATCTGGTGCTCCTCCGCCTTAGACTGGAGTCTAACGTAGCCAGAGAAAGATTTCGGCCAAAAGGAATTAATTTGCTCGATGCGTTTCCCAATTACTTTCTGTGTAGTGCGCATTCATATCGAGTGCAAATAAATGTGCAAATCAACACGGAGAGCTTGCCTTGGTCATTTTGGGTGGGAACTATTTTCCAGTGCGTAAGAATACAGCCGTATCACGCACCACGTTGTGCAACAGGGGAACTCCCTTCCCGGTGCGTAACAGGGATTCCCCTGGCAGCGTGCTGCGTGATACGGCTGTATTCTTACGCACTGGAAAATAGTTCCCACCCAAAATGACCAAGGCAAGCTCTCCGTGTTGATTTGCACATTTATTTGCACTCGATATGAATGCGCACTACACACAAAGTAATTGGGAAACGCATCGAGCAAATTAATTCCTTTTGGCCGAAATCTTTCTCTGGCGACGTTAGACTCCAGTCTAAGGCGGAGGAGCACCAGATACCGCGGCGGTCAGTGGCGACAGACTCGGACAATGGCTGGGTGAGCAGGAAAACACTTTCCACCACTTATTTTAGTCTCTGGACTGTGGGGAGATGCCCAAATTTGACCTGGGGGTGGCATATCCCTTTAACATGGTGGAGGGTTTGAGTGCCCGAATGATCCTATGTGCCCAAATGATGAGCTATGTTGTCAGGGGCCCCTGGTATGCTCACCCAAGGCAAACAGGTCCTGGGGGACGGGTCAGACTAAGAGCGGTTCAGAAGCTCACAGAGACACACAGTAAAGCCAGTTACGTCGCCCGAATTGGCGTCACCGGGGCCCCACCCTGGAGCCAGGCCTGGGGTGGGTGCATGACGGTGAGCCTCTGGTGGACGGGCCTTCCCCACGGGGCCCGGCCAGGCACAGCCCAAAGGAGCGATGTGGGGCCGTCCTCCTGTGTTCCTCCTATGATCCATAGGGGCTGGTGCAGTGACATCGGGGCGGCAGATCTATTTAGACTGTTGCCCCCGTGACCCAAACCCGGATAAGCGGACGAAAATGGATGGATGGAGATCACTGTGTCCTGCTGATGTCTCTTCAAGCATTGCTGTGAACAGGCAGTGCTGCAAGCTCGAGCTCTCTCTAACAAAATTCACCAGTCTATTGACTATGTCCATTACCTCTTTCATTTTGCCACCCAGTTTTGCACACAACACTGATTTGTGGATGATACAATTCAGAGCCACAAGTGTTGGGTTATTTGCTGCAATTCTGCTCACAAAGCCTTTGTGATCCCCAACGATTGATGGAGCTCCATCTGTGGCAACAGAGGCAATTTTTTTTAAAATTATTACTATTATTTTTGTTTTTGTTTAATTCATTATAAATTATTTCCCAAGTTATGAGCCCAGAAATTGGAAGCAAACACAGCAACTCCTTCTGAAAACCTTTTCCATCAAGGTATCTAACAATTACTGATAATTGTTCCATGTCAGTCCTATCACACGACGAGTCTATGGCAAGAGACAGTACTTGTGTCTTTTTCAAGTCAGAAAGGTGAGAGAAGCAATCCTCTGACAATTCGACTTGCAGTGGATTTAGCGAACAGCGGAACCCAAAATAAGATAAATCTGTAATTAATCATAAATGAGATGATCATTCACAAATAAGTGCTATATATAAAATACCCTGCCTACCTGCTGTAATAGTTCTACAACAGTCTTCTTGCCATCAAAACTCGACACCTCCTCAGCCATATCAGCAGCACATGTTTATTATTTCACCATAGGTAAAGGGCTTTCAGGCTTTCCCAAGATTCCAGGACACAGCGATGCAGCAGTGGCATTGATGACTTACTCAGGGTGAGCACTGACGACTGTATGATGCTATCATATCTGATAAGTGTTGTTTGCGGTTCTACGATTTTTCTGTGTAACTGGCATTGAAACTAGCAGCGTGTGTAGTGTTGAAGTGCTGCTTTAAGATGTTATTTTTTGCACAGTACAACAGTCTGCAAACAAATCAAACTCGTAGGCTTTGTACCGTGCTCAGGCAAAATAAAACAAAACTCCTCTGTCCATTCGGACTTAAACAGGCAATTTTTGCTGTCCACTTTGCGGTCAAGCCCATGGGTCAAGCTAGTCAACAAAAAAGTGGGCACAATGCCAAGCACAGGGTCAGAGGTCGGGATATGGCACGAAAGGTCAAAATAAAAAAGTGATCAACATCTATTCGTTTACACAAATGACTTACCAAACGGAGTAAATAAAAGCCTAATAAGTAATCAAACAAGGATAGATAGGTGTACTTCATAGTATAATTAACATGTTTAAATGTAGCCTGGGAATTCCCAGGCCGCTTCCGTTCGTTTCGAACTGGAAGGCGGCCTGGAAACTCGTCCAAGCGAGAGTCCCAGATTTAGGGCCCCAATCAGAGAGCGGGGGAGGTGTGGCAAGACGGTGACGCGTACTACATGACAAACGGAAGCTTGTAGTTTGAACTGACAACTGACATGATTGGCTATGGACTTACGTATACGCTCAATGATAGACATTCATAACGCCCAATAAACGGCCGTTGGCAATCGCTAACCACACCTCCGCTACGGGATTTTTCGAAGCAAGTTTCCAGACCCATATCTCACTTGTGATATGGTCAGGTGTTAACCAGACCAGTTTAAATGTGTATTTCAACATCAAGTTGGCATCCACAACCTTTTCATGCACATAATATCAAGAACACCGAAGCCTCGATCTTATATCACACCATGATCAGCTGCAACAAACACACTACTACGTGATCAATGACAATGTGACAGAATGACTGCATAACTTATTGAACTGAAATACAGTAAGTGTCTCATTATGTAGCAGTATTACTTCTTCATTACTTCCTATCGGGTTTTCTTATTTACTCCATTCAGATGAACTGTAGGCCTCTTCGTCGCCAATATGCTCCTTGTCTTTCCCTTCAGAATAATTGCAGACAGCGCTGTATAGTACTCCCAGAAAGTTTGAAATAAATCCACAGCAGGTTGTTCCTCTGTAGCCGGTCGTTTCAATCCAGTACCTTGCTCTATCTTTCTTGAATATTTCAAACACTCCACTGGGAAACGCTGCCAAATTCTACTGCTCTGTGAAGTGCGAGGCTTAATTCACATGATTAAACTGACATGTTTTTTTGGTTGAGTAAATATATCACTTTGTAAAAAGTAATTGATTAAAAAAATGTGTTTTAAATGTGTTTTAAATACAAGACAAACAAACACAAATTTACACTTGCTCCCCACATACTCGCTTAATGGAAGGTTTGGTTTAACAAAATGCACAACCCTGCCTGAGGGGAAAACTATACGCTCATATTAACTCGTGATCAATATTACACCTAGAGTTAATGAGGGAGTTTGACCCCGAGCAATTTTGATAGCTTAGACTACGTCCACAAGACAATGCTCCTGGATTTTTTTTTTTGCATCCACACACGTGTTGGATGAGTAAATATTTGCGTCCAGATAAAAACGGAGCGCTGAGTGAAAGTGATGTAAAACATATGCAACACCGATATGTGGTGCTGTAAACAGGAAACAGCCAGAGCCACTGGAAACGCAAAACTACAAAGAGCGCATACGCATAAAGTCCTGTTTTCCCCAAGCATTGCGACGTCATCGTTTTCCAAAAGCTGCGTTTTGCTCGTCCACACGACAACGCGACCCCGGCGTTCTCAGATTTCTCCACTCTGGAACATGTTTTTAAAAAACACCGTTTCCGCCCACCAAAAACGCCAGCGCCATGTGAACGAAAGGCCAAAACGAATAAAAACTTCTCTGTTTCCACCAAAAAACGTTGTTGTGTGGACGGCCCCTAAGACTCAGGGCCTAGTTTGTGTTAATAAAATAATTAAAAATGATAAGATCAGCTTCAGGATGTGATCAGTATCCGTAATGGTAACCCAATGCACGCATTAGCAAACACAGACAAAAAAGTTGTAAAAAAAAAAAAAACATAATGGATTTAAATAACTATTTTTTAGGAACCTGTGTTCAAAGAGTCTCATCCTGGGTAAGTCCACTCTTGGCTTTCCTCTGCACAGTTTGCAAAGTCCCCATCACTGGAAGACACCAGGAAGTCTCCACCATCATACAGATATGGTGCTCCATACAGGACGGTTAGGGAGCCATTTGAGGTGTTCTGATTGGGACGCTTTCTGATGCGATGCAAGTTCCACAAGAGTGCCAGGTTGTCCAGCTTATCCTATATAATAATGAGAAAAGGAAATATTTAACCTAAAATATATATATTGAAAATAAATAAATAAATAAATAACCTTATTCGTGGTTTAGACCCAGTTTAATCTCATTTAAGATCACTTTAAAACCTAATTTAGGCTTGATAAAAATACGTGTTTAGATATGGTGGTACTTGGAAAATCAAGTATCATCTTGTGTACCTACTCTTCACACCTAGTACCTCCTATCTCTATTTTTTGGAGGAGGATCTGCCACCTGCTTGTCTCTATGCAGATATTATTGCTTGCTGGAATGTTCCACCATATGGCATATATCTCAATCAATCAATCAATCAATCAAATATTTATAAGGCGCTTTTCATACAAAATTGTAGCACAAAGCGCCTTACAGTGGTCAAGGATTAGAAGATTGACCTTTAGGCCTAAAAAAAATAAATCTAAGTTTCCGGTTGCCGACCGACCCTGTTGATTTGCATGCGACCCAAATTATTTTATTGGACTTAATAAAATAAAATAAATTTGATACTCAAATTAATTTTACAAGCTTCGGTTAAAAAAGAAAGAAAGAAAACTAATAGCCTACTGTATTTTTCAATTTCCGCGAGGCTACAATCGACGTAATTCACCACACCTGCGCTGCAATGTGTACGGGGGTCCTCGGGTTACGGCGGTAAAAAAAAAAATAAAAAATTACGCGTCATTCCGTCTTACGCGGTTTAGCGTGGTAAGCGACGTAAACAAACGCGAACGGCGGAAGAATACGCTTTGTTGTGGGGCGATCTAGTATTTATTTATCATTACAGGTGTTTTATTGCACTGAAATACCTTTGAAAAACATTAATTCCTGTTCTAATTCAGTTCAACTAAGACCTGGTCGTGCCGTGGAGACAGAGACAGGCAGGTGACTCCACTAAGCCATGTTACAGGTCACACCTGCACACACAGAATGTGAGATAATGTACACAAACACTTGTAATTAAATACATTCTAAATGGAGAAGCGTAACTTGTGGTTATATTCTTGACAAAGCAATAACCTCTCCATAGAGTATGCAGCTTTTATATTGCATCTTTAAAAGGCTTCTATCTGATTATTCCATTCAATCATTTTTGTTACATTGTCCTTACCTTCACTAAATGCATGAAGCAGAACTGGACCAAGGCACAATCTAGAAAGTCTCTTGAAAACTGATGACTGTCTTCGAGATCGTCATAAAAATCTTTAAAAAGTTCATCCACCTGCGTCTTCTCTTTCCTGAGAATAGCACAGAAACATTCTGTTGTCTGGTTGTAGTTGCTGGAGCCAAACAGAACTGTTGGCCCTCTCCCTTCCTCCTGAGAAAACGTTGCATTTGCTCTACATCAGCATTTTCTATACATCTGTCAAATCTTCTGGGCATTCACATCCAGCTTTTACTACCTCAACACAAAATGACGATATTACTCTAGGGTTGTTATTTGTTGAATGTACCTGCAGAAGCTAATCACTAAAGGATGTATGGGTTCAATTTATCGTACCCATTGACGTGCCAAAAGAACTTAGGTCCAGACTTAATGTACAGTGGTAGACGTAGGCGTCTTGAGGAGGATGGATGGGAGCTCTCTTTTCACCATGAAACATTCTGTATACATTTAAGATGCATTCTTCAGTAACCAAACAGCATGCCAGAGGCCTCAGTCTTGTTCAATATAAAAGCAGCAACATCTAAAATATTGGGATAAAGATTCCTCTGATAATCTATTTCTTCTCAAATTATTCCACAAAGTTCTCTCACACATTACATTTCCATGTCGCTGACAAAGCACCACCAGCATCTCTCACTGTTGAAACCCCAAACGAAAATGAATTAGTACCAGATTGTCAACGGCCAGTCTGCTGATAACCCAAACAACACACACTCATTACTTGATCATATCTCTGTTTTGTTTTGTTTGCAATCAGTTTTTTTTTTTTTCGTTTGTTTTACTTTTTACTGGAGCCTGGCGAACAACTGAAATGGTTGCCGCCACCAACAAAGTGTGAACTGTGAAGTGTTAAACAGAAACTAATAATTAATATTCTTTCAGCTTCCTGTTATATGTAGTATTGTTTTAAAACTTTTCCCATTGAAAGGATATAATGTTTTGTAACAATTGTCTAATTACTAAGAATTTGTGATACAGGCAGAAAGGAAATGCCTACGGCACATGACGGCACAGCGATAAAGTCCAGTTTAACTGAAGTAAAAGTCTGCAGCGACTGAACTAGAGTTTGACCTTGAATTCAACAGTAATGCACTTTCTACAGCAAAGGATCAACATGTTTATCAGAGAAAAGGGAAAATGTAGCTAGGTCTTATTGGGTCTAAAATGTCTCATAATATAATCTTACATAATCTTTCATCCCTGAACCGCTCATAACCAGCTAAAATGTTATAAATCTCTAGATCAGCTATTCCCAAAGTCTGCTGTGCTGCAGTCCCACATCTACGGAGATCACTCCACAATAGCCAATTGGACTATGGACTGACCATCTTCTGTAGTTTGCAGATCATTTTTAGAGGAGGTTGGGTCAAAATCAAATTGAAAAAATAAATAAATACAACATTTTCCAGCAAAATTGCCCAGCACTAATGAAAGAGTAGGATTTTATTGTATTCAATACATAATATACCGTATTTTTCGGACTATAAGTCGCTGTTTTTTTCATAGTTTGGCCATGGGTGCGACTTATTCTCCGGAGCGACTTATGTGTGAAAAATTACATGTGAAATGATATTATTATATCATTTCACATGTAATTTTCACACTAAACCGCAAGAGGGCGCCATAGGCCTGTGTTGATAATTATATGGAGTGAAACTGATAGTTTGGTAAACTTGTTAGCATGTTCTTTATGCTAGAGTTATCTGAATAACCCTTAATATGTTACGTCGTTACTGACATTACCAGGCATGTCTGTCATGTAACGTTAGTATTCCATACACTTATTCAGCCTGTTGTTCTCTATTTTATTTTTATTTTAAAATAAATAAATAAATAAAGATGACATGTATGTTTTTGGTGTTGGATTTTATCAAATAAATTTCCCCCAAAATGCGACTTATACTCCAGTGCGACTTATATATGTTTTTTTCTTCTTAATTATGCATTTTTGGCTGGTGCGACTTATAGTCAGAAAAATACGGTAATGTAGTTTGTATTGGTGTAGAAACTGTCCTTGGATGACCCAATACTGGCCTGCATTTGGATAGTGGGTCGCCCTGCAGGATCTAGGAAATCGCAGAGAACAGAAAAAACACTCTTCAACTTAAAAAAAAAAAAAAAGTTAAGAAAAAATCAAAGACAACAACAAAACACCTCAAGAGTTCATCAAGTAGACTACGCTCCAAAAAGATGACCAACAGTACAAATATGTTGGCCTCACATAGTATGTCATAAAAATAGTTCTGAACTTATAGAGGAAGTAGAGGAAAGGATGGAGCGTGAGACAGGCAGATAGGTGCAGCAGCTGCAGTGATGCGGTCGCTGTATTGAACTGTTTTGGTGAAGATGGAGCTGAATTTACCACTCAGTCTATGTTCTTACCCTCACCTGTGGCCGTGAGCTTTGGGTAATGATGAAAGGACAAGATGGTGGATACAAACAGTCGAAATGAGTTTCCTCCACTGGAGAGGGGCTCAGTCACACAGGAGAAGCTTGGAGTAGAGCTGCTGGTCCTAAATGTGGAGAGGAGCAGCTGAGGGGAGGGCATCTCTCACTTTAAAGGAGAAGTAACGTTTTTTACAATTTGAGCCTTATTTCGGTAATAAAACAAGTTGTTTTACTCACCCATAGCACTTTTGTGTCATATGGAGCACTTCCACAGATGTTTTAGATTTGCGTTAGCCTAGCGCGACTTCTAGCCATAGCTCGGGGCATATAATATATTCCCCGAGCATGTAATATGCCCCGTGCGGTCTCCAAATAACACAAACTTTAGCACTTTTCAAATCATAGAAGCTCGATGTCTTAGTCTACGATTTCGTTTGAGTCAAAAGTGGCCTATAATCCGAGATTTAGCCATAGTTTACAGCTTTGCGTTTCATGTTTGGGTCCCAGGAGCTGAGAGCACACTCCGCACATGCGCACTGGCGTCCTCATCTACTCGAAACTATGGCTAAATCTTGGATTACAGGCCACTTTTGACCAAACAAAATCGTAGACTAAGACATCGAGCTTCTATGATTTGAAAAGTGCTAAAGTTTCTGTTATTTGGGGACCGCAAACATGTGCCCTGAGAACTCACATTATGGAGATCGCAAATCTAAAATATCTCTGGAAGTGCTCCATATGACACCAAAGTGCTATGGGTGAGTAAAACAACTTGTTTTATTACCGAAATAAGGCTCAGATTGTAAAAAAATGTTACTTCTCCTTTAACTGCTGTTTGTTCACTGCTCAGAATCAAATACATTTATTGTGCAGTGTTCCTGTGCCTTTTAACCTTACAGTGTTTTTTTAGTTGATTGTACATACTTATTATTATTATTTATCTTAATTTTGATGCATGCTCATATTTTCCTACTGTTTCTGAAACTTGCGTTGTGACACTGCAATTTCCCCATTGTGGGACAAATAAAGGATTATCTTATCTTATCTGTTCTTGATGTCTCCTGTACACCTCCAGGGAAGACCCAGAACACATTGGAGGGATGTCTCTCGGCTGGCTTGGGAGCATCTTGGGGTCCCAACAGAGGATCTGGAGGAAGTGTCTGTGGTGAATGAAGCCTGGGAGTCCCTATGACCCAGTCCAGGGTAAGTGGAATGAAATGGATTGATAAAATAGCCCCCTTTTCGGTGATAACTGCTTTGCACTTTTGGTATTTCTTGACCCTGACGTGGCACAGCTGTGAAGTGAAAACCATTCATTTACCACTCAGAGAGAAGGCCAAGGGTTTGCAGCACTATTGACAAAGCAAAGGGTCGTTACTTGAAGGATTTAAAAAAAAATGATTTAACTCTTATTCTTTGCAACCATATATTCATTGTCATCTGTAAGTATATAATTGTAAACAGTGGTAAACCTAAAGAAAAACTGCACTGAAAAAGGTGCGAGGAAACTTTTGACTGGTAGTGTGCAATATTTCTGTCAGGACTGCAGAATTGAGAGGCCACTTTTCTGAATGGCATTTCACCAAAATGCAACCTTGAGTAAGGTAATGATCGGGGGAACACTACTTTATCATGGTTATCATGGTTAAAAGCTCATTTAAGTCAATTTTGCAGAATAGGCTCCTTTAAAAGTGAATGAATAATATCTACACTGGTCCAAAGTTATTTCTCACTTACTTTATGCATTCTGGGTATCCTAATTATTCACTGCGATGAGTTTGTACACGCTTTTCACATGTCATGGTAAATCTAACAACAACTACATCAACTAGGATGTTAACCACACACTTCTTGATGTTCAGACAATAAGACAGCAGGACTTATTTTGACCTCATGAGCTGCTTATATAATACTGTATATCTTAACTGGGGTAAGGCAAGTTTTGCTCAGACATGTCCAAACTATGGCCCGTGGGCCAAATGTGGCCCTCAGACAAATTTTTCTTGGCCCTCAGGCTTCCAGGTGAATTGGCCCAAATTACCTTGAGCAGAACTTTTGACTGCAAGTTTTTTGAAAATCTACCTTGATAAGACAATATTTAGTATTTAGTATTGTGTGGTTTTGAGGATCTTAGCGTGAATAAAGGGCTGATAGCTCATTCTAATGTGTTAAACATGCATATTTCAATTATTGACTGTCCTGAGCACCAGTCTATGGCCCTCGATCGGCCCTCTGCTTCCTCTCTGTATAGATATGTGGCCCTTGATGAAAATAGTCATTCTTATTCTTATATACGCGGTTCATGGAGGACAATGGCGCATTTGGAGTGAATGGGACATGTTTCTCGTTGATGCTGTTTGCAGAGGCGTGTTGATTTCTGATTTATCTGGGGTTCAGTGCTCTGGGGGGTTTGGCAGATCGAGAGCTCAATGAGGACTAATTCAATCAAGTGCTTCTGGAGCTGGAGATGTCAGCAGAGCCAAGATAATCATTGCAAACCAAAGTCACCTTCAACTCATGCCAAATATTAAGGATTTATTAAATTAATGTGTCTAACCCACATGCACACTCCACTCAAGAGAAACCAGGAGTCTAACCCACAACCTCCTGAGTGGAGGAGACAGGATATTTGAATTTATTCATGGACAAACTTGAGATGCAGAAGCTCATTTTCAAGGGGGACTAAGAATATACAATTTAAAGATCCCATGACATGGTACTTCTTGATGCTTTTATATGGCTCCTTAATGGTTCCCTAATACTGTAAATGAATCCTTCTTCAAAATCAACACTCACTGCATGAGATATGACTCTGACAGTCTTCATGAGGCTAGATATGTGTCTAAAATGCTTTATTCTGGGTGTTGCTGCTTCAATGCAAATGAGAAGGACAGAGAGATTGGCTAAGGAGCGGGGGGGCGGGTTTCCCCCGCTGGAAGCGCAGCTCTGCACCGCTGTCTGCTCGCTTCCGTGTTTAACACAGGAAGACAGATGGGAGACTTTGCAATGAAAAAAAGCATATTTACACAGAAAATAAAATTAAACCACTGGTATTTCAGAGGTCCAGAGGGTCGGGTAAGGGACTTGCGAGCCTAGAAACACTCGGACGTGCCTCCAGGCAAATAAAAAAACGCATTTCGCATTGTAGCGCATTCACAGTCCAAACTCTCTGGGCGGGATATACAGGGACGCTGAGCGGAGACAGAGGGAGGGGCTGGAGCTGCATTTGCCGATCTGACGTCAAAAAGGTGCCTTGTCCGAACTCGCCCGTTTCAACATTGGTTTTGTGTAACGCAGAAAAGGACCGCAAATGCTCAGTTTAGACATTTCGCAACTTTTAGCCATGGGGTGGCGCCTAAACAGGGTAGGGGAGCTCACATTAACGTTCAAAAACCTCAGAAAGTGAAAATTTCATGCCATGGGACCTTTAAAGTTTACAAGTACATAGTCTCACAACAACACAAAAAACAATAGAGCGTTTTCACGTGACGTCATAATCCGGAAGTCGGCCATGTTGGAAATATTCGAGACAAAGTGAACATTGCACTTATGCCGCCAAGTAAAAAAAAAAAAAAGCAAAATGGTCAACTATTGTCGGGTCCTCTGTGTCATAATAGATCGGACAGAGAAAAACACTTGCAGTTGCAAGTGTTTTGCATAAACCAGGTCTAAACCAGGACTAAACCAGGTCTAAACCAGGAATAAACCAGGTCTAAACCAGGACTAAACCAGGAATAAACCGGGTCTAAACCAGGACTGAACTAGGGTGAACAGACAGAGCAATTATCAAAGGAAAGGAGGGGACAGACAAGGCGACAGCGGCGGAAAGTGAGTATTTGCAAAAGCAGTGTACTCGTACTTAAAAGCGTTACACATGTAATACAAGTATGCCGACCTTTGCCATCACAATATGCTTGTTTCCAATTTTCTGCACTTTACGCTCTCGTACCAGCCACAAACAAACTGGCTGTTGCCTCCAGACCTTTAGAGCTCTGAAGGTCTTGTGCTGTATCAGGGCTTGGGGAGAAGACCAGGTCGTTGACAATATCGGGATCGCTTACAGCAGCAGAATCGACAAATCGCCACTGTCACTGAACAAACTTGAATCCATCTCATACGGATCTTCTCGCCCAATTAATTTGAGTTTGTTCATGTAACGCTCCTTTTCTTTGTCATCCAACTTATCTCTGTACAACTGGTCAACTGAATCAGAAGTTTTGGATTCCGATGTGGAAGGTTTAGTAAATTTTGAGTTTTGCACGGTTGCTTTATAAGCGTGTTTACTTTGAGTGAGCAATATCTCCAACATACCGGGTTAAGATTGGATCTTTCGAGTCCATGAAAATGCTCTATACACGATCATACATACATAAAATACAAATAAAAGGACAATTTTGCTCACATCCCTCCCCACCCCCCACATGTTCATCTCATAGAGTCATTAACACCGACCAGTGTTATGGAATCAACGGCAGGGACAGTCAGTTTTAAAAGAGTCGAGAGAAGTTAGAGACCTCAGTGATGGAGGCAGATTGTTCCAGTTTGAGGGGGCCTTAACACGAAAGGATCTCCGACCCGACTCCTTACGGATGGGAGGTACAGTGAGTGTTTTATCCTGAGAGTGTCGAAGAGAGTAAATTGTAGTAGACTGGGCAAGAAAACCTTTCAGACATGATGGAAAGTCAAGCCGATCATATAACTCACAGTGATGAGTTCTGCTGGACATTTTAAGATGAATCTCCATAATGTGAACAATACATTTAACAGTTTGAGATGTGTATTGTAGGTGTTATGATAAAATATGTCAGCATAATCAGTGACTGGTAGGATAAAATGGGAGATTATCCTCTTTCTTACTACTAGCTTGAAACAGTTTGCTGAGGCATTTAACAAGAATGTTCATTTTATTATATAATCAGTGTGGGCTTGAAAGTTAAGAGAACTCTGCAACAGGGGGAGGATATGCACACTCCACTCAAGAGAGATCAGGAGTCCAACCCACAACCTCCGCACTGAGAGGAGGAGACAGAATAACCACTAGGCCACTGAATTTATGTAGTGAAAATATTTTATACAGTTTCATTCAAAATAGCCCGTGTGTCCTTGGGAGCTTTTTCTTTATAAAGCCTATTTTAGTTGGTATCATATGTATTTAGTTGTTAAATACAAGAAATACAAGAAAGATGTATTATTTTGACATGTTTCGTCGTCTTCGTCAGAGCTGCCTCTCAATCAATCAGCCCAGTAGTTATGAGCCGTGTCTCAATTCCCAGAGTGCACGGTTCGGAGCGTGGTTTGAAGGGCATGTGGGTCACATCCGGCGCGACGACTGCTGTCCCATTTCTTTTTTGTCCCATGCACAGTTAACACGCGAGCTGAAGACCACAGTCGTTTCCATGGAAATCGGGGCGTGGACCAAGCACGTGAAAAAGCACACTTCGCGCACTCATATATCCCACAGGGCTCTCAAGGCTCACGCATTGAGAGTGTGACACACGCAATTCGACGTATTCACACGCGCACACGCCACACATGGCATTTCTCACGCTGATTTGTGTTATTTTTTTATTTTTTATTTTTTTGTGCCCAGAAAATCGGTCTGTGTGGCTTAGTTTATGCAGGCTCCGCGCGTTTTCAGCGCCGCCCCCTCCCCCTGCTCCGGGGGAGCTCCGGGGGAGCAGGGGGAGGGGGGGACGGCGCGGGTACGTCCTGAGCCTCAGTCCCGGTGCCACGTCTCCTCTGAGACGCACCGACTCCGGTCCCCGTGTCTCCGTCTGTGCGTAACGTGTCCCCCCCCGACGGCTTACGCGCGGAATACGCGCGGCCCAGAGCCGAACTGCCCGCAGTGAGCTGCGGTGAGACGCGGTGAGCCGCGGGCCCGGTGCATTATCCAGACTCTTACATGAATCCGTTATGAATCCCCCCCGGCCCCGCTCCCTCCTCCCCGCCCCTCTCAGCGCGCACTGACAAAGTGCGGTGATGATAAAACAAACTGAGAACCATCAGGTAATAACTTCATTTATATAACTCTCATTAGTTGCTTTGTAGTTTAAGTTTGCTCTTTAGACAAACAGGGCTCTCAACACGCAATTCGACGTGTTCACACGCTCACACGGCATTTCTCACGCAATTGTTCACTCGCACACCCCCCCCCGTCCTCGGAAATTACAGTCACACGCACGACCCCGCTCAAAACTTGAGAGCCCTGTATCCCAGCATGCACCGAATCCTGATTTTAAAGCTAATTTTAATACAATCATTTCAATTTAGAGTTGGGGACTCAAGACCAAGACTCAGACCCAAGCCGCACTTGAGTCCCTGATTTAGAGACTTGCCACTTGGCTTTTTTTGTGTGTGTTTTGATGCAGTTGTAGAGCCCATATAGTACAATTTGTTTAATGGTTATTTTTTTAAATAATGTGTATTTGTGTATTTATCACATTATTTTTGTATTTAATTTGTAGAATTTTAATTTTAAAAAAAGTGTATAGAAACTAGGACTTGGACTTGTGGTCACAATTAGATTTAGTTTACAGTTTATAATAGCCTATTTTATTCTTCTAAATCTCCAATATTTCAAAAACAACTTTAAAACGATGAATTATTTACCTACAGTTCCAAATGATTATGCAAATGATATTTTTTCTCTGATTTTGCCAAATTGTCAGTATAAATTAATACAATTTGAATGTTATTGAACAAACCTCCTAATGATAACAGTATTTTTTTCAAAAATAAAAACTTAAATTTCTAATAAAATGATTATGCACAACAAAGTTTCAAAGCATGTTATTGTTGTAAAGAACTGAAAATGGTTGTTTGTTTATTTTTCAATTAGAAGCATTAGCATATTACTGAAATCAAAAGCTATTTCAATCAAAACATGTTAACAGGTCAAGGTACGCTTTAACATAGGACTCTTTATTTGACAGGAGCTTCACAATTCTGCATCCATTGAACTTGTGAGTTTGTGGAGATTTTCTGCTTGAATTTCTCTGCAGGACGTCAGAATAGCCTCCCAGAGCTGCTGTTTGGATGTGAACTGCCTCCCGCCCTCATAGATCTTTCGCTTGAGGAGCTCCAAAGGTTCTCAATAGGGCTGAGGTCAGGGGGAGTTTCTCTTCTTTTATGCCCATAGCAGCCGATGATGCAGAGGTGTTCCTTGCAGTATGTGATGGAGCATTGTCATGTACGAAGATGATTTTGCTACGGAATGCACGGTTCTTCTTTTTGTACCATGGAAGAAAGTGGTCAGTCAGAAACTCCACATACTTTACAGACGTCATGTTCACACCTTCAGAGTGTGACCCTAAAGGGACCAACCATTTGTCTGGCAGAAGATTCAAGATTCAAGATTGTTTATTTGTCATATGCAGAATCAACACAGGGTCAACCATGCAATGAAATGCTTAGGATCAGAAGAACCGTTGACTCGCTAAGATAGTCAGAAGTACTAATAACATGCAATAATAGTACATGGTAAAATGTGTTGCAAAAGTGTAGGGGAAGAAGTAAACAATATAATAAAAATATGTATTAAAATGTAATAAAAAATACAAAGTACAATGTACAAAGGTGCAGGTAGGATTAAATAAGGTGTAAGTAGAGTATTTCACAGATTGCACATAATATGGTGTGGTATAGGTGTTGCATGTGGATTTCGTATTGCACATAGTATGGTATAAATATTGCACATAGGTAATTGCACAGATTAAAGGAGCGAGTCAGCATGGAGCGACTGATCAGTGCGTCCATCTTTCGGCGCAGTCTGATGACTGACAGAAACCTTCCTCATTGTGCCTTTATCTGCACGCCATTCTGTTCTGACCGTGAGAGAGAGCGGACGCGTTTCTCTTTCCTCCTTATCTATTGCTCCGTTGTCTGCGTGCCTCTCTTGTTTTTTGTCATTTTCTTGCTTTTTGGAGCAGATTTTCCAAATTCCTAAAATATGAATGTGTTCAGCTGGACCCTTAGCACGATTGATACTCTTTTTTCACGGAAGAGAGCCGCTCCGGGAGAAGCGGTGTGTCTGGATGGTACTTTTGCTGCTGTATATGCGAGGGACTCGTATTGTGCGTGGCAAGTCGTATGTTTGGCACCAATGTACCTGGAGGATGTGGAGGATATTTACGTATTCGGATTTCTGATAGCTGGACATCTGTTAATTGGCCTGGGATTGTCCATGATCTATCGCAAAATTTGTAAGCTGGCAGCAAGTAAAGAGTCCCCCAAGCTGTCTGCAGCAATTTCAAGCCACTGTGAAGCCGTGGGAGTTCTCGTGAAAGGATTACATCAGAAAGTGGGACAGATTGAGGACCTTTTGGAAGGATTTCAACCGAAGGAAACATCTTGACGTTTGGATATCATCACGGGCATGGTTACAGAACTGTGTAAAACCAACGCAGCGCAGTCTGTGCGCCAAGAGGAACTAATGAGATCTCTCATGAATCTTCATGGGGATATTAAGATGGGGGTCTGGCAAAACCCAAGCTCAATCTAAATTGTTCATCTGGGTCTCTAAAAATGTATTTCATCATGCTAAATTAATCCCTTTGCAAATTATGGCTCCCTGTGAAAATCTGTCTCCAATAGGTATGTCAACAATTAATCGATTAACGATTAATTGTCGATTAAGACGTTAGTCGAACAAAATGCATTAATTGTAATTAATCGCTAATTGCGGACACGCGCACCCGTGTGGTCATGAAACAAGGCAACCGCGCACCGCGCTGCGCCAAGCTCGACTCACAGCCGGCCGCAGGCGCCAACGGCACTGCTCAGCAGCCCCGGGTGTACGCGCGAGGCGAGATCGAACCGCGGCGCCCAGGAATGCGCCGTAACGTGCCGCTGCTGGTCCCGCGCGAGTCCCGTGCGGCTGGCCTGCGGCCCGGGCCCCGAGCCACAAACCAGCCGCACGAAACCAGCAGCGGCACGCAGCGGCCCAATCCTGGTTCAGTCCAGGTCCAGACCCGGTCGAGTCCCGGTCCAGTCCAGGTCCAGTCCAGGTCCAGACCTGGTCCAGACCTGGTTTAGTTCCGGTCTAGACCTGGTCCAGTCCACATTTAGTCCTGGTCTAGTCTCTTAGCGAATCAGGACAGAACACAATGTTACACTATAAAATAAATAAATAAATAAAAAAATCTGCGAACCGCGATATTGCGAGGGATTACTGTATTTTGTTATTCAGCATCAATACATTCGTCTGCTATTTACTAAGGAATAATTAATTGAGGAATATACAATATAATAATACTATGATATATTTTTGACTCAGTGTTATGTATACTATAGCTTATATTCTTAAAGACCCTATTGAAACACTAAAATTCAGGTGAAAAACGCCGCTTATCAGTTAATCGTTAATCGATCGATAAGGTCAATCAACTATCAATTAATGAATTAATCGATAATTTGCATCCCTAGTCTCCAACAGTTATCTGTGTTTTGACTTCGCCGCCCTGACTCTGGCTCTTGCACTGGACACTCCAAGGACACAGCACATGATATCAAAAGAACAACATAGATTGGCTCACACTGACACTGACACGATTGAGTAAAATGTTCTCTGTCTTAGGTCTGATCTCTGCTCTTGGTTCAATCAATTTCATTGATTTCCAATCTGATCTTTTTCTTTGGCAACATAAGGAAGGGTCCTTATGTTGCCAAAGAAAAAGATCACCGTATGTTATATCTCCAATTGTTTTTCTGTCATTACATGTTGTAAAATTGTCACTGATTGTATTGCATCTTTTCTACTCTGCATCTCCCAGTCGGCGGCGCGAGCATGCGCAGCGGCCCCTCCCCTAGCCACTCTATCACTGTCCTGCCTGGTTAGTGGGGAAACAAAATTTCGAATTCACTCTATGTACATATACATGATTGTTTTCGACAATAAAGCAAACTATGACTATGACTACGAATCAGTGTGTGCTCTGAATTAGCTACAAATCTCTTAATAGGTAAAAGGAGAAATTAAATTTGTCAACTGGACAAAGTTTATTTGGTAGAAGACATTTCACAGCTCATCCAAACTGCTTTGTCAGTTCTGTTTAGAGTGCTGATGGACACTGCTTATATCTAGCTGCAGGGATGAACTACACTGAAATTATTCTGAAACTATCACCTCTTTGTTTTACAGTTTCTGTCTGGGGTCTTGTTTAGCATACCCATTCAGTACCATAATAGGTGTTTTCACACCTCTGGACCTGATTTGGCTAGCCCTATTGTTTCATTTGTTTGTTTTGTCCAGACAGAAACTGTAAAACTGCTGTTTGTTCACTGCTCAGAATCAAAGACATTTAATGTGCAGCGTTCCTGTGCCTTTTAACCTTACAGTGTTGTGTTTTTTAGTTGATTATACATACTTATTATTATTATTTATCTTAATTTTGATGCATGCTCATATTTTCCTACTGTTTCCGAAACTTGCGTTGAGACACTGCAATTTCCCCATTGTGGGACAAATAAAGGATTATCTTATCTTATCTGAGAGATGATAGTTTCAGAGTAATTTCATTGTAGTTAGCTCCTCCCTGCAGCTAGATATAAGCAGTGTCCACCAGCACTCTAGCCAGAACTGACGAAGCAGTTTGGATGAGCTGCGAAATGTTTTCGACCAAATAAACTTTTGTCCAGTTGACAAATTGAATTTCTCCTTTTACCATGGATTCTACCTGGACGACTGAGAGATTCTTTACAAATCTCTTAATAGTACGATGATCAAGTTTTCGTGAAATATCTCATATTTTCATACCTTGTCCGAGATACAACTATTTCACACTTTTCAGCACTAGAGAGATCTTTTTTCTTTCCCATATTGCTTGAAAATGGTGCTCTGCTTAATAATGTGGAATAATGTGCATCCTTCTTAAGTCGTTTTTCCTTTCCTTTTTAATTGAAAGCACACAAGACCATCCATGAGTTTCACTGGAAAGCTAAAAAATGTACCTTTATGACACTTAAACACAATAATTTGGAATGTGGTGTAAATCTCGAGTCCAACTTTCCCAAGGCTGTGAAAGTTGCGTGTTACTCAACAGTCTGTGAACAGCTGCGGTAATCAGTCATACATGAATAAAAAGCTCTGCACGGACATTTTAACTCCAGCTTTCACAGGGAAATAAAAGCAGCCTTGGCAAAGTGTGTGATCAGAACTGCCCAGACATGCACTTAGAAAAACATGAGTGACTGGGCCAATGCATTTTCTGTCAAACTTCGCTGCAAAAAAGCTGTTGTGTTTCACTGATGTTGTGCAAATGGAAAACTTTCAAAAGGTCATTAACAAAGCTCTTGTGATACAAAATAAAAATATGTAACTAAACTTTAATGGTCCACGTGCCAGCTAGCTACTTTTTCCTTCACAAAATGGTCACCTAATCCAACAATACTGGCTACAACAGACTGCTTTTAGATGTAGACAAACTTTATTGTTCCACAAGGGAAATTTAATGGCTGCCAACGAAATCATCACAATGCAATCTGTCCAGTTTTTACCTGGTTTAGTCAAAGTTAACTTCTGGTTTGTTTTACCATTCAAACAGCAGGTGTTATGGTAAAATGACTTTTTTTTTTTTTTACTATGTTATAATATTGTTCTCTCATCAAAACATCCATGCATGTTTGAGTAATGTAGCGATCTATCCCGGGCTCTATTCAGACCCTTCCTACAGTTTGCAGTACAACTCTGTACAATGCTCAGCCCTTAAAGGGATAGTTTTTATTTATTTTATTATTTTTTTAATCTGAATCTGTATGGCGTCCCCTTCAGCAGTGTCGTGCATTAACACTGACTTACCCCTGACAGTGTCCTCTGAGCCCAGTTCTGCCCCGGTTCTGGCGCTGACGAAAGTAGGTCTGGCAAGTTATCGGGGACAGTTAATAAATCTTGTTTTTCTTCTCAAAACAATATTTGTTCAAAAAGTGATGTATTTGCACCAGGAAACAGTTGCACACGAAAAAGTCAGCAGTCTAAATCGCTTGGTACTATTTTCTCTCGAGTCGTATCGCTGCACACCTATTATTATTATTAGCCTGTTCACTTGTAAGTGGCGATGTTTACAAGCGATACGCGCGCAGTTGGTAGAGCGTTTGTCCACTGATCCAAAGGTTGGCGGTTCAAATCCCGCTCTTGACATAAGAAACATCAGTGGTTGAGTGGTCAGATCCACTGACCCACAGGTTGGCAGGTATGATTCCAGCTCACACAGATGAATGCTGACACTGGGGGCGAGGTGGGTTAAGTGTCTTGTCCAAGGACACAACGGCAGCGTACACTGGTGTGTGTGTGTGAATGGGTGAGTGGTTCCTTGTTGTAAAGTGCTTTGAGTGCTTTGAAGGTGGAAAAGCGCTATATAAAGATGTGACCATTTACCATTTATTCCATAAATGAACTCCTTTCACAGTGACACTTCGCTCCATAACCTCGGTTCTGAATCTGGGTTTCTTAAACATGCCGGTTCCTTTTAAATTGGAGAGAGTAGGATAGGTGATAGGATGGAGCCAGTGAGGAAGAGGAGGTTTTCCCCTGTGTGGGAACACTTTGATCTGAAAACCAAAAACTGTTGAGAAACTCTTGTTTTTGAATAAAAAAATAATAAAATTTCCCCTGTCCTGTACATCATTGTCCAAGTTACACAAGCATAATCTGTGCCCTTTTCCTAGTTCCACAAACACTTTCACTGTCCTCTGTCTGATTTCGCCCTTGCCATTTTCAGAAAAAACGAGCTTAACCTGCCATATTGTGATATTACCATTTTGGGAAAATTTACACACACAGAATACATACAAAATGTATTATACACATATGTGATAATATATGTACAGAAATTATTTGGTCAAACATGTTTTGTAATTCATAGTCATTCCCAACAGACACAAAAAGTCAATGCATCACACATTCTGTGGTTCAGATACAGCTGCCTGTGATTACACACTTGGCCAGTAGGTGGTTTCGTGCGCACATGAAGCTTCGAGAAATGAACCCTTTCTCGAACCAGTTAGCTCAAGTGGTTCAATGCCTCATGAGGCTTCATCTCACCATCATTAGTTGTCCATGTTCACACTCTGGGACTGTTAGAGTTAGAGTCTGGGGTCAGCTGCCCACGACGTGTTGTGGCATCTGGGACTGAACTTCAGCAGTTGGACGAGGTCAGGGGGTTGGTCAGGGGCGAGTTGGGGTGCAGACTTGTGGTGGTGGTGCAGACTGTGTGAGCTCTGGTGGTAAAATCTGTGAAGGCAAAGGAGGGAATGTTCAGGAAGAGAGAGGGAAAGACTGCTCACCCATACCTGCTCATTGATTATTTGCAGCATGATGTTAATATTTCCTGGAGGTGTGATGCTAACTGGAGGCTCTGCTCTGTTTGAGGCTCTGATAGACTCTCTGAGCTTTATTTTCACATGACACAATCTGACCTTAAAGAGCTGGTTTAGCTGGAACTACAACAGCTGATTTGTGCTGTAAACAAGTCTCATACATTACAGTCGCAAGCAAGCTAGACAACAGGTTTTCAGTCACGCTTGGCTTTTTTGTTGAAAATCAAACTCTTAAACAGGGCAGTGAACGCTTGTATTGATTACAGACTCCAAAAAAATGTGTTGTTTAAAATAATTTTGTACTTTTTTCTTGAATTTTCAGTCGATCTTAAAGTTTTTTTTATTTATTTTTTTGGCTGAAAAATATCAATATTTATTGCTCTTTCCAGTGTTGATGTTTTTTCTTTTCTTTTGTATATTATTTTTCAAGAAATGTCACGTGAACACAGTGTTCAAAGCAAAGGTTGACCTAAAATAAGATTGTTTTTTGTGTTTGTTTGTGCCATTCCACATTCATCATTCGTCGTTCATAGTTTTGATGACTTCAGTGAGAATTTACAAAGAAAAAAATAATGGAAATAAAGAAAATGAAATGAAAAAATGTGTCCAAACTTTTGACTGGTAGCGTAATTGGACCCAGTGGTTCTCTTTGGAAATTGAATCTTGAGGAGCTGATTGCTGTGCTGCCCGCAGAGGGGTCCCCTCAATACTGCACCGTGTCAGCTAGTTGGACACTGGTGATGGCTAAAATTTGGCAAAACATTGTCAAGTTAAATCACTCTCCTAGATTTGGTACAAGGTGGAAACCGTTTCCTCAAATTGGGCTCGGAGTCACACAACATTCACAATTGGAAGTGTCTGGGAAAGGGGGCAGATACTGTAACTTAAGATTGCTTTTCTTTCCACTCTTTTTCATTTATTTCTCTTATGTTTAAAGTTATGACACTGTTGATGTCTTTTTATATTTTATGAATAAAAAAAGACCAGTTAAAAATCCAGGCAGAATGCTCTTAAAACCATTTAAAAACGTCATTATTTTAGTAGTAGCAAGACGTACCTTGGTAGGATTTCTTGGCTAGGTAGGGCCTTTCTGAGTTTGCATGTTCTCCCAGTGTCTGTGTGGGTTTTCCATCAACATAAAATATGCACAATAGGCTAACTCCTAATGTTAAGTACTTCTGACCAAAACTAGCTCAAGATCTAACCCTTTCTTGCACAGAAAAAAGTTTTTTGCACCAGAGCTGCCAAATTCCAATTAGACATGAATTTTTACATTATTAGACAAACCCCATACTTTTTTTTTCAAATAAAGTTCCTAAATTGGGGGTTTTAGGGGTGTCGCATATGTTGCCACCATGCAGCTAATGCATGGTGTCAAAATGTCAAAAATGTTAAAAATGTCAAAAAATGCAAAATATTTATTGTTCCCAGAAGTAACTCTGACATTCTATGATCTTCACCAACAATTTTGTCAACTTTCAGCAGTGTTTGGTTGTTTAGCCAATGCAAACAGATAGAGATTGTTATATACTGTATATATCAATAAAATGTTCCCCTAAACTTTCGTACTATAGCTGCTTCATCACTGTATGTGTGGTGTGAAAGTTTATTACTATAATCTTTACTTCAATACAGTACACAAAAACTTACATGCATACTGGCCACATATGTGTACATATATGTCAAAGGTCAGCTATATGCATATGCATAGTGGCCACATATGTGGTCAGTCGATAAAATACCTCCTGGTTTGTTTATTTTTCTTTGAAATCACCAAATACTTCTTCTACCTGTTCTAAAACAAATATTTTACTAAACTATTATAGATTTTCCCTTCATTTTCTTCTCCAAGGAGGAATTATTGCACTTGACAAGTGGGAAAGTCAAACTCGATGCAAGAAAGGGCTAAAGAGGATCCCAGGGCACTTTACTGCAGTCACTTGTGTAGGTTACTCCAGTATCACTGTAACGTGGGTTAAAATCAGAGGGCAAACCATAATATATAACGCACCTCACTTTATTCTTTTACATTTAGTTGAGTTCTGAGTTTTAGCTCAACCTGTTTCGAGTCAGATAATTACCGACAGCACAACATTTAGCAGTCTTTTGGCATTTGTTTACCAGATTTGAATTTGACCTTTAAAAGTTTCTGTCTTTAGTTTCAAAACAGTGTTCCATTAAATAGTATAGTAAATAAGTCAGTAGGGAGACAGAAATGCTAGTGCTGTAGATTAACAGCAAAAAGTTCCCTGGTTTGACCTGGGCCTGGCGGACCTTTTTTTGTGGGGTTTGCAATTTCTGCCTTGTGTATGGTTGGAGGTAGAGCTGGGCGGTATGACCAAAAATTGATATCACAGTATTTTTCAAAATTATATCAGTGTCACGGTATTTGACTTTTTTTTTTTTTGGTCATGCATGACAATGTCCCACGGCGTCATGTTCCACCGCTCTATGTTCCCGACATTTTGTACGCACACACTTACCGGGATTGGGATATATGAAAAACTCATATATAAAAAAAAAAAAAAAAAAACATTCGGTATAAAGCGGTATACCGCCCAACCCTAGTTGGAGGTATGCACAATAGGCTAACTCCTTAGCTACTTCTGACTAAACCTAGCTCGAGATCTGGAGATGGATCCCTAGGCACTGCAGTCATGGTTTTCCCTCTCTCCGTAACTGCTTCTGTGAATCACATCATTTTGGTCTTAAAATGTTCGTATTAACCCACTCTACATACAGTACTCCTGTTGTTATTTCACAATTCTGTTCATGAATTAAAATATGAGCAGACCGATCAGGTGCATTCTTTCCCCGAGGTCTCTTCCAGACACCGTTGACACCGTTGCTTACAGGACGGGGTATTCCCTTCAACACCCTCGGTCCTGATTGACTCTTTGCTTACTATGATACACATTTCCAAATACGGGTCTTGTCTCCAAATTAGCCACTACAAATACTACAGCTACAGCTAGACTGGCTGAAGCCGAACACTATGGATAACGTCACACTCCCTCAGTCCACTTCTTTATAGCACAGGTCAAATGCAGAGGACAAACTACGATCAATAATGCCCCAAACCTTATCATACAACTCACTTCTCCGTCTTATTTTCAATTAAAACCAATTCGCTTTGTATCACTGGAAACACTTGTCTCCGTCTTCGCCGTTTCAGCTGTGGTCCAGCGCCTGCAGCACGTGCTCGAGGTAATTGAACAGAAAGATATGGCTGTGTTTTCATTGAGCTCTGGGCTTTATCTGAACCTGTTTTGAGACTGATAATTGAGGGTCAAACAGACTGACCGCTGTTGGCTTCCATTCCCACCGCCTCGCCAGATAAACCGCTGTGCCGCGCTGAACTTTTACATGCGCGAGCTTGTAAACACAGTGGATTTAAAAAGGAGAAAATGGATAGCGAAAAAGATCCACATAGCTGTTAACAAATGTACTCAGACCCAACGTGGACATGTGAGTAATGGGCCCACACAGGAGGAGCAGGGTATCTGATGGAACTACCGCAAAGTCATTACACAAGGAGATGGAAAGGGAAGATTTTGAGTAATAGTTTTTATAACCGCCAGTGCAAAAGACTTAAGTTTATCAAGCCATGGGGGCGTGTAATGTATTACGTAAAGGGTCTATTAAAAGTCTATTATTAATGATTGATGCTTAAACCAGTCTCACTGCCCTGTCTGATTCGATCTCTCCCAGGCCCTTGGCTGTGAGATTCTGTACAAGGCCCCGCCCACAAGTTTGTCACTCGTGCTCCCACATAACATTTTTTTTTTTAAAAGAAGAAAAAAAAAACATGATATAAAACTGCGCAAAGCAACTTCTAATTGCTAATAAATAGAGATAAGGCTCAACATTGGATAATGAATGTTTTTTTTTTACAATCTGTTTTACTCACCCATAGCACTTTGGTGTCATTTGGGGCATTTTCTGGAGAATTTTCACTTTCTGAGGTTTTTGAACGTTAATGTGAGCTCCCCTACCCTGTTTAGCCCCCCCCCATGGTTAAAAGTTGCGAAATGTCTAAAATGAGCATTTGCGATCCTTTTCTGCGTTACAAAAAATCGGAGCTCAAATGGGCGATTTTGAACAAGGCACCTTATTGACGTCAGATCGAAAAAAGAAATGCAAATGCAGTTCCACCCCCGTCTGTCTGAACTCAGCGTCTCTGTAAATCACACCCAGAGAGTTTGGACTGCGAATGCGCTAGGCAATGCGAAATGTGTTTTTTTATTTGCCTGGAGGCACGTCCGAGTGTTTCTAGGCTCGGAAGTCCTTTATCTGAGCCTCTGGACCTTTGAACAGCAGTGGTTTAATTTTATTTTCTGTGGAAATGTGTTTATTTTTCAATGGAACGCTTCAAATCTCTCCCTCCATGCAAAAACAAGGAAATGGATCAGCTGAGGGCTGACAGCGGAGAGCGGAGCGTTTGGCCATGCCCCCACCCTCTACTATTGGCCAGCTCTTTTCTCCTCATTTGCATTCAAGCAACAACGCCCATTATGACCTGTTCTGAGGGAGAAAAAATACTCTTTCTCAGCTTATCTCTGTTTCTCATGCACTGAGTGTTGATTTTGAAGAAGGATTCATTTACAGTATTAAGGAACCATTAAGGAGCCATATAAAAGCATCAAGAAGTACCATGTCATGGGATCTTTAAAATAAAACAAAATAAATTCAACTCTCATAGAATTATATAGGGTGAGTATTTTCATATCTAGATGGGGAAAAAAACTTGTATAGAATAAGCCCCTGCCCTCCATCTGAAATGACATCAACCAATTCTACAGTGTGAACACAACATGAACAAAGAAATCTGAGTTTTAAAAGAAGGAATTCTATTATTTTGTATCAAACTGCATAAAAAGCATAAAGAAGGAAAGAAAACAGGTCTAAAAGGCTCTTGGTCAGTCTGTTGTGTTCTGTCTTAAGGTGGAATGACATTATGCATTGTTATTGTACCCCTGGGCAAGACACTTGCTCACAGGTGTCTAATGTTCTGTAGCTAAGATGATGCCTTACTTCAGTAGCTCAGTTGATAGTGTTCATCCTCTGATTCGGAGGGTATCGGTTCGAAACTCACTCTGGACATAAACATCGTTGGTTGAGCGGTCAGATCCACTGACCCACGGGCTGGCGATGGCTCCCACAGACGGACACAATTGTTGTGTTCTTAGACAAGACACTTAACCCACCTTGCCCCCGGTGTCTGCGTACACTGGTGTGTGAAGAGTGTGAATAGGTGAGTGGTTCCTTCATGTAAAGTGCTTTGAGCCTTGAAGGTGGAAAAGTCCTGTATAAAAATGTGACCATTTACATTTTACCTCCACAGTGAAATACATAAATAATCCAGTGTTTTGCATTATTTGAGAGAAGCATTTTATCATTTTGAGAAGATTTGTTATGTTAATTCCTGTGATTCAACGATCAATCAGTCAATCAAACATAATTTATAAAGTGCTTTTTATACAAAATTGTAACACAAAGCGCCTTACAGTGATTAAGGATTAGAAGATTAGAAGATTGACTTTATTGTTCTCACACAGGAGAAATCGGTTTCTGCATTTTGAAGAGGGCATATTATTGTGTTTTTAGGCTACATTTACACATACCCCGGTATGTTGAGACACAAATATTTCTCTCCCTCCATCTATCCATCCATCTTCTTCCGCTTTCTCCCTCCGTTTTTCAAAATAATATTGTGCGCATAGCATTGTTTTCAAAAGAGTTTTTGTTTACCAACCTGCATAAATACGCCATTGAGCGCCAAACGACGCCAAGCCTCTGCAAGCCAATCAGAATCACGCTTTTGGTGCGTCAGCTGCCTAAAACTTGTTTATCTCACTTTACACGCAAACACGAAACCGTAGTTTTCCAGAATCTCCACTCTAGCCGGAGTTTTTAGAAAGATTCGTTTTCAGAGGCGAATTCGCTGTTTGCGTGTAAAAGATGGGTACAAACGAAGGGAAATGTCTCCGTTTTTAAAAATACCAGTGTACGTGTAAACGGGGCCTTATGTCGTTTTCACACCAGGAAAGTCCGATAGGTCACTTGCTTTGGTCCGGACCAAATTTAAATTTTTTTTTTTTAATTTTTGGTGTGGTTCGCTTTCACACTGGCCTTTTTTTTGTAAGTGGACCAACATCTGTAAACAAAACCACGTGTGCTGAGGTCGTACAGCCATTAGACAGAAATGAGCCGTGTCAAAACGCCGTGTCCAAATCATGGCGTTCATGAGAATCATGGCGTTGCTGTTTTCAATGTCGTCATAGCGATATGGTTTGCACAGTTTTTACAGTTCGCACAAATGTTTGAGCAGCATCGTGAGGTTTACACTATTGTACAATCAATTTCCAAACGACGACAGGGCAAGACGGCTACGGAGGACAGCGCTCATGTGCGCTTCAAGTTCTGACTCTTGCTCTTCACGCAAAACGTAAGTAAGCCTCGTAAGTTTCGTTTTGCTTCGTTTCGTTTCGTCAGCCTCGGTTTCCCATAATGCTCGACATACGATGGGAGCTTGCTAAGGACAAAAAGCCAAATGTGTCGGATCAAGTCCGGTCTGCATTCTCACCTCAAACGAACCGCACCAGGATTCGAATAGAACAGTGCCGAGATCGAGATTTTAAGGTGGTCTCAGTTCGCTTGTTTGCTCCGGATCGAGATTTTTGGTTTTTATTCACACCAGCCCAAAAGGTCCGAATCAAAGGAGCAAACGAACTCTGGTTCGTTTTAAAACGACCCAAGCAAGGCAGGTGAGAAAACAACCTTAGACAAGACACTTTAACCACATTGCCTATGTACCAATAGTATGTGTATGCTGTGCCAATATACTCCACCATTTTCTGCTACTTTTTCATAACTTTTGTATCATGTCGATGTTTTTCAATTTGTTTTGGCCCTTACGTTCCCATTATTTGATGAAACTCTCCCAAACTGCCGTGTTGTCTCCTCGGTGTGGTTAATTTTTCACGGCTGGTTGGAGCTCTGATGTGAAGAGGCAGGTGGAATGGAGAAACATTGCCCGTAGTATGGTAAGTACGGCCAGTTAATGCTCCTGAAATATGTAGTCATTTTCCCCAGCTCGCGAATGGCCGCGTGCTAGCTATCGATTCCTCCAGGCCTTCATCAATCAGCCTGATAACTCCCACGTCGCATAAGTTCCATGGATCCATCGCTCAGAAAGAGGTGGAGAGAGAGAGAGAGAGGGACAAAGAGAAGAGAGAGGGACAAAGTTACTAGGGACAAAGGGATGAGAGAGACAAAACGAACAGATACAGAAGGGATGGTTATGAGGGAGACAAAGAGAGACAGACAAAGGGAGAAGAGAGACAAATGGAGGAAAGAGAAAGAGAGAGCAGAACAAAGAGACGAGAGGGACAAAAAGAACAGATACAGAAAGGATGGTAAAGAGAGAGAAAGATGAGACAAAGAGAGACGGGCAAAGGGATGAGAGAGAGAAAGAGAGAGGGAGACAAAAAGGACAGAGAAAGAAAGGATGGCTAAGAGGGAGAAAGGAAAGACAAAGGGAGGGGTAATGGATGGAGAGAGAAAGATTGTGAAACATTGAGAGAAGAGAGAGAGAGAGAGAGGGGGACAAATGGAGGAAAGAGAAACAGAGAGAGCAGAACAAAGAGACGAGAGGGACACAGGGAGGAGAGAGAGAAAAAGATTGTGAATCATTGAGAGAAAAGAGAGAGAAAGAAGGACAGAGGGAGGAAAGAGAAAGAGAGAGCAGAACAAAGGAAGAGAGGGACGAAAAGAACAGATACAGAAAGGATGGTAAAGAAAGAGGAAGATGAAACAAAGAGAGATGGGCAAAGGGAGGAGAGAGAGAAAGATTGTGAATCATTGAGAGAAAAGAGAGAGAAAGAAGGACAGAGGGAGGAAAGTGAAAGAGAGAGAGCAGAACAAAGGAAGAGAGGGACGAAAAGAACAGATACAGAAAGGATGGTAAAGAAAGAGGAAGATGAAACAAAGAGAGATGGGCAAAGGGAGGAGAGAGAGAAAGATTGTGAATCATTGAGAGAAAAGAGAGAAAGAAGGACAGAGGGAGGAAAGAGAAAGAGAGAGAGCAGAACAAAGAGACGAGAGGGTCAAAAAGAACAGATACAGAAAGGATGGTAAAGAGAGAAAGATGAGGGTCACTGAGAAAGAAGAGAGGGAGTTAGCAAAGGGAGGGAGAGATGGCGGGTCATTGAGATAGAGAAAGATGGTAAAGAGACAAAGAGAGATGGGCAAAGGGAGGAGAGAGAGAAAGAGAGAGGGAGACAAAAAGGACAGAGAAAGAAAGGATGGCTAAGAGGGAGAAAGGAAGAACAGAGAGAGGGACAAAGGAAGGAGAGAGAAAGATTGTGAATCATTGAGAGAAAAGAGCGAAAGAAGGACAGAGGGAGGAAAGAGAAAGAGAGAGCAGAACGAAGGAAGAGAGGGACAAAAAGAACAGATACAGAAAGGATGGTAAAGAGAGAGAAAGATGAGGGCCACTGAGAAAGAAGAGAGGGAGTTAGCAAAGGGAGGGAGAGATGGCGGGTCATTGAGATAGAGAAAGAGAAAGGGGACGGACAAGGAAAAAAGAGAGATTGTGGGTCATACAGAGAGGAGAGGAGAAAAAGAGAGAGAAGGAGGGAGAGAAAGATGGTGGGTCATTGAGAGAGAGAGAGAGAGAGACAAAGATGGTAAGTCAGAGAGCGTAAGGGAGCTGAGAGAGGAAGAAAAAAGAAATGAGACAAAAGAAAGAGAAGGAGAAAGACGGTAAGAAAGACAGAGAGGGCAGAGAGAGAGAGAAAAGAGGTGTGGTGTTACAGAGAGAACAAAAGAGAAGGGCCGGGGACAAAGGGAGGACAGAGAAGGAGACGGAATATAGATGGTCGAGAGAAGTGACACGAATGGGGAGTGCAGTGTAGTTAGAGAGAAGGGAGGAAGAAGAGGTGAAGAGAGAAAGAAAAAAAAGACAAACAAGAAAGGAGACAGAAAAGAATAGGGGCAGAGTAAAAAAGGTGTGGCGATAAAGAGAGAAATGAGATGGATGAGCAGAAAGAACGAGCAGAACTAAGGGGGAAGAGAGAGAGAAGGGGCCAAAGGAGGAGAAAGAGAGAGACAAAATGGACAGACAGAAAGAAAGGTGAGTCGGGTGATGGAGGGCAGACAGAAGAGAAGAGAACGGGGGAGTTGGCTGTTTGAAAGAGGAAGGACAAAGAAATTGAAATGCGGAAGTGCAAATGGAGTTGTCTGAAAGAAAAAACAACCCCGACTTTTTCTATCAGCGTAAGTAAAATGTAGTTATCCAAACAATTACCCAATTATCCATCTCAAATGTCTGTATTAAAGCTCAAAGGTTCATAGGGGCTGGTGCATTGTGTTCTGGGCGGCAGATCTGAGAAATGGAGAAAGCGGAAGAAGATGGATGGATGGATGGATGGTTATACAGTATATTGCGCAAAATTGACTCTTGAGAGCTTCCTACTTCATCAAAAACATACCTGGAGTTGTGTTTCCATCCATCCATCTTCTTCCGCTTTTCCATTTCTGGGTCACAGGGGCAGCCTTTCAATGCTACGTAAGAAGGAAGTCTCGCCTTGGGACTCGGGATGCGTTCGGGATATGTCCGTTTCTCTGGAGCTCTGGATAACTGGCTGGTTAACTCAAATGGTAAGTCACTGACTTTTCCCCCGAGTTCAAATCAATCAATTAATCAAACAATATTTATAAAGCGCTTTTCATACAAAATTGTAGCACAAATCCCCCCTTCCGGCAATGAGCAAGCCAATGTGGGTACTTGGGCAAGACCCTTCACGGTATTGTCCCCCGGGCACCAAAAAGGATGGGTCAAATGCAGAAGTCAAATTTCTGCCGTGTGTTATTGTGTGTGAGACCAAATAAAGGCTTAATCTTAATTAAAGTCCGTAGATATTTACCCGTTTCATTATTTTTCAGAAGTTTAGAGTCACACGGTGGGGGCGGAGAAGCTGAGGCTTTGGTATGAGTGGATGCAAAATCTGAGTCTAGAGAATGTTTGTGTGTCGCCTCGCATATCAAAATATAAATGACAAAAACAAGCAAAATACCCATTGCTAAATTAAGCAATATTTTCCCCCTCTTGGACGGGTAAATCCAGTCCACCTACAGGCAGCATGTAAGCCTGTGAGTGTAAAATACAACCTGGCGGCGGGGTGGAGACACACAACTGTACAGACGGAGTTGTGTTTCGTTTCTCACAATTCTGGATTATCAGTCTGTTTACATCCCCAAAGCTCAAAATGCTCTGTTCCACCTTGTGATGTCATGAAGTGATGGTTTGCAAGTTAACAGCTATCCAAATGATAAGTGTTTTGGACTTAAAAAACTAAAAACCCTGGCTGCTTCCTCGGCCTGGTTAACATATGTGACCGACCGCGGCCAAATAGGACACAAGTGATCCCGTGGGCGTTTTGAGTTATTCACAGATTCTGAAAGTGTAGATTCTAAGCTTTTCAACGATGCCTTACACATGGAAATCTGTCAACATTTGAAGAAGTTGTGGCCGTTTGAAAGCGGGACATCTCAGAATAACAATCTTGAGAAAAAGCTTCTCTAAAGAGTCTCTTGTCCAGGCCTTCAGAGCTTATTTACATGACATTAAGCTAAGCCCTTCCCCATCAGTGACATCACTGTGGTGTTTCAGGGCAGGTCAGAATTAGTGCAGAATTATACTTTGTTAAAATGGAAATGCTTTTATAACAAAAAGTCCATATAGTCATTCAATAATTAAGTTAAATTACGTTAAAAAGTTAAATTAAAAATCACCTGTATTGTCAATTTAATACAACACAAAATAGTATAGGACAACCCACACACACCCAGTCCTGGTTTAGTCCTGGTTTAGTCCTGTTTTAGTCCTGGTTTAGTCCTGGTTTAGTCCTGGTTTAGTCCTGTTTTAGTCCTGCTTTAGTCCTGGTTTAGTCCTGGTTTAGTCCTGGTTTAGTCCTGTTTTAGTCCTGCTTTAGTCCTGCTTTAGTCCTGGTTTAGTCCTGCTTTAGTCCTGCTTTAGTCCTGGTTTAGTCCTGCTTTAATCCTGCTTTAATCCTGCTTTAGTCCTGGTTTAGTCCTGCTTTAGTCCTGCTTTAGTCCTGCTTTAGTCCTGCTTTAGTCCTGGTTTAGTCCTGCTTTAGTCCTGGTTTAGTCCTGCTTTAGTCCTGCTTTAGTCCTGCTTTAGTCCTGCTTTAGTCCTGCTTTAGTCCTGTGAGTAATTCATTATTGCAATATGATAGCTTTAATTCCAAAAATAAAGTAAAGTGCACTTTCAAAGTTCTATTAAATAAATCAATTGGTATTGGCATTGCAGCCTAATTCATAAAAAAATAATAAATAAATAAAAGTTACAAAAAGAAAACATTTAAATCATTTCAAAAGTTCAAGACTTCATGCACAGCTTCCAGGTGCTGGTAACAGCAGGAACATTCAACAATTCCAACAAAAGGGAAGGTTTATCGCACACTTGCTTGACTTTACAACAAACGAAACGAACAAAGCGTTTGGCCTCTACAGCGTCATCCTGTAGGGGCGAAACGCGTTGTTCGCTCAAGCCTAATAAAGAATAAAGTCAAGCAAATGTGCAGAAAACCTTCTCTCTTTTTTTTTTTTTTGGAATATCTGGAGTTGTGTTGTGTTTTGTTTCATTCACACGGTTTTGATGATGAAGCAACATTATCACATAGATCAGAAAATGCCCAGCACTGTATAGGCTCTTTCAATGTACACTGTGCGCTTGTCTTGATGGTGATGCAAACCTGCTCACAGTAAGAATGCAACTGAAGGTAAAACTGCCCTAAAAATACATATTTGAAGGTGTTTCTGAGCAGCACGACTGCAACTAAATACCTGCAAAATAGATTAATTTTAAAAACATTTAGAATGGTTAGCAGTGGTCCAAAGTTATTCCTCACTTACCTTATACATTCTGAGATACCTAATTATTCACTAAAAGGTAAAACTGCCTTAAAAATACTGTATGTAGTGTGAACAATGACCTGAAGAAAACCTATTTGGTTGAAATGTGTTGGTGTCCCACTTTGCTAAAAAGGACTTTTAATGTACCTGGTCAACGTGACTTGGATTCTTCTTCAGCCTATACCAGTACACTTCTTTTTAAAGGCTCTCTTTAGTAAATGTGCAGATTTTTGAAGAGCTCCTGACATTTTAACAGTCTTATACACATTTTTGATCGAGTGGCACACTCACATCCTTACCTGTCTTGAACACATTTGAAGGTGTTTCTGAGCAACGCAACAACTGCAACTAAATACCTGCAAAATAGATGAGTTTTAAAAACATTTTGAACGGTTAGCAGTGATCCAAAGTTTTTCCTCACTTACCTTATACATTCTGAGATCCCAAATTATTCACTAAAAGGTAAAGCTGCCTTAAAAATACTGTATGTAGTGTGAACAATGACCTGAAGAAAACCTGTTTGGTTGAAATGCGTTGGTGTCCCACTTTGCAAAAAAGGACTTTTAATGTACCTGGTCAACGTGACTTGGATTCTTCTTCAGCCTATACCAGTATACTTCTTTTTAAAGGCTCTCTTTAGTAAATGTTCACATCTCTAAGAGCTCCTCTTATACACATTTTTGGTCCAGTGGCACACTCACATCCTTACCTGTCTTTAATACATCTGAAGGTGTTTCTGAGCAGCACAACGACTGCAACTAAATACCTGCAAAATAGATGAGTTTTAAAACCATTTAGAATGGTTAGCAGTGGTCCAAAGTTTTTCCTCACTTACCTTATCAACTACCACTACCTGGTCAACGTGACTTGGATTCTTCTTCAGCCTATACCAGTACACTTCTTTTTAAAGGCTCTCTTTAGCAAATGTGCACATTTTTGAAGAGCTCCTGACATTTTTACAGTCTTATACACATTTTTGACCCAGTAGCACACTCACATCCTTACCTGTCTTGAACACATTTGAAGGTGTTTCTGAGCAACGCAACAACTGCAACTAAATACCTGCAAAATAGATGAGTTTTAAAAACATTTTGAACGGTTAGCAGTGATCCAAAGTTTTTCCTCACTTACCTTATACATTCTGAGATCCCTAATTATTCACTAAAAGGTAAAGCTGCCTTAAAAATACTGTATGTACTGTGAACAATGACCTGAAGAAAACCTGTTTGGTTGAAATGCGTTGGTGTCCCACTTTACAAAAAAGGACTTTTAATGTACGAAATACCTGGAAAATAGACGAGTCTTAAAAACATTTTGAATGGAGTGTAGCAGTGGTCCAAAGTTATTCTTCACTTACCTTATACATTCTGAGTTTCCTAATTATTCACCGTTTATGACTTTAACTTGATGACAAAAGTTTGAACACTCCTGCTACACCAGAAAAGGCACATCATGTCCCTTTTGCCACCAATAAATGTACATGAGTTAATTTCATATTTCTCCAACACTGATTCAATATGTTCTGAATGAAACTTTTCATTCAGAACATATTGGATATCAATCGGGACATTTTCACGAAGCAATTTGCTATTTTGTACAGTTTCCTCCCAGAGCGACGTTTGTTTAAAATCGCTCGACTTTTCATTTCTGCCCGGGGTCAATTCAATTACTCTTATGACAGCTGCCCCAGAGTTTTTCAGACCTGTTTTATAAATGTGTGGAGTGACTGACAGCTCCTCGGACACATTAATTGTAGCGCTGTTTTAAGTCCCCATTCACTCAAGGCTCCATTGACTTGCAAGTGCACGGTGACCCCCCAAGGCAAAGGCTTTACTCAGGACTCAAGCGTCACGCGTGTCCTGGAAAGGTGGGAATTTAAAAAAAAAGTGAAATGATTTGGTGTCCTGGTACAGTGTACACAAGAGGCCTGGTCAAGGACTGTTAAATATTATATAGAAAAGCAAGAATGGTTTTGACGGTGAATTGTTGTCTAATGGGATTTTACGTGACTTAAAATGAATGTATCGTTATTGCCAATATTCATGAACTTGCTTTGGCATTATGGCGCAACATTAAACAAAGAATAATAATATAAACTATGGTAAAACAAAAATAAGGACATGCATTAACCCCAGCCATTTTTTAGCAATTCTCCCTATAAAGACCTCTCCAAATTAAAATCATACCTGTTATTGAAGTATATGGATTATATACAAATGTTTGGTCTCTGTGTAAAGGTTACATTCTCTAGTTTTACCCTCAGCATTTACATTCACTCCAAATGTGATTGGAAAAAAGTTACACACCTTGGAACACCAAATAAAAAGTGTTTTTTTTTTTATCCTCGCCTAATTTTTTTGTAAATATAAAAGGTGTCTATAGCTGCTGTTCATAGCTGAGACCTAAAATACACTATCTTTCAATACAATAAGCAGACCCCCCAGGATTTCGCGGGCATTTTTTGTGATTGTTGCGGGCTAAAATGCCTGAATTTGCGGGAGCTTTTCCAAAAAGTTGCGATGAAAGTTGCGGTGCTTTTAAGGTTTTTGTTGCGATTTTGTTGCGGGAGGAAGTGAAAGTTGCGATAAATAGTTGCGATTTTCGCTTTTTGTAATTAAAATTGAGTAATATTTTGAATACTGAGTTATTAGTGACAAAGAATAATACAAAGACACAGAGATCACAGATATGGTCCTAAAACAACCTTACCAACATCGAAAATAAATTACTACTAGGAGGGGAACTGTTTCGCGCGGTCTTTTGCTGTTATTTTTGTGGGCAAATGGCGCCGCAGACATCGCGTGCGTCCCACTGTCCCACTTCTTTTTTGTCCCATGCGCAGTTAACGCGCTCCGAAGACCGCAGTCGTTAAGCGGTCCGCGGACTGCAGTCGGGGCTGAGCAAGTGTGCACCTCCTTGACTGCAGTCTGAGCCCCCTTCGGGGCCGCGCTCCGAGCTGTGCGCTCTGGGAACTGGGACACGGCCGCAGTTTTGCTTCGTCAGAAGGAAGTAAGGCAGAATGTTCCAAACTCAAACCTTTTAGCCGCCGAGAATATGAGGTTGGGTCCTATGGCTCGCAGATTTGTGACGCGCAAAGAGGAGGCTATGGTGACAGACACGCTGAGATCCAGATATGTTTTGTGCATTTATTACAAAAAGAGCGCACACAGCTATGACAGCGCAGCAGGATGAAATGGAACTCATGAAAACCAGCAGGATGAACTGATTAACGTCAAAGATGAATGAATGGTTTGCGTTCAACAAAAAATACAGCTACACCCCAACCCTGACTCTCTCCTCTGTGTGACAGGTGAGCGCGCGCTTTTACACGCACACACTTCCGTACGTGCACACACCCACACTCACGTGACCCACCGCCTCTGCCGCACACACACACAAACGCACCGTGCACCTCATCTCAGTTATGTCTCCTACACAGAAGGAAGTTGGTCGGCGTTCAATACGTCGCCGATGACTGGTCAAAATTAGTAAAAATTGCGGGAAAGTTGCGGTGATTGGTCAAAATTGCAACACCGCCCTGAATTCGCGGGGATTGGCTGAAGTTGCGTTGAAGTTGCAAATCGCAACATCGCGAATTCCTGGAGGGTCTGAATAAGTTGTTGACCACTTAAATTTCAAATTGGGAATCAATAGCTGTAAAAATAAACTTTTTACTCTACTTTTTGTTATACTTTGTCCAGGTGTTTTATACAAGGATCATGATTTTATCCAAACCTATCCAAACCTATCCAAATGGAAACATTTAGAAAACGTTTAATAACTTTTGACTAATTCAAAGTAAAAAAAAAACTTGTTTTGTGCTTTTCCATATAAAAGACCCATGTGTTCGGGGAGTGATTGTTGCACCGGGAAATGAATTGCATAGTCAAAAAGATGAGACTGTAAGGTTTCATTTGATGTGTAGATTGTCATGGTACATGATGGGGGTGTGTGCGCACATGCGGACATGTTGTAAAAGAGTGAGCTGGGACCGCGGGCGGGCCGTCCCCCACGTGAGGGGTTAAAATAAGGTAAAAAGAAAGAACAGACTTTGATACACAATACAAACTATACAGTAAGGGCAGAACAACAGTGCAGTTAGATTAATTATAGTTGGCAAAAGGAGAAATTCAGTTTGTCAACTGGACAAAAGTTTATTTGGTCGAATACGTTTCTCAGCTCATCCAAGCTGCTTCTTCAGTTCTGGTCAGACACTGGTGGACACTGCCTATATCTGCCTGAAGGGGGCGCTAACTACAATGAAATTACTCTCAGACTACCACACCTACTTGTTTACAGTTTGTGTTAGTTAGGTGGGCCTATAGACCCCTTTACTGTTAGTAAACAAACGTGACGTCACTGGCATGAGCGCGCATGCCGACCCAGAAAAACCATTGCGGACCATAGCGGAGTATAGGGTAAGCTACATTCAAGAGCTCACGTTGAGCATCGGGGTTCGACTACCAGATCCTTATGCGATCACGGAGTGGCAGTACGACCACAGAAAGTGGCCAGATTTACAGTGGCCAGATATCCACTGTTATTTAGTCGAGAAGCCCAGCGTGTATACAAGAGAGAAGGTGCACGCATACAAATCCATGGATGCCTACCAGTTTGCCGTGTGTGGCCATGTACAGGAGGTAAAATACCACGATATCGATGGGGAGTTTTGCGTGTTGGCACCTGATGTTCTCCCCAGTCAAAGACAAGGCCACAAGACGACCCTGTACAATGCTTGGGCTATCATCAACAAGCACGAGGACTGCGATCTGACTGCCAACTGCACTTGTGTTGCGGGGTAAGTAACATACTACAACTTAATTCACGAGTCACAGATGTGATCTCAGTCATGCCAAATGCCATTTATGATGGTCATGCGAAAACTTATCATGCCTTTTAACAAAGTTATTCGTGTTCGTTTACATGTGTCTGTCGTAGAGGTTGCCCGGTTAATATGTCTGTGAGCTTTGCGGTGTCCTGTGCTTGCTAGTTAATCAGCATGATTAAACACCATTGAACACCTGGGCAAATTACCCTAAGTACACAGCAGGTGTTCACTTGTGTGTATGTCACTTGAATGGTATGAACTATAATTTATTCCATCTGTTTCTCTTTATTTCAGTTCTTCTCTTCTATATCTTCGCTGGGAGTTTTATGGCAGCTGTGGCTTTGTTTTGAGTCGGAACTGCGCACGCATTCAGTGATGACGTAGCTTTGAAACTGGTCTATTAGATCTGCAGTGGGAGTGGAGTGTGGGTCTTGTTAGCAGAACCATTCAGGGCTATAATGGGTGTTTTCACACCTCTGGACCTGACCTGCTGCCCTATTGTTTTCTTTGTTTTGATTTAGGTTTGAAGATAGAGTTATAGATGGTCCAGTTGACAAATTGAATTTCTCCTTTTGCCATGGATTCTACCAGGATGACTGAGGGATTCAACACACATTAATTATAGTTGTTTAAAGTGATAGGTGTTAATGAGTGTTCAGGAGCCCAGGGGCAGAGCAGTCTATAACACCTGTCACTTTATAACACCAGTTACTATCACTTAACATAATTAAAATGAATTATGGCATGAAATGATCTGAAAAGGTCTTGTGAGTTTTATAAATAAGGAACTGTATGTTACTTTTTTTTTTTTCTTGAACATGATCTAACTGTAAAATATAGTTTTATTATTCTAATACTGATTTAACAACATAAAACATTGGATATGATGGCAAGGTTGTTGATTCCTATTTTGGTTCTTGAGATGATTATCCAGTCAGAAAGAAGAATGAGCCTCAAACGAGTCTCCCGTTTGTTTTCTTTAAAGGTTCCATGACATGGTACTTCTTGATGCTTTTATATGGTGCCTTAATGGTTCCCTAATACTGTAAATGAATCCTTCTTCAAAATCAACATTCAGTGCATGAGAAAGACACATGTACACAGTCAGAGTCATAATCTCTCTGTCTGAACAACTCATTCTGGGCCTTGTTGCTTGAATGCAAATGAGAAGGACACAGATAGGTTAGAGGAGCGGGGGGGGTGGGGGTGGGGGCAAATACGCCGCTGGAGCGCTGCTCTGTGCGCTGTCTCCCACTTCTGCGTTTTAAGCGCGGAGGGAGAAAGGAGAGGAATTTCAATGAAAAAAACACATTTTCACAGAAAATAAAATTAAACCACTGCTGTTTCAGAGGTCCAGAGGGTCGGGTAAAGGACTTCTGAACCTAGAAACACTCGCACGTGCCTCCAGGCAAATAAAAAAACGCATTTCGCATTGCGTAGCTCCTTCGCGGTCCAAACTCTCTGGGTGTGATTTCCAGAGACAGGGGGTGGACATCCAGACGGTGGTGGAACTGCATTTGCATTTCTTTTTTCGATGTTACGTAACAAAGGTGCCTTGTTCAGAATCGCCCGTTTGAGCTGTGTTTTTTTCAAACGCAGAAAAGGATCGCAAATGCTCAGTTTAGACATTTCGCAACTTTTAGCCATTGGGGGGGCCTAAACAGGGTAGGGGAGCTCACATTAACGTTCAAAAACCTCAGAAAGTGAAAATTTCATGCCATGGGACCTTTAAAGCTAAAATCCAGTTGGTTAAATCCTAAAATGTGTCTCTGTGATCTGAGACACATCTGAACGGTCACTACGGTCACTATCTTAGCGAGTCAACGGTTCTTCTGATCCTAAGCATTTCATTGCAGTGTTGACCTTGTGTTGATTCTGCATATGACAAATAAACAATCTTGAATCTTGAATCTTGAATACCTGAACCCCAGCTACACACAATGTGTCGCGTAATAAAGCTCAAATGGTGTCATTTAAGCAGCAGTGTCAGTGTCATTTAAGCAGCAGTGTGACTGGGGGAGGGAGGGCAGGGAGAGAGTTGAGCATCCTGACAGTTTGGTGGATGAAGCTCTTTCAGTCTGCTGGTCTTGGCCCTGAGGCTCCTCAGTCTCCTTCCTGATGGCAGCAGACTGAAGAGGCAGTTGGATGGGTGGGTGGGATCACCCAGAGGGCTTTGCGGGTGAGGCGGGTGCGGTAGATGTCCTGCAGGGAGGGGAGAGAGACACCCACGATTCTCTCAGCTGCTCTCACTACTCAGTGTAGCTTTTTCTGGCAGAACACAGTAAACTATGTGGTAAACCATGTTGCGTTCTTATAGTCTTAAAAAGATTTACAATCACAACTGAACCTGTGTCTCCAGAGCTTTAACCTGCAGATAGAGACACGTCCAAGTTTCTCATTCTCAGTATGTGGACACCATATACCGTAGTCATCATGTCCAGTGTTTTTGTAACTAAGAATAAATCAGCATTTCGATCGTTATCAGTAAAAGTTATATTTGATTTCAGAATCAGAATCAGAATCATTTATTAATGGCCACACAACAAGTTGGTGGAATTTGTTTCCGGTACAGCAAGAATGCTCACATCTCTTCTGTGTCTATTACAGGACAAAACAAATATACAACACACTTACACAATACGACATACAACAACAGATAAATGACCAGTTATAAGCGGGATTGATTTAGAGTCCGGATGGCAGTGGGAAAGAAACTGTTGGTGAATCTGACAGTTTTGAACATGTTTACCTTGTACCTGGCGACACAAATAGGTCATGTTTATGGAATTTCAAATAAAAATCTCCCATACAGATCCAATGGTACACCTGATTGTCCCCAAAGGAAAATGTGTCTTCTACATTTTAGCCCTCCTTCAATGGCGCTGAGACAACCTATCCGGAGCAGTGTGCAACGACAGGGGACCCATCTCCAGATCTTGAGCTTGTTTTGGTCACGACTATGTGAGCTGGAGGATTTGACCTGTTGTCCATGTTTTGGGTTGGAGGAAACCGGCGTACCCTAAAGAAACCCACCCAAACACAAGGAGAACATGCAAACGCCACACAGAAAGACCCAGGAATCAAACTTGGAACCTTCTTGCAGTGAAGCGAGTGCTAAACAGTTTGGACATTTCTTTGACAGAATACTGGCTCTTGCCTCCATCGAGACTACAGTTTATTGACATCAATAAACGCAGCAGTCGTAGTTGTAGTAGTTGTCAAGTATTGATGAAGTTGTCGAAACTCAGGAACACTTCCAGTTCAATTCAATCCTAACCCTTTCCTCTCTACCAAGTCGTAAATCATTTCTGGTCCAAGGGTCAGCACAATCAAATGAAAAGCTGAAGTTTGCATGAGGTAAAAAGCTCCAAACGCGAGGTCTTTATCTTATCTGTATCAGCTCTACCAGGCCTGACAAGAAAGAGTCTAGACGCGAGCAGATACAAATCAATGGCGTAGCTCTTACCTAAACTGACCAAGAATCTCCAAAGAAAACAGCTTCAAACATCTTCAAAGTACAGGCCGTTTTGAATTATAACATTTGAGATTGGGCATGTGAACCAAAAATGACAGACCTGTGTTTGCTGAAATTGGGGTTTGGTATTTTGATACACACTTCAACAAAGACGTAGTGGATTTGAGAAGAAGAATTTGAGATGAGATTTGAAACACAAGTGGATTTTTACTGGTTGGATGGACTGAGAACCATAATAAGAAAATTTAATCGGTTTCTCACTAAATATTCACAGTCAGAGATGGCAAAATGGGAAGTAGATTAGATTATTTACTTTATTATCGTATTTCAGACAGCAGACAATACATAATGCAATACATAACATCAATTTATATCAATTTATCAAGCCGTATGGCATGTGTTACAAACGACTTAATAATTAATAACAAAATACTGATACTTCAAAATAACATTTCTTAAGTAGAAATACATAGTAGTAGTAGTAGTAAACTTTATTGATCCACAAGGGAAATTATTTGGGTACAGTAGTTCACTCATCAAATATAATGTATAACAGAGAGTAACAAAAAATAGATGGAATAGCAAAAAACGAGCAAGAGACTGGAATCAAATGAGACATAATTATAAAAATAAAAAGTAAAAATAAATGTATATGTACAAATCAGAATAAAATTGAAAAATAAGTAATAAAATATAAAATACAATATCCAATAAGATATCCAATCACAGCTATATACAGTTGTAGGGAGTATTATCTATTGCATAAGGGTGAGCTGTTGTACAGTTGTAGGGAGTATTATAGTATGACTGTAGTCCTGTATCTCTCACTGTTTCAGTGGAGCTGTAGGAGCCTGTTGGAGTATTATCTGTCCCTCTATGGTCTGGTGCAGTGGGTGAGCAGGAGAGTCCATGATGGAGAGCAGTTTGTCCAGTGTCCTCCTGTCCCTCACTGTGGCAAATGTCTTCAGCTCACAGCCGATCACATGACCAACTTTATGGATCAGTTTGTCAATACGTCTGATGTCCCTTTTCCTGGTGCTGCTTCCCCAGCAGACCATGGTGAAGTCCGGGACGCTGGCAACCACAGACTAGGAGAAGATCTCCAGTAACTCACTGCACATAGTGAAAGACCTGAGCTTCCTCAGGAAGTAGAGTCTACTCATGCTCTTCTTGTAGACAACATTACAGTTGTCAAAAATTATCTGGGGAAACTACTACTCAGGTAAGAACAGTAAGTGTGGGTAAAACCACATTATTTGAAGTTTATGCAATGTAATGTAATTGGAAGGACAAAATATTAAAGCCATAAAACATGAATTATTTTTATTTTATTTCTTTTAGCTAAAAAGGTAAATACTTCCTTTTCTATTTATGTAACTTTTAATCATTGAGTAAAAAAATGACTAATGCCAAATTAAACTGGCTGAGGGTGCATGAGTTTCATGGGGTGCAAAGAAAATACTCATAATAATCATTAAAGCTGTCTAACCTTTCTGGTTGTGGGTCCGCCGTTGACTTGTGTCCATGGAGATGTTATTGTTTTACTAGGAATGGCAAAAGGAGAAATTCATTTTGTCAACTGGTCAAAAGTTATTTGGTCGAATATGTTTCGCAGCTCATCCAAGCTGCTTCTTAAGTTCTGAGGAGCATTTTGTCCAGTTGACGAATTGAATTTCTCCTTTTGCCATGGGTTCTACCTGGATGACTGAGGGATTCTACACACATTTTACTAGGAATGTTCCACGGTATGGCATTAAAGTGGTATATCTTACATTTATTCAAATGTAGGTGTTTTAATGCCAAAAGAACATTCACTAGCTAGGACCACGCCATCAACATAATGCAGTGAAGATCTTTATTATTGAATGATAGTGGATGTCTCGGTGAATAGGTGGTGATGGCTGGGTTGAGACATTGGGTGGGGGCTCCGTCTCAATCTTCGATTGGCCCAGCGGAACGGGAACCCCCCTTTAGGAGATGTCTTGTGGCTGAAAGACAAACGAGATAGGGGTGGGAGGGAGGGGTCGAGATAACCGAGACGAACTGGAATGAAGGGGTGAGTGGCTATAAATGGCTCCGGGAAATTAGAGGTGTGGTTATGGTGAACTGTGATTCGCTGGTGAGGAGGAGAAGGTGGTTGAGGCGTGGTCCTGCTCCTGAATTTCAGTTAATCACATTAACTCCATTTAATTTTCACTGTGAGCATTGTCACGTCTCTACAGATCTGACCTGTAATTTGGCATGGTAATGTCTCATTTGTCTCTATAAGTATAGTTAAGTTCATGCTTTATTGCAGAACATTTTAAGCAAAGCAGTAATGTTTCCATGGAGACTAGCAGGGAATGGAAACTCCACCGAAAAAGTCACCCAGTGCACCTCAAGTGTCATCATTTAACCTGCCGAAAATGAGCCTGCAAGCATTTTAAAATAAGGTTGTAATGTACACTTTTGCACCCGAGCCTGGTCTCTTCCTGCTAGTTTTCATGGAAATGTTCTTCCTTTAGCTATAATATTCCACAGTCTGGCAAAAAACTATCTATCTCCATAGAGAATGTGCCGAAGTTTGGTTTTAATGCTGCCAGATGAGTCCGGAATGATATCTCTGTATTTTTTATATACAGCTTTTAATTCTATTTTCACTTCCACTTCTATTTCCATGGAATCCTCCAGGTGATGCACTGCAGTGGTACACAGTGTTTGTTTGAATGACGAGCAAAATCTATTAATTACAAAGGATAAGTGTTCCGTTCATTGGTCCAAGACAGCAATTGCAGCACAGCGTTACTCAAAGTGGGTATCTCCTGTCTCTGACTCACAACCCTGCACAACCCTTTCACCTCTTCTTCCTCCTCACATCCTGTTTGGTAGATTGCTTTATTTAAGGGCCCATTTTACGCTATTTTCTGATCTGAGAGCTGCCGTCAAGGGCCTGAATGATTATGCTAATCTGACTCAGGCACAGTCCCCACTTAGTGCAGTTCAACAGACCTAGCAATCAAACAAAACTGTAAACAAGTAAATGTGTTAGTTTCAGAGTAGTTTCAATGTCATTAGCTCGTCCCTTCAGGTAGATATAAAGCAGCATCCACCAGCGTATGACCAGAATTGAAGAAGCAGCTTGGGTTAGCGGTGAAATGTCATCATTTTTTTTTTACAATCTGAGCCTTATTTCGGTAATAAAACAAGTTGTTTTACTCATCCATAGCACTTTGGTGTCATTTGAAGCACTTCCGGAGATGTTTTAGATTAGCGATATCCGTAACGTGAGTTCTCGGGGCATATGGTTGCAGTCACCAAAATAACACAAACTTTAGCACTTTTCAAATCATAGAAGCTCAATGTCTTAGTCTACACTTTCGTTTGAGTCAAAAGTGGCCTCTAATCTGAGATTTATCCATAATTTCGAGTAGATGAGGAGGACAGTGCGCATGCGCTCAGTCACAGCTGATTTCGCTCTCAGCTCTCGGGACCCAAACATGAAAGGCAAAGCTGTAAGACGTTTGGACCATCGTGTTTGCAGTACCCACTTCAGTCAGGACGATTTTTTACCAGCAAAGGAAAAGAAAGAAGGCCAGTGGATTCAGCACACGATTCTGAGAAGTAATGCGAAACCGATGGCTGTTCTCTGCTGCTCCTAAAACTGTCTCCACTTCATTCTTTCTGTATCCATTCTGTCTCCTCATCCGTATACTCCTCTTCAGTCCTCAGTCCTCCAGAAGTCCTCTTCAGCCTCAAAGTCTGAATCTTCTGCCATGTGTCACTTGCAACAGAAAAGTTAAGCATGCTCACTGGCCTCCTCATCTACTCGAAACTACGGCTAAATCTCGGATTAGAGTCCACTTTTGACTCAAACGAAAGTGTAGACTAAGACACTGAGCTTCTATGATTTGAAAAGTGCTAAAGTTTGTGTTATTTTGGTGACTGCAACGCCGTGCCCCGAGATCTCACGTTAACGGATATCGCTAATCCAAACATCTCTGGAAATGCTCCAAAGTGCTATGGGTGAGTAAAACAACTTGTTTTATTACCGAAATAAGGCTCAGATTGTAAATAAACGTTAATTCTCCTTTAAAAACATTGTCCAGTTTGTCCAGTAGAACTCCATACGTCTTCACTAGAAAGAATCATGTGGATGATTTCAGCTCTGGAATTTACATCCACAACTGAACTAAAGGAGGAGAGGAGGTGACCCATTGGTCCATCTTCAATACAGACAGTGGACTAAACCAATCAGGATATAGAAGCTTACGAGAGCGGTCCCACCCCTTTCTCTGCGCTGATCCCCGCCAGTTTATTTAATTTTTTTTTTATTTATTTATCTAAAAAGGGACGATGCACATTAATCAACATCAAAACAATGTAAATGTGCCCATCCTAAAATAAAATACACTTAAAAAACTTAACTTACACATTAAAAATTACCCAAATGTACAATAACATTACAGAAATACAATAAACGTTTTAGTGTTCACACAATTGCGTTTCTAAAAGCCACTTTTTAGCATTCTTTTTAAAAGCAGAGAATGAGGGAGATGTTCTGATGTTCCACTGATGGGACGCTCTGACGGAGAAAACAGACCAAATCCAGTTTTTCGATGAGGAATAATGCAGTCTTCCCTCACTGCTCCTCTGGTCACTCTGCCCTCACTAGATCTAAAATTAACAAAGTCATTCAGCGAAGGGGGAGCCGAGCTATGTTTAATCTTGTACATTAGACAGATATTTTTAAATTTAATAAGATTGTCCCAGGTCATTAATTTGTATTTCTGCAAAATGTGACAATGGTGGTATCTGTAGTGTTTTTAAAGCTTGTTTATAGAGTGATTCAATGGGTTTTATTGTTGTGGGTGATGTATTAGACCAGCTGATGATACAGTATGTTATATGTGAGAGGAAAAGGGCAAAGAAGTAAGATTTTGCTACCTCAATTGATAATGAGTCTCTGATGTAACGGAAATGAGATAAACTGAATTTTATCTTATTGCTAACTTTTTGAATATGTGTTTTGAAATTGAGATTTGAGTCTATGTATAATCCAAGATATTTGAATTCTGTGACAACCTGTACTTGTCCTGCAATTAAAATATCTGGCTTTTCATAGTGTTGAGCGTGGAAACATGGAGAAGCGGCAGAAAGGGGGTGTGGAGATTAAAAAATCTCGCTATAGACGTTGCAAAATGTTCTAAAATAACAGACATTCTCTGGAGGCGCTCCTGGAGCCTCCACATCCTCTGCAGCCCAGGCTGAAGGTGAACAGGGAGAGGAGCAGCCAGAGACTGTGGACAGGGAACCCGAGGGAACCCGAGGGAACCCGAGGGAACCCGAGGGAACCCGAGGGAACCCGAGGGACAGAGTGACCAGGGAAGTGTCGCACAGGCACAGCAGGTCGGCAGGTAGTAATGTTAGAATAATACTAGGACTTTTACGCGGTGGACAGGCATGAAAATCACTCACCTTTGGCCAAAATTTGCCGTTTTGAAGCCAAAACAGGTGACCTACGTGAATCATGTAGATCCGATGTGCAAGATGAATTTTAAATAAACCATTGAATGTTTAGTTACTGCGAGTTTGCTGGTGGTTTTTGGGAGCTGGGATTTTTCCTTTAAAGGTCCCATGGCATGAAATTTTCACTTTCTGAGGTTTTTGAACGTTAATGTGAGCTCCCCTACCCTGTTTAGGCACCCCCAATGGCTAAAAGTTGCGTAATGTCTAAACTGAGCATTTGCGATCCTTTTCTGCGTTTGAAAAAAACACAGCTCAAATGGGCGATTCTGGACAAGGCACCTTATTGACGTCAGATCGAAAAAAGAAATGCAAATTCAGTTCCACCACCGTCTGGATCTCCACCTCCTGTCTCTGGAAATCACGCCCAGAGAATTTGGACTGCGGAGGAGCTACGCAATGCGAAATGCGTTTTTTTATTTGCCTGGAGGCACATGCGAGTGTTTCTAGACTCGGAAGTCCTTTACCCAACCCTCTGGACCTCTGAAACAGCAGTGGTTTAATTTTATTTTCTGTAAAAAAATTTTTTTTTTTTCATTGAAAAGGCTCTCCTTTCCTCCTTCGCGCTTACACACGCGGAAGTGGGGCCAGGCACAGGCTAAAACAAGGAACCAGCGGCGCATTTGGCCCCCCCCACCCACTCCTCTAACCAATCTGTGTCCTTCTCATTTGCATTCAAGCAACAAGGCCCAGAATGAGTTGTTCAGAGAGTTATTTTTTGACTGACTTTGTACATGTGTCTTTCTCATGCACTGAGTGTTGATTTTGAAGAAGGATTCATTTACAGTATTAGGGAACCATTAAGGCGCCATATAAAAGCATCAAGAAGTACCATGTCATGGGAGCTTTAAATGTTGCGCTCAGGTTTCCCCTTGGCCAAGATGTAACAATAGTAAAATACTTTGCTTTGGGGAACACAAACATAAATTAGTCCGTCGTGCTCCATTAATTATGAGGGGCTGGTCTAAGGCAAAAATGCCAGGGACATTTTTTTGTCCCAGTCCAGCCCTGACTAAAACTACTGCTTTATGACATCACAAGGTGGAACAGAGCATTTTGAGCTTTGGAGATGTAGACAGACTAATAATAAAGGATTACTTAATAATGTGTTAAGTAAATAAAACAAAAAAACAGTAGGTAAGAACATTATAATATGGTTTAAAGCGCACAAGAGTCAATTTTGCATCATATACGACGTTTAAAACGCTATTTACTTCAGTAGTCAAAATTCTGTTTTGTCATTATTTCAGTTTCAGTTGGAAGAAAGAACTTTTAACACATTTCCCAAATATTCTCATTCTACCACATCTCCTTCATCTCTTCATCTCTTCCTCTCTCTGTGCAGACCTTGGCAAGTATTCAGTCCCAGTTCCCACACACTCTTCTGGGCCCGCTTTAGTCGCAGCGGTCTCCGTCATTAACATGGGACCCCGCTCTCCCCCTCCGGCTCCTGACCGCCCAAACCTGCCGCTCCCACCAGGAGAATTAGCAAACGTCAGTCATGGTCAGGGCAGGTACATGACAGGAGGAGGAGTGGAGAACAGAGGCTCACAGGAGGAGGGAGAGGGGGAAAAGAGGTGGGTGGACTGTGGCTGAGTGGAGATCAGGCTGAATCATGAGCTCGTAGGTGGCTGTACGGTGAGTGTTTTTGCCCGGAGAAGTCCACAGCGAAGCCACTCACCCCCCGTCACTCGCTCAAAGGCAAATAACAGACACGTCAGTCAATTAGAGCGGCACAGACTGGACGATTGAAGGTGCTGTGTGTATGTTTTCTGGTGGGGGTCTGTCACCTGGTTGTTTGTTACTGGCTTGTTCCACAACATGGGATTAAGCAAATCTGGTTATTCATTTACAAGTGTTATTACTGCTGAAAAAAATACCTTTGCCTGGGATCCAGAATAGACACTTCCCCAAAACTCTACGAAGACGTGAGTCTGGTCACCAACAAATTTTCCCGAAATTGTCAGGTGGATTAGTCAGGCACACATGATCCGTCCATATCAAAATAAAGATGGTTGTTTGAAAAAAGGGAAAAAATATTACAGTGGACTGATAAACATTAGCAGAATCAATGAGCGAAGCACTAAACTCACCTACACTGAACTAATCTGATGTGAGAGAAATGTAATTTAAAAATGTACACATGGACGAGTGTAATCCGATTGCAAACGGATTGGGATCGTATCGAATTCATATGCTCAGGCTAGGGAATCCGATTGGAACCCCTGGCTTAGGCCGATTGGTAATCCGATTGGTGCCGCCTTGTGCACAATATCAGATCGGATGCGTGGGAATTTTCGCTAGGGATTTCACCCGGAAGTGGCAGGAGGCGCCGACACCGTCATAAGTAGCGATTGTTGCCGGAAAAGTCAGACGAAATCATGGCTGCGAAGAAAGAATGCACAACACGTACACCGATGCTGCTCCGTCAAACTCCTCGAGTGCCATCTTTGTATACCGCCACATAGTTTGTTGTGTTTTTATTGAGTAGCCATCACCCGGAAGTAGTTGGACTACAGCGCCACATAGCGTAGAGGAGCAGACCAGGTCACTAACCATTATCCGATTACATGATTTCATGTGCACTGGGATCTAAGGACAGACCACCCGCCGAGTAACGGGGGAAATCCAATCCGATCCTACCATGTGCACACAGTGAATGATACTGTAGATGACTGCCGTTCTTGTCTCTTGTATATAGCTGTGATTTGATATTTTATTACTTATTTTTCTATTTTATTTTGATTTGTACATATACACTTATATTTATTTTTATAATTAATGTCTCATTTGACACCACTCTCTTGCCCTTTTTTTCTATTCCATCTATTTTTTGTTACCCTCTGTCATTCAGAGATCATTGTGAATTTGCCAAGCAATTATTTATTCTTTTTTTTTTTTTTTGTGAGGAGAGTAGCCACACAAATCTGACACCTGCTTGTCACCACGGAGAGTTTAAAGCCAGTGTGAAGCATTCTAAGCAATTGTACGTGACAGACCTTCCATCAGCAAAGTTACATAGTTTAGATTAGATTAGTTTCAACTTTATTGTCATTACACATGGATAAATACAGGTAACGAAATGAGGTTTAGCATCTAATCAAAAGAGCAAGAAGCAGCAAGTGCGATGTATACAGTATATACAGTATAGACATTATGGTTGTAGTGAATTCTGTACAAATAAATAGGGCAATATGAACATGTGGGAGGACTTTGCTGTTAATCTGTGTAGGGGATATAAACAGATGTATTATAAACAAGTATATAGTAGAGCTATTAATATCTACAGTATGATGAGCTATAAACAAGTATACATAGTGTCCCTTTAAGGATATTTTCTTTTAATCAGACCCTCCAGGAATTCGCGATGTTGCGATTTGCAACTTCAACGCAACTTCAGCCAATCCCCGCGAATTCAGGGCGGTGTTGCAATTTTGACCAATCACCGCAACTTTCCCGCAATTTTTACTAATTTTGACCAATCATCGGCGACGTATTGAACGCCGACCAACTTCCTTCTATGTAGGAGACATAACTGAGATGAGGTGCACGGTGCGTTTGTGTGTGTGTGCGGCAGAGGCGGTGGTTCACGTGAGTGTGGGTGTGTGCACGTACGGAAGTGTGTGCGTGTAAAAGCGCGCGCTCACCTGTCACACAGAGGAGAGAGTCAGGGTTGGGGTGTAGCCATATTTTTTGTTGACCGCAAACCATTCATTCATCTTTCACGTTAATCTGTTCATCCTGCTGGTTTTCATGAGTTCCATTTCATCCTGCTGCGCTGTCATAGCTGTGTGCGCTCTTTTTGTAATAAATGCACAAAACGCATATCTGGATCTCAGCGTATCTGTCACCATAGCCTCCTCTTTGCGCGTCACAAATCTGCGAGCCATAGGACCCAACCTCATATTCTCGGCGGCTAAAAGGTTTGAGTTGAGTTTTCTGCTTTACTTCCGTGTGACAAAACGAAACTGCGGCCGTGTCCCAGTTCCCAGAGCGCACAGCTCGGAGCGCGGCCTGAAGGGGGCTCAGACTGCAGTCAAGGAGGTGCACACTTGCTCAGCCCCGACTGCAGTCCGCGGACCGCTTAACGACTGCGGTCTTCGGACCGCGTGTTAACTGCGCATGGAACAAAAAAGAAGTGGGACAGCAGTCGTCGCGCCGGTGTACTGTCAAAATGTGTGACGCACATGCCCTTCGGGCCACGCTCCGAGCCGCGCGCTCTGGGAATTGAGACACGGCTTCTAATGGCAAAGAAACATGTCTGCGGCGCCATTTGCCCACAAAAATAACAGCAAAAGAAACAGTTCCCCTCCTAGTAGTCATTTATTTTCGATATTGGTAAGGTTGTTTTAGGACCATATCTGTGATCTGTGTCTTTGTATTATTCTTTGTCAGTAATAACTCAGTATTCAAAATATTATTCAATTTTAATTACAAAAAGCGAAAATCGCAACTATTTATTGCAACTTTCACTTCCTCTCGCAACAAAATCGCAACAAAAACCTTAAAAGCACCGCAACTTTCATCGCAACTTTTTGGAAAAGCTCCCGCAAATTCAGGCATTTCAGCCCGCAACAATCACAAAAAATGCCCGCGAAATCCTGGGGGGTCTGTTTAATGGAGCACTGGTAACTTTTCTGGTTGAAGCCCCGCCACCTGCTAGTCTCCATGGAGATGGTAAAACATTCTCGTAATGTTCCACAGTATGTCATTAAAGGGACAGTGTGTAAGATTTGTACCCGTTAATTACTGAAATTGAAGATACCCATTCAAATACATTCAATACATTGTTTTCCAAGCCTTTTCACTTCCATCATGAAATCAAAGTATTCTTTTGGACTTAGATATAGTCACATAAAAGGGGGATTGACCCCATGTAGAGGCAGCCATTTTGATTACGAGAGTCGCAGAAGGACATTTGGGCTCCGCCTTCGCCTTCGGCGACAACGACAAGCATGTTGCCGGATCACACGTCGTAATGGATCTAACACGTGTTTTGGACTAAATTGTTTTACTGGATTTTATTCGCTGGATCCTTACGGACAGATTGAGACCACGTTTATGGTGAAATACTGAGTTTGACCTGGCCAGAGCCTTCAAAGGTAAGCAAAGTAACAAACCTCGTTTTGTGCTTTTCCGGATAAAAGCCCCATGTGCTCGGGGAGTGATTGTTGTGCCGGGAAATGAATTGCATAGTCAAAAAGAGGAGACTGTAAGGTTTCATTTGATGTGTAGATTGTCATGGTACACGATTGGGAATGTGTGCTTTCATGCGGAAAGAAAAAAAAAAACAGTGAATGGGACCGCGTTTTATTTATACGTTACAGCACGCCCGGGTGACCCTCGAGGTCTGCCGTAGCCAAAAGAGGAAGTGCAATAGTCACCATCCACCTATGCGCCACGAATCCTACACACTGGACCTTTAAACACATCTATATCAGTGGAGACAAGCAGCTATCACTTTCCACATGAGACCTGAAAGGTGAGCCTGCTCTCATTAAGAAATCATAAATATAAGTTTTGTTTTGTGTTAGAGTAACTGTAAATAGGTTATCATTGTTTCAGGGTCGTACCAACTTAAATTGCAACAAGTTGTGTCAAGGTTATGAGTTTCGAGGAAAGGAGTCACGTTGTTTATCATGTGAAGATTGCATATTTGTATGCCCATTTGTGTATGGATAAAAGAGACAAGACGGAACAGCCCAGCGGAGAAGGCGACTGAGCACTCTGCTGGTGTCTGTCTCCCCTTGTGCAAGTAAAACTTAAATACGCGTTTGCTTTGGTTCTTCACTATGTTCATTTGTGTTTCAAGCTATGTTTATATGATGACGGTCAGAACAGAAGACGCAAAAGTGGCGTTGCGTCTTCACTTTTTATTCCGCGCTTAGATGAGCGTTTGCGGGAGGAAATCTGCGTGCATATGGTGACGCAAAAGTGTATGGAATTGGATTAGGTATGCATGCCAGGTGGCGTGGTGCTGTGATACATTATCACTATGTCCGCGCGCATGAGTAGAATCTTCCTTAACTCATTCAATGCCGGAGACGTCTATTGACGTCCCCTCGAATCCAACCGTTGAGTGCCGTGACGTCTATAGACGTCAATTGCTTTTTTCAGCGGGGGTTGCTAGGTTACGGCCTGGAGCAACTTTTGAGGTGTAATTTACATCTCTCAACCTGTAGATGGCGATGTTGTATCATTATTAGCCGATCAGAGCCGGGGAAGAAAGGAGGAGTGCAGCGTGTGTATGGTGTATTGGCCAGAGTAGTAAGATGGCGAGGCCAGGGAACCCGGAAAAGCAGACAACTGTTGATCAGCGCCTATGGAGCGATCAGATTGCTCTTGGGACCCAGGATCCTGGATCAGAGGATCGCAGAGACAAGCCGGATCAAGCAGCGAGTTCTGAGCAGAGATCTGCTGTGCCCGAGGAGGGGGCGTGTCCTGTGTGCGCTGCGCGGACCAGGGAGTCTCCTCAGAACTACGACAGCTCCAAAGAAGAAGTTTACTGACTTGGAGCAGTGAGCAGTGTATGGTAATTGTAATGAATGAAGTTGTGTGTGTGTGTGTGTGTGTGTGTGTGCGTGTGTGCGTGCGTGTGTGCGTGTGTGCGTGCGTGCGCGCGTGTGCGTGCGCGTGTGTAGCTGTGTGTGTGTAAAGGTTTATGCATGGGCTTGTGTGTATGTACATATATATGTGTGTGTGTGTGTGTGTGTGTGTGTGTGTGTGTGTATTAGTTTTTATTATGGGTCTGTACTCTGGGCCTCAGACAAAGCCTCAACAAAGTTCTATTTTATAGGAAAAGATATTATATCCTGTAAACATCTCTTGGCACTATTGATTTGAACGAATTTTCAATTCACAGAGCCTTATATTCTTATATTTGTAAATAAAAAATGTACTTTGTCATCAAAAATCTCTTTCTCTGTTATTTTAGATGTTTGAGGTGTCACTAAATCAATAAATATTGATGTCAAAGTCACTGATCTGCTCGAAATCCTTCCCTGAACTAAACGGTCGTTTTCTCCATTTCTTGCTCAAAAACCAGTGTTTTTGCTGAAACTTCCCTATGTTCTACTATCAGTTATTTGAGAACCGAAAAGGTTAGAAACATAATTTTTTTTCCAGGTGAAAGAAGAGAGTCGACACTTTATTTTGATGTGTCCCATGTTTATATAGTCAAAGAACTCAGTATTCTGTGGGTCTTGGAAAATCAGTGAAATTCTACTGAAACCTGTGGCACTCTGGGGGATAGAATTCTGAAAACAGGCCGGCAGTGAATGAGTTAATTTATTTACTTAATTTAATGTACTTACCTTTTTAATGTAATTTTAATTTAATTTATTTACTGCAGTACTGTTCTGATGCTGCTCCCCTGAGTCTTGTTTTTTTTACTATATGATAGTTATATTCTAGATATTATTATTATTATCATTATTATTATTATTTAATGTCTATTCTAGTTATTATTATTACTTAGTGTTTTATGTTCGCACCTTATCACCGAGACAAGTTTCTAGTCTGTGAATTGTGTTCACTTGACAATGGCAATAAGTCTTTCTGATTCTGATTCTGATTAACGTAAAGACGTATGCGATGTCAGTAGATTTGACCAGAGTTTTGTGTCTTGGGCAGTGTAGACGAAAACGCTACAGTGGAGGGTATTCAAGTTTTCCAGTTTGGAGGCCGGTTTCAGTTTTTTGCATTTTAAAGCCTCCGAAACGCCGTCACTGTCTAAACGAAAGGCATGTTCCATTTTTGCCCGTAAGTGTTCTCGTGTAAACAGGCCCTCGGATAAGGTTCTGATTTTTCTGACATTTTGCTTTTTAGATAAGTGGAACTTATCTGCTCTGGATACTGTGGAACATTCGAGACATGATGGTGGATATGTACAGTAGCAGTCTAGAACCATAAGTTACATATTGCACCTTTATACGATTCATAAACATGACGTATTTGTGTCTGCATCTGTTAAGTAAAATCATAGTTTTTATTGCAAACTATTGTAGTGCTGATCAGCCACTGTTTTGTTCACAAATATTCAAACTAAATCACCTTAATTTGAAGAGAAAAACATTAAAAAACAGACTGCACAAACTCCTACATTATCTCAAAAGCTTGAATTCAGCCTGGGTAAGAAAACATTTTGTCAAGGGCTCATCAGAGACTATGTCCTCTTCAGACAGACTCTTCCTCCTCCTCTCCCAAATGTCCCTGAGCCTATATTCCTCTCTCCTAATTGGTTTGGAGTTGTTTATGCTGCCATCGCCGGTCACATACTGCGATACATTCAAAGACCCTTCAACCGGTCGAGATTATTTGACCCAGAATTGCCCCAGGTGTCCTCCAACACATCGCCGCAACTCTCCAAAGACTTTAACAAAATCTACAAAGTTATAACACGAGCAAATGTAGCTAGAGAGTGCAGTTTTTTGGTCATTAGCTAGTGCACATGTCTCTACCTGGCTGTCAGCGCTCGGGGCTCAATAGAGGTAAAACTGAAGCGAGGACACAGCCCAAACGCATTAGGGATAATAAGGTAGGCTTTAATTAGCATCTGCGGAGACAGGGGAACTAGCTTGGTCGCTCATGAGAGGGGAGGACTACAGGGGGCTGGGAGAGTTGACACCTCCTGTGTGCGATGCATCTCAATTTACACCTCCTTATTTCAGGCTAGTTGATTTTTTTAGTGCAGGTTTTTCCAAGCGGTGCTGACAACTACGAAAGTGTTGGGAGAAAACTAAAGCTGGAATGGGCCAAGGAGCAAATGGTCACTTGAGGATAATTGAATCTGGGTTGTTTGTAAGAAGTGCATAGAAGGTTACAAGTGGTATTAGTGAGCTCAATGCATGTACTTAAAAGTGCAAATGTAAAAATTTTCTGGGAATGGGTCACCTGCTTGTCTCAATTTAGATGTTATTGCTTTGTGAGAAATGTGCCACAGTATGGTATTAATTTAAAACGTAAAACTGACTCTTACATTTATTCAATCAAGTGTTTTTGTTGAGCAGGCCCGCCACAGATCTGACTTGTAACTTGTACTGGTGGCACTTTTCTCATTCTACTGTATATATGCTTCATTTTAGAATTAAACCAACTGGATTTCAGCATTGGAACTGGCAACCCACATGAGATTGTCCTCACAGTTGGATAATTGCCTTGAGAACCAAACCCATATATGACAATAATAATAATAATAATTCATAGCATTTATATGGGCGGCACGGTAGCTGAGTGGCTAGCGCTCTTGCTTCACAGCAAGAAGGTTCCGGGTTCGATCCCCGGGTTCGATCCCCGGGTCGCCGGCGCCTTTCTGTGTGTGTTCTGTGTTCTAGTTTGCATGCATGGTCTGGGTTCGATCCCTGGGTCGCCCGAGCCTTTCTGTGTGGAGTTTGCATGTTCTCCCCGTGTCTGGGTGGGTTTCCTCCAGGCACTCCGGTTTCCCCCACCAACCCAAAACATGCACCATAGGTACCTCCAGCTTAGGTCCTGACCAAGCCGAAGCAAGAAGATCATGGAGATGGTCCCCGGGTGCCCTAATGTGTGTGCTGCCCACTGCTCCTAATATATATGTATATATATATATATATATATATATATATATATATATATATATATATATATATATATATATATATATATATATAGGATGGGTTAAAATGCAGAGAAGAATTTCTCCAGTGTGAGATCAATAAAGTTCACTTCTTATAGCACCTTTCATGACACCCAAAGCGATTTACAGTTCATTGTTCATTCACTCCACACTTGGTGGTGGTAAGATACTTTTTGTAGCCACAGACTAACGGAAGCGAGGCTGCCAATCTGCACCATTGACCCATCCGACCACCTCCAACACTCACGCACACTCCACTTTCATACTAGGCAATGTGGGTGAAGTGTCTTGCCTAAGGACACTACAACAGTTTTTGCAACTGGTGCCCCACTGTGGCACCTGGAATTCCCACTGGTCTCCCATCCAAGTAGATAAGATAAGACTTTATTGATCTCACAGTGGAGAAATTTACTTGCCACATTAGCTCCAGGCAGGGACAGTTTGAACAAGAAAGAAAAGTGCATGCAGCAAGAATGGAATCAAATAAGTAATAATAAAATAAGTATGAGTGAACAGTCCCTCAGTTGTCCAGGTAGAATCCATGATAAAAGAAGAAATTCAATTTGTCAACTGGACAAAGTTTGTTTGGTCGAAAACGTTTCGCCGCTCATCTGAGAGGCTTCGTCAGCTCTGAGCTGACGAAGCCTATTATTGTCCCACTAGGAGGAAGCTCTAGGGAAGACGCAGGACACACTGGAGGGAGCACCTTGGGGTCCCCCTGGAAGAGCTGGAGGAAATGTGTGAGGAAAGGGAAGTCCCTGCTCAGACTGCTGCCTCCACGACCAGGCCTGGATAAAGCAGAAGAACGGTTAAACAGCAAATTCCACCACAGAATCTCACATCATCCTCATTTCCCTTTGGTTTCTCTTTGGGATGAGTCCACCGTTCTGGACACTGTACGTGGTTTACACCCTCCCTCTCTGAAGCCAGTGGCCCAGTGACTGCTACCTCTGGTGATAAAAAAGCATATCTGACTAATGTAATGCTTTATTTTGTGTGTGTGTGCAGATACAATCTACTGTTGCCTCACCAATGGTTCATCTAAAGGTGAAACTCTTGCCTGCCACTTACAGCAATAGAGCGATTTAAATGTGCAAGCAATAACAATATTACATTCTTTATTACTCCATATCTAAAAACATCAAGAAAGAAGAAAGAACTGCCAGAAAGAAGTTTGAGAACCAGCAGTACAACAGCTGATTGCAAAGCGCTATTATTTCGCCTATAATGTTGTGTTAAGCCCTATTCGGACGGGATTAGTTTTTTAGGGGGATGTAGAGTAATGTCGGTTTATCACAGGACCTCTGTAATATAAATGACCCCATTCACACAGAACAAGAAATGTCCGTAATATTTATTTGACATGGTAGGAGTTTGTTTGCGTACTATATTTTTCATTCAACATGGTGAAATATTAGCGAACTATGCAAATTATTGCCCATAATCAGGACTAATAGAGCATACATGACCTAAAATAAGCAGACGTTTCATGCCTCTGACGACTGATTTATACTGCTTTTTCATTGGTCAATGTGTGCGTTTGTTTGAGAGTCCCGGTAGATCATTTTGGCTTAAGATACCGTATCATCCGTTTCTTTCAACATTACCTCTTAAGCCCTATTCAGACGCGATTAGTTTTATGGGGTGAAGTAATAATTACCAGGGAATTTAGTCCTGTCTGAACGCGCCATGTCCGTAAACATAACGGAGTATGTCTGTGAAATTTACACCTAGTTTCACCTTCTGTAAAATGGTCTGGAAGAATTACCATAGGTAATATTAATCCCATGCGAATGCGACCCCGGTAAAGATGTATGTAATATTTCGTCACATCCGTTTAAAGAAATAATTTACCGCAATTTTCAAACATGGAGGAGCTTGAAGCGCAAAATGATCTACCGGTACTCTCAAACAAACGCACACATCGACCAATGAAAAAGCCCAAGAGGAATAAATCAGTCGTCAGAGGCATGAAACTTCTGCTTGTTTTAGGTCATGTATGCTCTATTAGTCCTGATTATGGGCAATAATTTGCATAGTTTGCTAATATTTCACATAGGCTAATCATGACTTCTCTATCTACAGAAGTGACGTGCACGGCGAAGAATACATGACGGCAGAGCGTAAACAAACTCCTCCCATGTCAAATGAATATTATGGACATTTCTTGTCCTGTGTGAATGGGTCATTTATATTACAGAGGTCCTGTGATAAACCGACATTACTCTACATCCCCCTGTAAAACTAATCCCGTCCGAATAGGGCTTTACACAACTTCCAAATGCTGGACTGATTCAAAACATCAGTGATTTGAGGTCTGTAATTTGTCCTGACTGAAAAGATCAAACCTGCTGATTCCCTCATGCGTCAGTCCCTTTGCACACTCTGACTCCATGTTCTGCACATTCTCCTGGTAGCCCTGCTGTCTGCATGTTCTGCTGTAGACAAATGTCACTTTCCTCAGAGCTCCATCCATCTCTGCTCTCCCCTCACCCCTGCCTCCTGCCCATGACAGAGCGGCAGGTGAAGCATGGAGCAGACCTGTGCAAAGGTCACCACAAACTCTCCATGGATGGTTTTAGTACTTCTGAGGAAAATGTCAAAACGGGAACAGTCCTATTTTATCATGTGGATGGAGTTAGCCTGCTCGCTTCGTGAGGCAGCCCTCCCATATTTTGTGTTCATGGCTGGTATACTCCTCTGGAGTTTGTAGATCAACCAAAGAGAACCAGAAGCTTTGGAATTAGTTATGACATGCTTGAAATGTTCCTATCATAGCCACTGATTTGTAGAACATGTCAAGAAAAAAAAATCTTCCTTGAACAGAAATGGAGGTCTCAGACATCGTTTGTCTCCATCTATAACTCTATCCTCAAACCTAAATCAAAACAAACAAAGAAAACAATAGGGCAGCAGGTCAGGTCCAGAGGTGTGAAAACACCATTATGGTCCTGAATGGTTCTGCTAACAAGACCCACACTCCACTCCCACTGCAGATCTAATAGGCCCAGCTAACTAACACAAACTGTAAACAAGTAGGTGTGATATTTGTGATAGTAATTTCCTTGTAGTTAGCTCCTCCCTTCAGGCAGATACAGGCAGTGTCCACCAGCATCTGACCAGAACTGAAGAAGCAGCTTGGATAAGCTGCAAAACATATTCGACCAAGTAAACTTTTGTCCAGTTGACAAACTGAATTCCTCCTACCTGATGACGCTGTAGAGGTGAAATGCATTGTTCACTCTAACCTAATAAAGAATAAAGTCAAAGAAGTGTGTGGTAAACCTCTTTTTTGGAATTGTTGAATGTTCCTGCTGTTACCAGCACCTGGAAGCTGTGCATGGAGTCTTGAACTTTTGAATTTCTCCTTTTGCCATGTCTCTAAATGGTAGAAAGAGGAGGCATTACACTTCTATTAACATAACATATTTAGATCACCATGTACCTTTTGAGTCCCACCTCCCTTTCCTCTCTGTGCTTAGTCACCCCCCCTTCAGAGCGCTATCTCAGCACAGTCAGTATTGGTTTGTATCCTACTCTTGTATATTTAAGAAAAATGGCCATGCAGTGGGTGACACAGGTTTGTGGGCAGAGCCCTGGACAGGCTCCGACTGCTAACCACAAGGAGGGTTCTGACTCAAACATGCATGGACGACATCTAAAACCTCTTCAGGCATGTTTTTAATGAGTGAACAATGTTATAATATGGTAGAAAGCTCCAGACTTCAGTTAAATCTTTGCGTTTCCTTCGCTCCCTTCGCTTGCTACTTCTGCAGAAATCTTCACATTTTCTCAGAGTTATTTTATTTCTTTCTTTTTACCTTTAAGCCGTTGTGATTGTTTTGACAAACAGAACGTGATTTGTTTCTCTGATTCCTTAATCTGCATTTCAGAACATGGTTGTGTTTGTAGAGGACTAAACTATCTAAAAATAAAAAAAATAATACAAAGAACAAAGAAACAAAACATAAACACTTTTTAAAACCCCTGAAGACCACCTGAGAAAATTGGGCACCAGGTTTAAAATGACTGGTTGAAATTACAGGGTTAGCAGGTTTATAGAGATTGTTTTGTCATTTGCACAGGAAAAAAACTATATATATATATATATATATATATATATATATATATATATATATATATATATATATATATATACACTTGAAACAGCAAACAGTAAACATCGACACTGTGATCCAAAGTTATTCCTTACTTACCTTAAGCCGGGCGTACACTGTGTGATTTTTAGACAATTTTTAGCAGATTTTTCAATGGTGCGACTGTTTTTGGGATTGGGCCATGTTTTGGCCTAATCGTGTGTCTTCATGTAGTAAACATGGGGTAACGAGAACCGATTAATCCCTCACGACCAACTCCCAACCGGCAATCGTAGGTCACAAGAATATCAAACCTGTTTCAAATCCAGTCGCCTCTTGTGAGGGTTTCGCACTGTTGAAGTAGTTCCACGAACCAATTTGCCAGAATCTGCCAGGCCGAGCATGTGCGGACAGAAAAGTGGAACAGAAGGATATGAAGTTGGTGGAGGACCATGGGGGGCCAGTGAGTGATTTGGACACAAGCAATGGAGGCTCAGCTAATTGAGGTTTGGCAGGTTCATCTGAGCCTTTTCGGTGTGGCCTTACAGCGCCACGACCGCAACAAAAGAGAGGCAGCACTTCTGTCTTATGCCAGCACTGTGTCTTCATGGTTTTCTACTTTATATTTCTGAACAAGAACTCCACGTTGTGATGTGGACGTACAGTGTGCGCAGGGAGGTCACATCCAAGCATCAGATCATATAGTGTGAGAACATGAATCGTGAGCTGTGAACATTTAATCCAGGGGTGTCAAACATGCGGCCCGGGGATCAGATCTGGCCCTCCAAGACCTTTAATCTGGCCCTCGGCTGGTTTTCTATTAAAATATTTTAATTATATTTTAATTTTGTATTAAAATCTTGGTAATTTTCTGTGCCACTTTTCTGTGCAGCTTAGCAATAGCAGCGTCTCCACCAGAGCAGCACAAATGAAGACTCGCCTCTTTCCAAACGCTCTTAACTTGACCGTGACCGTGGATGTCAAAAATTAGAAAAGTGGACGCCGAGTGCAGGATTTTCCAAGAAAAATTGACAAATTCCTATTTGTTCACGGAGGTGAATGGGAAACCTGTATGCTTGTGATGAAACTGCATTTTCTGCATTTTTTTCTGCATTTTGTTCATAATATTATATTTTGTAAAAGAAAGAGTTCATCAAATAAAAAAAGACTTCTGTAATAGATTTGTGTTTCTCTGCACAAATATTTAGACTTATTGCTATTTTTGAGGTATATTTGCCATGAGTTTTCTGATCCGGCCCCTTTGGGATTAAAGTAGGCTGGATACGGCCCCCGGACCAAAATGAGTTTGACACCCCTGTTTTAAACCTTGCGATTTAGTCGTACAGTTTGAAACGGTGAAACGATTGAAAATATCGCAGTGTACGTCCGGCTTTATGCATTCTGAGCATCCTAATTATTCACCACAGTGAGTCTGTTAGCAGTTTTAACACTTTTCAGAGTTTTCCTGTCGCTTAACGCCAAGAACAACTAGCATGCAAACTATACGCTTCCTGATTCTCTGACAATTAAAAAAAAAAAAATATATATTATAATTATTTACGGACAAAACACAATATAATTTGAGCTGCTTAGATGATCAGAATCAGAAAGGTTTTTATTGCCATATGTTTGAACATGTTCACAACATTAGGAAATTGCTTTGGTACTTGGAGCGGAATAAAATAGAATAAATCTATCTGCACTGGGGAAAATTTCGCTCACATGGAAAAAAATCTGGCACAGCACCTTTAATCTTACGAGCCTATTTCAAAGAAAATAACGTCAGTGTAATTCAGCAGTCCACCGTCTACCCTGCTCTCCTCTTTCACCTGTGCCCCCCGCATGTGTTAGCGCGTTAGCTGTAGCATGTAGCACATCGTAAAGGTCAGTGGAGAAACACGGTGTGGCGAGTGCACATTTCACGGCTCTCTTCTCGCTCCTGATCTTTTTCGGTGTAAGAATTTAGCCGAAACGAGGCGGCAAAGGTCAGGATTTGCATGGCTGTCTGGACCGCCGAGAGCACCATCCATTTTACCACTCACAACAATTACAAAACAGACTGAAAAGAAAAATAATATATTCACCGTGTGACAGTGTCTGAAAGCCCGAGACAAACTGATTTTACAGAGAAAAAATGGACGTGTTATTTTGAGCTGTATTGGGGTTTTTAAAGGTACACTGTTATATATATATAAATATATATATATATATATATATATATATATATATATATATATATATATATATATAGTATATAGGTATAGGTATAGTTGCGTCCCAAACAGTTGTCCACGAAACATCCAGCAGCGTAGATTGTGTTTGCGTATTGCCTCTCGCGGTTCGTATCACTGCGCCATGTTAGCTGTATTAGCCTGTTAACCTTTAGCGGAAGTGTACGGCAGATGCAGTCCGCTGTAAGGGTAAGTTTACAAGTGAACAGGCTAATACAGCTAATATGCGCGCAGTGATATGAATCGAGACAGACAATATGCAAACGCAATCTACACTGCTGTATGTTTCATGGGACGCAAATATATCACCTTTCGGACAAATGTTTTGTTTTGAGAAGAAAAACAAGCTTTATTTCATGTTCCAGGGAAGTTGCCAGACCTACTTATGTGGGCTCCAGAAAGCGAGCCGAACCGGGATCAGCTGAGACTGTCAGAGGTAAGCTGGTGTCAACACACGTAACTTTTAGAAGGAAACCCATACAGATTAACATTAAAAAAACCGCACTATCCCTTTAAGGTGTGAACATATTTTGACTGTGTTGGGGTTTTTTTCACCTTGAAAATAATGACCATGTCCATGGAGACAAACTAGTGGCAGAACCCTAAACCAGAAACGTTAACAGTGTACCTTTAAAGGTAACTACTGAAACTCGGTTGCCGGAGTCTTAACCTGCAGATAGTGGACACATCCAGGTTTGTCTCATTCTCAGTGTATGGACAGAGCACGCCTCATGTGAAGCTCAGAACATCCAGAATTCCCTCAATGAGCGACAGAGGCTGCACTAGCACTGCATGGTTGGCTGCAGGTGCTCGGGTTTAGGTAGTGACGGTTCAGAGAGAGGCATTTTAGGTTTAGACCAACTGGATTTCAACACTGAAATGTAAGGATCATTCTGCTTGGATAATCATCTTGAGAATCAAAACACCAAGATCTGGAGGTGCAAAACTGTGGCCTCCACTGCTCCTGACAGGTTGCCCCAGTGGTACTAAAGAATGGGTCACATGCAGAAGTTTACAAGAAGACTCCCACACACTAGCCGTGTCTCAGTTCTCAGAGTGCACAGTTCGGAGCGTGGTTTTAAGGGGGCTCAGACTGCAGTCAAGACTGTTCATACTTGCTCAGCCCTGAGTGCAGTCCGCGGACCACATGGGCATCGGCGAAATGCGACAGGTCTCGCAACTACCAGATGCAGCCGCTGACTCCATTTTCTCTCGTAGAAGAAGCGCGCGGTGCATGCTGGGATATATGAGTGCGTGAAGTGTGGTTTTTCACACAGTTGGTCCACACCCCGATTTCCATGGAAACAACTGTGGTTTTCAGACAGCATCTTAACTCTGCATGGGACAAAGAAAGAAATGGGACAGCACTCGTCGCGCCGGATGTGACGTACATGCCCTTAAAACCACGCTCCGAACTGTGCACTCTGAGAATTGAGACACAGCTACTGTCTCACTCTTGGTTTTCTTTTATTAACACAACGGTTCAATTCCTGATCAACTTCACGTACAGTATATACCTGACCGAGAGTGAGAAAATGTGAGTCTTCTTGAAAACATTTTTAGCCTCCTGATGCCCAGGCAGGTGTGCAGAATCAAATACAGAGGACAAATTTCCCTATGTGAACAATAAAGTGTACCTTACCTTAGCTGGCAACGCAGACAGGTCATGTTTTTGAAATGTGAACTCTAAAGCTTCCATACGTGGAGTTAAAGGAATAGTAACGTTTTTTTTACAATCTGAACCTTATTTTGGTAATAAAACAATGTGACTTACTCACCCGGAGTACTTTGGTGTCATTTGGAGCATTTCCGGAGATTTTGTAGTTTAGCGATATCCGTAACATGAGTTCTCGGGGCATGCTGTTGCGGTCTCCAAATAACACAAACTTTAGCACTTTTCAAATTACAAAAGCGCAATGTGTCAGTCTACAGTTTCGCTTGAGTCAAAAGTGGCCTGTAACCCGATATCCATCCATGGTTTCGTGTTTGGGTCCATTCTCAAAGCAACTAGCCACAGCTTCAATAACTCCGGATTGTGACGAGGAAACCTGTGAAAACTCAACTTCGTCCAAGCTGTCATTTTGTTTTCACAGCCGGGATAAATGCATGTTCGCACCATTTTGGGTTTTCTCAAGCGGAGATGTTTATGACTGTAACCGAGAGCTGAGAGCGTCGTGTTATCTGCAAATCAGCTGTGAATACGCGCATGCACACTGTCCTCGTCATCCAATCGAAAACATGGATGGATATCGGGTTACAGGCCACTTTGGACTCCAGCGAAACTGTAGACTGACACATTGAGCTTTTGTAATTTGAAAAGTGCTAAAGTTTGTGTCATTTGGTGACTGCAATTGCGAGCACTCACGTTACCGATATCGCTAAACTACAAAATCTCCGGAAATGCTCCAAATGACACCAAAGTACAATGGGTGAGTAAATGACGTTGTTTTACTAACGAAATAAGGTTCAGATTGTAAAAAACGTTACTATTCTTTTAATATGATTAACTGAGAGGAGGAGGAGCTGGACCACGCCTCAACCTCCTCGCCAGCCAACCACAGCTCATCTCAACAACGCCTTCATTTACCCAGAAGCCCCATTTATACAGCCTGCCCGACAACACCGTCCATGTCAGCTCTCTCGACCCCCTCCCTCCCACCTCGGGTCTCTCGTCCATCCTTCAGCCTGGACCGTTTTGGATCGGAGATGGAGCCCTCACCCCGAGTCTCCCTCCAGCCATCACATCTACCCACGTCAATCGTCAATAAATATCTTTATCGTATTTCATTGTTGTTGCGTGGTCCTTGCTAGTGAATGTCTCTTTAAGAACATCGAGCACGACTTACACCAGATATATTTGTCAGCCACTGTACATGAGCACACATATACTTTGTAAAGCATCCATGTCGTTACCTGTCAGCTGGTCTTTAGTTACCTCTCCTGTTTAAACCCCCTCTCCGCTGCCCTTGTGACTGATCTCCTGCTCTCCTTATAGACTTTCAATCGGACTGAATTAACCGGACTTTCCCCTCATCATTTCAGGTCACCGCGGTGAAACGGATCAATGACGCTCCCAATCGGATGCGTGCGCTGCTCTTATCGGCTCCTCCAAAACACCACTGACGGATGGATAGAAGAGCGGGCCCGGGAATAGAACAGGCAAACCTCTGGGAGCGGGGCGGCCGCGGTGTCAGGGTTATTGATGGGTTTATCAGCGCGTGGTCGCTCAGTGGAACCGATCCTGTTAAGGATGGAGGAACAGATGATGCAATGTGTAATACTTATGAGCTGGAAAAGATCAGATTGGGATACAATTTGGGAAAAATATCAGAAAGTGATGTGGCGGTATTTTGCAGCTGGGGTATGATGCTAACTATAGGCTCTGCTCTTTCTGAGGCATTAATAGACTTTAAAGCTCCTATATTAAGCAAAATTGACTTGCTAGAATGTTGTTACCTCCTTAGAAAACAGACCTGGAATTGTGTTTTGTCATTTTTGAGTAACTCTTTATTATTCCAAAGCTCAAAATGTTCTGTTAAACCTTGTGATGTCATGAAGCTGTAGTTTTCAAGGTAATAGCTACCTTTTCCTTTTGTTCAATAGAGATTGGCAATTCCAGAGCTGACATTAGCCAAATGAAAATGAGTTTAAATGAGTTTAAAAAGACAGTTATGCTCTTCCTGTGTTACCACATGACATCACAAGGTGGTGGTGTTTTCTTTTTGAGAGAAAACTGATTAAAGATTTAAGATGGTTTATTTGTCATATGCAGGATCAACACACATGTCAACACAAGGTCAACAATGCAATGAAATGCTTAGGATCAGAGGAACCGTTGACTTGCTAAGATAGTCAAGAAGTACTAATAGCAGCAATAGAAAAGTGTTGCAAAAGTGCAGAGGGAGAAGTAAACAATATAATAAAAAAATGCAATAAAATGTAATAAAATACAAAGGTACAGGTAGGATTAAAGATCCCATGACATGGTACTTCTTGATGCTTTTATATGGCTCCATAATGGTTCCCTAATACTGTAAATGAATCCTTCAAAATCAACACTCAGTGCATGAGAAACAGAGATAAGATGAGAAAGAGTCATAAATATCTCTCTCAAACTCTTTATTCTGGGCGTTGTTGCTTGAATGCAAATGAGGAGAAAAGAGCTGGCCAATAGTAGAGGGTGGGGGCGTGGCCAAACTCTCCGCTCAGAGCTCAGAGCCCACAGCTGATCCACAGCTGATCCATTTCCGTTTTTGCACGGATAAGAGATTTGAAGCGTTCCATTGAAAAATAAACACATTTCCACATAAAATAAAATTAAACCACTGCTGATCAAAGGTCCAGAGGCTCAGATAAAGGACTTCCGAGCCTAGAAACACTCGGACGTGCCTCCAGGCAAATAAAAAAAACGCATTTCGCATTGCCGAGCGCATTCGCAGTCCAAACTCTCTGGGCGTGATTTACAGTGACGCTGAGTACAGACACACGGGGGTGGAACTGCATTTGCATTTCTTTTTTCCATCTGACGTCAATAAGGTGCCTTGTTCAAACTCGCCTGTTTGAGCTCCGATTTTTTGTAACGCAGAAAAGGATTGCAAATGCTCAGTTTAGACATTTCACAACTTTTAACCATGGGGGGGGGGGGGCCTAAACAGGGTAGGGAAGCTCACATTAACGTTCAAAAACCTCAGAAAGTGAAAATTTCATGCCATGGGACCTTTAAAGTGATGCATGTGGATTTCGTATTGCACATAGTATAGTATAATTGCACAGGTTATTGCACAGGTAACAGTAGTTTACAGTGAGGTAGTGACAAAAATGATACATTCATATAGAGCAACAGCAGTAAACATATTATGCATAATGAAAAGTAATTTAGTGCAGGATTATTGAGAGTTCAGTATTATTTAGAGCAGAGGTCTTCAACAGGAAGGGTCGCGACCCCTAGGGGGGTCGCGGAGGTACTGCAGGGGGGTTGCGAAATCTTTTGATATCACTTTAAAATAATGTAATTTTATATTTTATAGTGTAAAATACAATATTAACCTCTGTATTATTTCCTTGTATTGGATGTACCATAACAGAGTAGCAATATTTATACGTGACACTAAGCTCAATTCAATATAAAACACAATTCTATGCCGTATATATAGTAGGGGGTCCCTGGCCCAGTTCGCCATCTGTTTGGGGGTCCCTGGCCTGAAAAACGTTGAAGACCCCTGATTTAGAGTATTATCCAGAGTTCATTATCTAGCTGTCTTTGAGTCTTTTGCTGGCAGGCTCCTGTATCGTCTACCAGAGGGTAGCAGACGGAAGAGTCCTTGTGCCGGATGAGTATGGTCCTTGGTGATGCTGCGTGCCTTACGCAGACCCCTGCTGTGGTAAATGTCCTGGATGGAGGGGAGACTGCTGCCAGTGATGTCCTCTGCCGCTCGCACCACCCTCTGTAGTGCTTTGCGGCTCTGAGCGGTGCAGTTCCCGTACCACACTGTGATGCAGCCCGTCAGCAGGCTCTCGATGGTGCACCTGTAGAAGTTTGCGAGGATGCTGGTGTTCAGGAAGTAGAGTCTTTGTCGGGCTTTCTTAACCACAGTGTCTGTATGTAGTGTCCAGAACAGATCCTCAGTGATGTGTACCCCAAGGAACTTAAAGGGACAGTGTGTAAGATTTTTACCCGTTAATTACTGAAATTGAAGATACCCATTCAAAAATACATTGTTTTCCAAGCCTTTTCACTTACATCATGAAATCAAAGTATTCTTTTGGACTTATAGTCACATAAAAGGGGGATCTTCCCCATACTGAGGCAGCCATTTTGAATACGAGAACCGCAGAAGGACATTTGGGCTCCGCCTTCGCCTTCGGCAAGGCTCGTGGTTTTGGGTAAACAACACTGCATGCTGCGGGATCACACATCGTAATGGATCTAACACGTGTTTTGGACTAAATTGTTTTACTGGATTTTATTCGCGAGATTTTATTCAGAGTTTGACCTGTGCAAAGCATTCTAAGGTAAGCTAACCTCGTTTTGTGCTTTTCCGTATAAAAGCCCCATGTGCTCGGGGAGTGATTGTTGCACCGGGAAATGAATTGCATAGTCAAAAAGAGGAGACTCTAAGGTTTCATTTGATGCGTAGAGTGTCATGGTACATGATCGGGAATGTGTGTTTTCATGAGGAAAAAAAAAAAAACGGGACCACGTTTTATTTATACAGTAGCGGGCGCGGGCATGAGCCGCGCACCCGGGTGACCCTTGAGGTCTGCCATAGATAAAACAGAAAGTGCAATAGCACTATCCACCTATGCGCCACAAATTCTACACACTGGGGCTTTAAAGCTGCTGATCTGCTCCACCTCAGCGTTGTTGATGAAGATGGGGGGATGCTGGTCTACACGCTGTCTCCTGAAGTCCACAATCATTTCTTTAGTTTTGCTGACATTCAGAGAGAGGTTATTTTCCTGCAGAGTTTGTGTGTTTAACATATGTGAATGAAGCAAAACACAACTCCAGGTATGTAATGTATGTAATGAGGAAAAAACATAATGACAGACATCTCAGAAAATAGCGTAATGTAGGCAAATAAGCTATTTAGCATTTTACAAATAGAGTTTCTCTTACGTAGGCCCTTTAACTCTTTCACTACCAGCCTGTTTTCAAGATCTAAGCCCCTGACTACCAGAGATTTAGAGCATTTTCACTGATTTTTCAAGACTCACAGAATACGGAGTTCTTTCACTATATAAACGTAGCACACATCAAAATAAAGTGTTGACTCTCATCTTTCACCTGGAAAAAAAATTATGTTTCTAACCTTTTCGGTTCTCAAGTAATTGATAGTAGAACATAGCAAAGTTTCAGCAAAAACACTGTTTTTTGACAACAAATTTGAGAAAATGAGCTTTTTGTGAAAGGAGGTATTACAAGCAGATAAGTGACTTTGACATCAATACTTATTGATTTAGTGACACCTCAAACATCTAAAATAACAGAGAAAGAGAAAATTTGCAGAGAAATTGCAAATTTTTATTTATTTATTTACAAATATAAGAAATAACTATATACAAATTGACAAAGAGAACAATCTTGAGAGAATAACAACAGTTACAATAACAACAGAACAATGTGTGCACGCGCGTGAACAATGTGTGCATGTGCGTGAACAATGTGTGCACGTGCGTGAACAATGTGTGCACGTGCATGCATGCGTGTGTGTGTGTGTGTGTGTGTGTTGTTGGCCTTCAGGGAGAGCGGCAAAGTACTGGCGAGCATAAAGGTTTGTCTGCTCAGTAATGTGTGCCAGCAGCTCATTCGTGATGAGGAGCTCAAAGAAGTCTGCTGGCACGTCAGACTTCAGCTCCGCTGCAGCGCTCCGGAGTCCAGGGGTGGCCGTGAAGGGAATCATGTTGGGTTCCCAACCTTTTTGTTGCCACTCCACACTTTGTGTGGCAGATGCACCACCTGTAAAATGAATGTACAACATTACCTAATGTAATTTTTTTGTATTGCTGCAATGTAATGGGGAGAATATATTTTTTTTTTTACCTTTCTTCTCCGCTTTGCGAGCAGAGGTCCCCACCCCTGCTCGCAAAGTAGGTCCTCTGCTGGATGAAGGCTCTGTAAATGGGAAATTCCTTCACATCAATAGTGGCATTTTACATATACAATTTTACATATACACACACATACCCAAGCATAAACCTTTACATACACACACACACACACACACACGCATAAACCTTTATACACATAGCTACGCACGCACGCACGCGCACACACGCGCACGCACGCACAGACACGCACACACACACACGCACGCCTGCATTCATTCACACAGTAGCTCCCGGACATTTGGACAAGAGGGAAAAAGTGCATGCAGGCAGGGAGGGGATAAAGTAAGTTCATTCATTGATTCACCACACAGCACGTAAACTTAGTTCTTACCCATCTCTTCCTCTGGAGAGGGGGATCTGCTTCTCCCAGAGGATCCCGACGGCAGCCGCTCATCGGGCGGGTCGAGGTCTGGCTCGCTGGACTCAAATTCGCTGTCCTCCGGGTCTGAGACCCGAATAGACATGCCCCCTGCCTCGGACAGACGAGATCTCTTTCTTGCCGTCCTTGCCTGATCCGGCGTGTCTCCGCGGTCCTGTGGTCCGGGACCTTGGGTCCCAAGACCACTCCGACCGCTCGGATCACTCCGTAAAAACCGATCGGTAGTTAGCTGCCACTAGGCAGCTAACGCCATATTGCTCCACTACTCAGTACACACGGTGAGCGCTTCTGGGCTCTCCGCCCCCGATCGCCAAACTAACACACACACGATCACCACCTACGGGTTGGATGTGTGAATTACACCTTGAACTATGAATTACAAGTTGCTCCCGGACGTATCCTAGCAACCCCCGCTGAAAAACGGCTCTGACGTCAATCGACGTCTCGGTAGACTACGTCTGGAATCGCTCTGACGTCAAACGACGTCTCCGGTAGAGAAAGAGTTAATAGTAACACATTTTCACCATGCTACCATTTATTATTTTAAAAATGCTTGTGGATTGTTTCGTATCATGCTCTTGTATATTTATGAAAAATATAAAGAAGTTTGTGGCCTTTAGAACAGAACTGGGCTCATATTGCTAACTAGGAGGGTTCGAATAATAGAATAGAGATCCCGCAAGATCACTCAACTGCATGGAAGACATTTCAGCCTCTTTAACTATGTTAGATCAGTACATTTATTTGGACACGTTATGCATTTCTTACATTTCTAGCATCTTATATTGGAGTCTAATAATGCAGGATTACTCAAACGTGTGAATGAACCAAAACACAACTCCAGGTCTGTTTTTGAGGAGGGAACAACATTAAAGCTCACAAGAATCCATTATGTGTCATACAGGACCTTTCATAATACCCCATAAAAGTGTAACACCCCCTTTAATGTGTGATACCGTGGATTTTACAGATACCAGATAAAAGCAGGAGCTCCGGCTATTGCAGACAGTAAACTCAAGGTCACTGTGATAAATGACAGAGCAGACTGAACACTGAAGACTTATGTCCATCTAATAAAGCGCAGATAAGAGTGGACGCGGTGTAATGTGGACACGCGGGCCCCTGACAGGAGTGATCCATGGGCCCTCACACAGGAGCCCAACCACCAGAAAACAACACTGCAAATCTCAGCTCAAAGTGGGCCTTCTGTGGACGCTTTCATTCAAAACTAGAGCAGGTTCAATACCCCAAGAGTCAAGAGGGGCTCAAAGGTGCACTGCACAACTTTTCTGGTTATACTACGTGTTATTAAACCTATATGGCATTAAACTTATCCATCAAATAGCACATGAGAAATTCAATATGTCGACTGGACAAATGTTTATTTACTTTCGACCTAAGTAAACTTTTGTCCAGTTGACATATTGAATTTTTTTTTGCCATGGATTCTACCTGGAGGACTGATGATTCTACACTTATCAACTGAATAATGCTGTATACAGCTCTGGGCAAAAAAAAAAATAAGACCACTGCATTTTTTTTCTGAAATCAGCATCTCTACATGTATTACAGCCATTCCATTCCAGCGTCTGTTGAATTCCAACACAAACACAAAGCTGAGCTACTTCAGTTCTTGCACCAGGAGTGGAATAAAGTCACCCAAGAACAATGTGAAAGACTTGTGGAGAGCATGCCAAGACGCATGAAAGCTGTGATTAAAAATAAGGGTTATTGCACCAAATATTGATTTCTAAACTCTTCTTAAGTGTAAACATTAGTATTATGTTGTTTAAAAATGAATTTGATCTTGTTTCTCTGCATTGTTTGCGGTCTGGAAACATGTATCTTTTTTGTTATTTTGACCATTTGTCATTTTCTGCAAATAAATGCTCTAAACCAGGAGTCGGCAACCTTTACCACTCAAAGAGCCATTTGGAGCCGTTTCACACAGTAAAGAAAACACTGGGAGCCACAAAACCCTTTTGAAATTTAAAATGAAATAACACTGCATATAACGGCTTTTTTTGCCTCTGTGCCATAGAATTACATTTTGAAAATGAACAAACTAAAATAAAATACATTTTAATTAAATACAGTGGTCCCTCGCTATATTGTGGTTCACTTTTCGTGGCCTCATTGTTTCGTGGATTTTTTTATTCCAATTTTGTGTGTGTGTGTGTGTGTGTGTGTGTATTAACGTGCATTTTTGCGTCTTGATTGGCTAAGGGACTGTAGACCTTTGCCAATTTGTTCGATCGCAGTGTGATTCTGAAGTGCTGTATGTTTGCAAGTTTTCTCCTCGACAAAACCCACCACAGTGAAGCGGTGCCAGGTCATAAGAACTGTGAAATACACACGAAATACACTGTGGTTTCGTTCTATAATACTGTGCTTTTTTGTTGAAAATCTACAAAAGTTTGAGTGTTTAAACAAGAGAGAAATGTGAGAAAACGTTAATTCCAGTCTGAGAAAAGTGTAGAATGTGTGTGGTGAGGCGTTTACCGCCTTAAAACATGTAGAATAATTGTAAAATGTAAAGCTGATGACTTTGCGGATTTTGCTTATCGTGGGTTATTTTTAGAACGTAACCCCGTGATAAATGAGGGACCGCTGTACTGAGAGGGATGAAAGAGACACATGTAGCTCCGGAGCTGTGGGTTGCCGACCCCTGCTCTAAACGATAATAATCATTTTGCATCATTTTGGTCTCTTTTTTTTTTCCAGAGCTGTATATTCAGTTACATGTGTTTTTCTTGCTCAAACATACACTGAAAAAGGGTGGGATTGCCTCTGATTGCCAGATCTGATACATAAATTGGCCAGATGGCATTCTTGTCTTCATGGAGATTGAAAAGCAATAAAATACTTAACATGAAGACCAGCAGGTAGAAGACCCTCCGCCAGAAAAGTTACACAATACATCTTTAAGAACCAGTTTAACCCATTTTATTTGACTGATAATATTGCAAAAAATAATAATAAAAAAACACCAAATAGTAAAAGACATTGTGGCTTATTTTTACAGCCTATAAAACAGAACTTGTTTGCAGCGGTCCAAAGTTCTTCCTCACTTACCTTATGCATTCCGAGCACCTAATTCATCACCGTAATGAGCTTATAAGCACTTCTCACAACTTTCACCAGAGGCCAGAGTGGAGTTTTGCAGAGAAAATCACACTACCAAAAACTAGCATGCTAACCGTGCACTGCCTAATTCCTAGAACACTTTATGGTTATTTGCAGACAGAACAAAGCAGTCGTATTTGGACCTCAAGATCTGCTTAAACAAGGGCAAGACACATGTAACTTTTTAGATGAGGGTCCGTCACCTGCTTGTCTCGACGGAGATGTATTTATTTGCTTGCTGGTAATGTTCCACAGTATGGCATTTAACTTCAATATCTTAGATTTATTCAATTTCTAGTGTCTTTGTTGTTTAAAAATGACTAAAAAACAAAAACGAAAGAATTCTTATTGTGTGTTGCCTCTCAGCAAATCTGATCCCTAACTTGGTCTGGTGATGTCATTTGCTTGTCTGCGTGAAAATACATAAATTAATGGCACTCTGCGGAACGTTCTAACCAGTGCAATACCATCAGTTAGGGCTACGCAGGTGTGAACCCAAATAATAGACTCAAGGTGACAAAAAATGCAAAAAGAGATTTATTTTCCAAAGGGTTAGTGTTAGGGTTAGGGTTAATCTGTATGGGTTTCCTTCTAAAAGTTACGTGTGTTGACACCGGCTTAGCTCTGACAGTCTCAGCTGATCCCGGTTCGGCTCGCTTTCTGGAGCCCACGTAAGTAGGTCCGGTAACTTCCCTGGAACATGAAATAAAGCTTGTTTTTCTTCTCAAAACAAAACATTTGTCCGAAACGTGATATATTTGCGTCCCAAACAGTTGTCCACGAAACATCCAGCAGCGTAGATTGCGGTCGTGTATTGTGTCTCTCGATTCGTATCACTGCGCGCATATTAGCTGTATTAGCCTGTTCACTTGTAAACTTCCCCTTATGGCAGACCGCATCTGCCGTACACTTCCGCTAAAGGTTAACAGGTTCATGTTCCAGGGAAGTTACCGGACCTACTTAAAACCTACTCCAGAAAGCGAGCCGAACCGGGATCAGCTGAGACTGCCAGAGGTAAGCCGGTGTCAACACATGTAACTTTTAGAAGGAAACCCATACAGACTAACATTAAAAAAACAAAAAAAACAAAAACAAACCACTATCCCTTTAATCTTAATCATTTAGTTGTAAACATTTTGGCTTTTATTAATTGACTGGGATTATTATAAGTGATCATTGGAGCGTGAACATGTAATGGGAAATTATCGATTTTGAGGTGCACTGTTCAAAGTTAAGTTAAAGTCACTTCATGACTAAATTCAAGCTGTGATTAATTCATTTTGAGCCTCTGCATTTATTTGCACGACATAAAAATAAAATCTAAATTTATGATTCTGACAACATTCAGCGATGGCAAAAATAAACACTAAATTACAGGAAAAAAATTTACTGCCACATTATTGCTTCTTTGTTTATTCATTAATCTTTGGTTTAAAAAGACAGAAATTAAGGTCCTGTTTTGTTTCCATGCACTTGAATAAAATTGGTCTTGTACAAATATAAGCAGCTCTCGAGGTCAAAATAAATCAGTTTTGTACCCTCTGCATCTAACTAGACAGCATTATTGTCTGATAGTCAGGAAGTGTGCATTAGCATGCTAGTTGTTGTGCTTTACAGTCATAGCAAAACCTCATTGTGGTCTCTCAAAGTTGTTATACATGTATTATTATAATGTATAAATGTATTATTAATAAGCGAGCGAATAGAACTCCTGTAATTGAATAAATTATGCAAGATACATATTTTTTATGATATACTGTGGAACATTCCAGACAAAGTAATAACATCTCCATCTCCAGCAGGTTTCAGACTCTTCATAGGAAATGTTACCTGTAAACAGGGCTCTCAAGTCTCACACGCCACACATGGCATTTCTCACGCTGATTTTTATGTTTATTTTTTTTGTGCCCAGAAAATCGGTCTGTGTGGCTCAGTTTATGAAGGCCCCGCGTGTTTTCAGCGAAGAAAACTCTCCCCCTCCTCCCCGTCCCGTGCCCTGGAAAAAAATCAGCCAATCAGAAAATAGATTGTTCTGTTGTTGGGCAGACTGTAGAGTGTAGATTCAGCTGCTAAGCGCACACTGCGGTGATGATAAAACAAACTGAGAACCATCAGGTAATAAATTCATTTATATAACTCTCATTAGTTGCTTTGTAGTTTAAGTTTGCTCTTTAGACAAACATTTACAGCAGGGCTCTCAAGTCTCATGCATTGAGAGAGACAATTCTCTCCCCCCCCCGCTCCTCGGAAATTACGCAGTCTCACGCACGACCCCGCTCAAAACTTGAGCGCCCTGCCTGTAAATAATAACATCATATTAGCAAAGATCACATTTTCCCTCTTGTCATGTAGTCTTGACATTTTACCGACCAATTTTGCAATTTGTGCTTTTGTTTTTTGTCAGCTCCACTTGTGGATCATTATAATTTGCACATTAAAATGACTTAATAAAAAAAAAAAGAAAATCAACTGTGCTGGCTTGGTAAATTGTGAAGCTGATTGTTAAAGGGATAGTGCGCCTTTTATATTAATCTGTATGGGTTTCCTTCTAAAAGTTACGTGCGGTAACACTGGCTTACCTCTGAGAGTTTGCGCTCAGCCCGGTTCTGCTCGCGTTCTGGAGCTCAGGTAATTAGGTCCGGTGAGTTCGCGGAGACTTGTAATAAAGCTTGTTTTTCTTCTCAAAACGAAACATTTGTCCGAAAGGTGATATATTTGCGTCCCACACAGTTGTCAACGAAAAATCCAGCAGCGTAGTTAGCATTTGCATATCTTGTCTTGATTCGTATCACTGCGCTTCTATTACTTATTATTAACCTGTTAACCTTTAGCGGAAGTGTACGGCAGATGCGGTCCGCCGTAAGGGGAAGTTTACAAGTGAACAGGCAACAGGCAGCTAATGTGAGCGCAGTGATACGAATCGAGACGAGATATGCGAATGCGAAAATACGCTGCTGGATTTTTCGTGGACAACTGTTTGGGACGCAAATATATCACCTTTCGGACAAATGTTTTGTTTTGAGAAGAAAACAGTTGCTTTATTATTACCACACCTGCATTATTATTATTAGCCTGTTCACTTGTAAACATCACTTACAAGTGAACAGGCTAATAATAATAATAGGTGCGCAGTGATACAACTCGAGAGAAAGTAGCACCAAGCGATTATGACTTCTGACTTTGTCGTGGGCAACTGTTTTGTGACGCAAATATATCACTTTTTGGACAAATATTGTTTTGAGAAGAAAAACAAGCTTTATTTAATGTCCTGGCTAACTTGCTGGACCTACTTTCGTCAGTGCCAGAACCGGGGCAGAACTCGGCTCAGAGGACACTGTCAGGGGTAAGTCAGTGTTAATGCACGACACTGCTGAAGGGGACGCCATACAGATTCACATCAAAAAACCTGAACTATCCCTTTAAGATCGTCACTGTGGACAGCTGCTGATCACCAGCCATGGATTTGGAATCCTACAAGTATCGATGATTAAGAAGACACAATGGCAGAAGAAGTACGACAGAGCAGTGGGCGAGTACCAGTGGTGGTGAAAACAGGAGAATAAAGATTACTCTAACAACGAATCACTCTAACCAGGAATTTACACCGGGAGTGTCAGCGACATGTAATGTAGGCAGCACTGCATACCCACGTACTTTTAAAAGCCTCAGTTTACACCAGAGCCACAAAGCTGCTCCTGTGACGCCAGCCTCTGTGGATTCTCATGTTTACATATACAACTTTTTACATTGCTTTTAAATTCATTGTTGATTGGATACATTTAGTTTTTTTTCTTAACGAGTCATATCTATGGTGCTGCATTAATGAAGCTACTCAACGTTTAACTTTGGTTGTCTGCACCACATGCCTTTTCTTACAGAAGTTGTTCTTGTAAAGTTGCTGTCTGATGTTGTAAAGTGTTGTAAACTTTCCATAGTCCATCACGAGTCATTCCCCGAGTTCCTGGATGTGACGCACAGTGTTTATGCGATGTGGTTTATGTTTATTTGAGCATCTTGCAGGTTCCATTTAAACGAAATTTCACAAATACAAACTTAAAATACAAACAAATACAAACTTATTTCACATGTCTCTGCAGTTCCTTTTGCTCAAAATGGAGCAGGTGGAAGTATAAACTTATATTTACTCCTGCTCCATATTCTCACACATTCCATACTGACAGCTATTATAATATGTATAATATAATACAATATAATACAATACAATACAATATAATACAATACAATACAATACAATACAATACAATATACATTTCTCATCATTGTCCTGTACAACTCTAGTATTTAAACATTTAACTGTTAGTTTTAGTTTATTTTAGTTTAGTTTTACTGTTAGCTGTTAGTTTTAAACAAGGTACTTGATATAATCATTTTAAGACCGGAATGAGTCTGACAGCAGCGGTTACAGAGAGAGGGGTAACAGTTTTTTCAATAAAAAGTGAACTGAGCCAGTCGATGGAGCCGAAAGTATGCCCATGCTCACTTCCCATTTGGAACTTAGCAGCTAGCAGGTTAGCAATGTCAATTTATACAGGGTGTCCATAAAGTCTCTTTACAATTTAAACAATTTATTACAAAGGCAGTTGTTGAGATATATTAACTTGATTTATTTTATTTGAATGAGTGTTTATTAAAGTTTTTTTTTCACTTCATTTAATAGAGCTCTATACGCGCACCATTAGTTGCACGAAGCACATCAAGACGGTACTCAATTGTACGATAGTCTCATTAATGGTGGCAATGGCTTCACAAATCCTTTGCTTCAAGTCAGCAATGTCCCGTACCTTTGTTTGATACATGATATCCTTTACATAACCCCATAAAAAGAAGTCCAAAGGAGTGATATCAGGTGAACGCAGTGGCCATGGAATTGGCCCATCCCTACCAATCCATCGGTCTGGAAATGTTTGATTGAGGAAGTGATGAACATGCAGTCCCCAGTGTGGCGGTGCACCATCTTGCTGGAAAACGATGGTTGGTTGTAAGTCAATCAGTTGTGGTGACACATATTCGGTCAGAAGGTCGAGGTAAACATCTGCAGGTATTGTTGCCTCGTGGAAGAAAAATGGACGAAGCCTCTCGGATGAGCGGTGAAACGTTTTCAACCAAACAAACTTTGTCCAGTTGACAAATTGAACTTCTCCTTTTATCACCATTTATTTGAAAATTTTAATGTGAATAAAAACAAATCTGGTTAAGATATCTCATCAACTGCCTTTTCAATATTTTTTTTAATTTGTAAAGGGACTTTATGGACACCCTGTATATACAATCTAACGAGAAGGGAATACGCCTCATGTAGCTGCTTCTTTCCTACATGTAGTGCACACAGCCCCACACGAGTAGCTTGAGGACAGAGCGCGTGTGAATAATCGCGCAGCACAGGTTAACAAGAGCACGCAGTCGGGGCTTGAAAGGACACTTATTAATATCCCAGCATGCACGGCAGCACTGCGGAGGAAGCCTTTTGTTTTCCTGCAGCGCGCCTCCTACGAGGTTAAGTGAGGAGATCCATCACTCGCTTTACATTAAACGGAGAACATTTAAAAGGGGGAACACATGAGTGGATGAACAGAAGGAGACAGGGATTTGTATGTTTAGTGTTTGACTCCTCACCCCGTCCCTCACAAAGCTTATGAGTTATTTGTTTTGAAGCGTGTTTGTGGAATATAAATGAGGAAGTGCCGGTGATGTATGGAGGTGAGTTAAAAAGGTGGAGCGGGCTGACTGGGTTTTTTATGACGCAGCGAAGCGGCGTCGCAGTTACTCACAGCAACAGGGTCCTGAGTTCAGTTCCCAGGCTGAGCGAGGGTTTATAATGTGCATGGAATTTGCATATTCTCCCTATTGTTCCATTAGAATGAAAAGGTTTATCTCGCATTTACAGCTCTGGAAAAAAAAAAAAGAGACCACTGCATTTTTTTATGAAATCAGCATCTCTACATGTATTACAGCCATTCCATTCCAGCGTCTGTTGAATTCCAACACAAACACAAAGCTGAGCTACTTCAGTTCTTGCACCAGGAGTGGAATAAAGTCACCCAAGAACAATGTGAAAGACTTGTGGAGAGCATGCCAAGACGCATGAACGCTGTGATTAAAAATAAGGGTTACTGCACCAAATATTGATTTCTGAACTCTTCTTAAGTGTAAACATTAGTATTATGTTGTTTAAAAATCAATTTGATCTTGTTTCTTTGCATTGTTTGGTCTGAAAACATGGATCTTGTTGGTTATTTTGACCATTTGTCATTTTCTGCAAATAAATGCTCTAAATTAGTGCTGTCAGGCAATTTAAAAAAAAATCAAATTAATTATAGGATTTGTAATTAATTAATCTAATTAATCACATTTTAAGAGTGAGAGAGAGATTGAGAGAGTGTGAGTGAGTGAACCCACTTTGCGATTGAGTTTGTTCTGCGGACGCTTTGCTAAACCGTTTTCCAAATTCTGCGAGCGTGGTTTGGTGGAGTGCGCACCATTTATTTATTTATTTATTTATTTATCTATCTGAAAAGAGACAATGCACACTAATCAACATCAAAACAATGTACATGTGCCCAAGTTAGCTGATAAGAGCTAATTTGCATGGGTAGTCCCTTTGCCAGATGTCAAAAAGGCATCCTACAAGAAAACACACTTAAAAAGTTACACATTAAAAATTACACAAATGTACAGTAACATTACAGAAATACAATAAAAGTTTACCATCACCGGTAAAAGTGGAACTTGTCCGGACGTGTTTATCGTTCAAATGATCCGTCAGGCTGGAGCAGCTTCGGTGATCGGAAAATAATTTTTGACAAAAGCTACAGATCTTCGTTCTTTTTTTTTAAAGGTCCCATGGCATGAAATTTTCACTTTCTGAGGTTTTTGAACATTAATGTGAGCTCCCCTACCCTGTTTAGCCCCCCATGGTTAAAAGTTGTGAAATGTCTAAACTGAGCATTTGCGATCCTTTTCCTGCGTTACAAAAAATCGGAGCTCAAACGGGCGATTTTGAACAAGGCACCTTATTGACGTCAGATCGAAAAAAGAAATGCAAATGCAGTTCCACCCCCGTCTCTCTTTACTCAGCGTTTCTGTAAATCACGCCCAGAGAGTTTGGACTGCGAATGCGCTAGGCAATGCGAAATGCGTTTTTTTATTTGCCTGGAGGCACGTCCGAGTGTTTCTAGGCTCGGAAGTCCTTTATCTGAGCCTCTGGACCTTTGAACAGCAGTGGTTTAATTTTATTTTCTGTGGAAATGTGTTTATTTTTCAATGGAACGCTTCAAATCTCTCCCCCGTGCAAAAACAAGGAAATGGATCAGCTGTGGGCTCTGAGCTCTGAGCGGAGAGTTTGGCCACGCCCCCACCCTCTACTATTGGCCATTTGTTTTCTCCTCATTTGCATTCAAGCAACAACGCCCAGAATAAAGAGTTCTTTCTCATCTTATCTCTGTTTCTCATGCACTGAGTGTTGATTTTGAAGAAGGATTCATTTACAGTATTAGGGAACCATTAAGGAGCCATATAAAAGCATCAAGAAGTACCATGTCATGGGATCTTTAATAAATAAACTTGCTGTTCAAAGTGATTTGCTCACCGCACGCTAAATTTAAAATGCGCGTGCATTGAATTACCACTCATAATCAACTGTGTTAATTTTTATAACACGTTAATTTGCAGTGTAATTAATTAATCTAATAATTAACGCGTTAAACTGACAGCTCTACTCTAAATAATAATATTTTTATTTGGAATTTGGGGGAAATGTCAGCAGTGACCTCATGCCGTGGGTGCTCTACATGTATCTCGAGAATGTTTCGGAGTTACCACGGTGACACAATGTAGAGATTTGCATACACTGTCATGAAAGGTTTAGGATTGTCTCAAAACGTAAAAATAAAAATAAATAAATACAGAATGGATTTAAACAGCGTATTTTCAAAGAGTCTGTGATCAATACGAGCGTTCATGGTCCTGTTTATGAGTTTGATTTTCAACTAAAAGGCTGAGAGTGACTAACTGAAAAATGACTGGCTAATTTTATGTGTCTTAGACTTGTTTCTGGTCAGACTATGTTAAAATAAATCTCAGTTTAAACTGTAATGAAGCCTCAGACAGAGCAGAGCCTACAACTAGCATTAGTTCCCCAGGGAATCTTGATGACATCGGCGGCAAAGTGTCCGTAGAAGTAAACTGAGGGACTGTGAGGTCACCCATAGCAACAAGACGTGATGTAGAGGGAGTGACCCAAGGGACTGAAGTCACCTGATTGGTCAGTTACTGTTCTTCATATCTCGATTTATGGACAAAATAGCGAAATAAAAACCCCAGGATCACGCAGAGTGGGTTAATACAAACATTTCAGGTCAGAACGACGAGCCTGACAGCAGTGGTTACAGCGAGAGGGACGATGATCATTGGGGTCACATGGAATCAAACCTCGAAGGAACCAATTAGCGCTCATGCTCATTTCCTGTTTGAAGCACAGTGACTAGTGGGCAGCTATGTCCATCTGTATATACAGTCTACGGCAGAAAAGATGGCTGTACCTGCAATTTCAAAGATTCATTTAGCGTTAAGACGTTAGGACAATGCGTATTAATCAAGATGACAACATAACAGCATCGATGTAAATATGCCGGAATTAGCACAACAGCTACTTTACATCCGTTGTCCTAAGGCAGGTCAGAACAGAAGAACATTTAGAGGAACACACAGAAGAGACAGAAGTGCACATAGACATGACGGCAAGTTCACGACAGCAGACCATTCTCCAGTGTTGTATAAAGTACTGGAAAATCAGGCATACACAACACCATTGAAGGAGTGTTTTTGGAGGAAGAGGTTTTTTTGCAATTGGGCCCTTAAAGGGACAGTGTGTAAGATTTTTACCCGTTAATTACCGAAATTGAAGATACCCATTCAAAAATACAGTTTTCCAAGCCTTTTCACTTCCATCATGAAATCAAAGTATTCTGTTGGACTTAAATATACTTGCGCAAAAGGGGGATCTTCCCCGTAAAGAGGCAGCCATTTTGATTACGAGAGCCGCAGAAGGACATTTGGGCTCCGCCTTCGCCTTTGGCTGGGCCCGTGGATTTCACACAACGAGATAGTACGCGTTTGGATAAACAGCGACAAGCATGTTGCCAGATCACACATCGTAATGGATCTAACACGTGTTTTGGACTAAATTGTTTTACTGGATTTTATTTGCTGGATTCTTACGGAGAGATTGAGACCAAGTTTATGGTGAAATGCTGGTGTTTGACCAGTTAAACAGTGAACGGGACCGCGTTTTATTTATACAGTAGTTGTCGGCGAGGGCTCGCACAGTGCCGGGTGCGCTTCATGCGTTCGTGCGCGGGTACGCGAGCTGTCCGCGTTACGGCGCGCCTGGGTGACCCTCGAGGTCTGCCGTAGCTAAAATAGGAAGCGCAATAGCACCATCCACCTATGCGCCACGAATCCTACACACTGTACCTTTAATTCTACTGTAAGACACCATGTTCGGCTCACCCATGGTAGTTTTGTGTCATATGGAGCACTGTCGAAGATATTGGGTTTGGTGATATCCAAGAAACGCCTTTCTCATTCGTTACACTTAGCCTACAGCTATGCCTTCCCTTGAGCCGAAAAAGCTAGGTAGCCTGTTAGCTCCAACATCGTCAAATACGCTTTGTGTAACCGAAACAATGTCACACAAAGTTAATTTATACATATTATGCTCAAGGTTTCACAACGGTGTCTAGAATGCCCATGCTATGGTTACTGAAATTGGAATATAGACGCTAAAAATTTCATTAATCTAGAACTTACCTCGATGTGTTTCTTGAGGTTGGACGGGGAGTTTCTGTAAGATAGGATTTCCACGTTTCTTGGAAGGCACAAGAGGCACTTCATTCGATAGGACGAATCCTTCATATCAGCGTAAGAGAACATTGTGTTTAAGTACAGCCAGGGATGCTCATCGTCAGGTCCCCCTTCATTTGTAGCCGACGTGGATGCTGTCTCCTCTTCCATCAGGGATGTTGATTGATTAAATTAGCTGCATGAAACCAACAGGTGTAGGCTGATTGTCATGTGCAAGTAGCGAACAAGCCCAGGCACGTCCTGACTTCCTTGCAGTCAGTAGAGGGTTTTTTTTGTAACGAGTAACTAAACGGCACATTGAAAATGTATCGGAGTAAAAGTATGCAATTAAATTCGGAAATGTAGTGAAGTAAAAGTTATATATTTTCTTAAAACTAAAGTAAAGTACAAAATCTTCCAAAATGTACTTAAGTACAGTAGTGAAGTATTATTACATTGTTACTATACAACACTGCCATTCTCTGAGTTTAAGAGGACCGAAAAAGAAGAACATCTACCTGTGACAGCAAGTTTGATTGTTTTTCAACCAATGTTTGTTCTTGAAGGTTGAGAAGGACCCACAGTTCCTGACAGGAGCAGGTCATGTGTTCCATGACTGTGATCCTCTGATAGACGTCATCATTTGGCCAAATTTGGTCCTGCGTCTCTGTATGTTCCAGTCTCCTCTGGTCAGTGCTCTCATGTTCACTCGGTTTGTAATTTTTTTATTCATAAAATCCATTAATGGTGGAGGAGCCAATCCATTTAAAACTTTAAAAATAAGGCAAGCATCCATAAATACCTGAGAACTTTCAAGGTCCAATGTCAAGTGTTTTAATTCAAGAGGTCTCAGACATCATTTTTCTCCCATTTATAACCTAAATCAAAACAAACAAGGAAAACAATAGGGCAGCAGGTCAGATCCAGAGGTGTGAAAACACCATTATGGTCCTGAATGGTTCTGCTAACAAGACCCACACTCCACTCCCACTGCAGATCTAATAGGCCCACCTAACTAACAGACACTGGAAAAAAGTAGATGTGGTAGTTTCAAAGTAATTTCATTGTGGTTACCTCCTCCCTTTGGGCAGATATAGGCAGTGTCCACCAGCGTCTGACCAGAACTGAAGAAGCAGTTTGGATGAGCTGAGAAATGCATTCGACCAAATAAACTTTTGTCCAATTGAGAAATTGAATTTCTCCTTTTGCCATAGATCAGTGTTCCACAAACTGTTCCACAAAGGGCTGGTGTGGCTGCAGGTTTTCTTTCCAACCAAGCAGCAGCACACCAGACAACTGATCTCAGTCTTCAGACAGCTGAAGGTGTACTGCTACTTGGTTGGAAAGAAAACCTGCAGCCACACCGGCCCTTTGTGGAACAGTTTGGGGAACACTGCCATAGATTCTACCTGGACGACTGAAGGATTCTACACACAATTCATGAGGGACTTTAGGGGCTTCAGGATGGCCTCTGATGTATGAGACCATGTGGTACAGTAGTGAGACCTGTGGCTGTATATCATGGCCTGCAGATACGCCTTTGCTCATTCTGTCGTCAGATAAGGTCTTATATGTTTGAAGTTTGACAGATGTACAACTGCTTAGGTATGTTGACATTCCATTTTTTTAAAAATAGTGTTAAATGAGGAGATCCTCGTATAAGCCTATAGGGGGTGCAGTGCAGACTCTAGACCAGGGGTGGGCAAACTTTTTGACTCTTGGGCCACAAAGGGTTCTAAAATTTGACAGAAGGGCCGGACCAGGAGCAGGTGGATTTAGTGTTTTGGTAATCCACCTCATAAGAGCAAAAAATAACATGGGATATGTAGAAAACATATGCTTTATTTCAATTAAAAATGAACAAAAGCATTACAACAAAATGTCCATCTTTCAAGTTCCACGGTATTTAGCTATTTATTGAAATGACTCAGAAAATGTAATTAATAAAATACAGCTTTTTAACATTACTAACAGTTACTATTTTAAAGCACTGAAAGTTCTGTTCTCCTTCAGGTTCTTTCGTTCTTTCGTTGACTGCTTGCTAGCATAGTTAGCATGTTTTGTGGCAAAGTGACGGCTGATATTATATTCTTTAAAACCGCTACAGTCTCTTGGCATATCAGGCATACAGCAGTTGATAAGTATTCGGTGAAAAAATATTTACTTCTCCACTCCTTATTAAAGGTCCCATGGCATGAAATTTTCACTTTCTGAGGTTTTTGAACGTTAATGTGAGCTCCCCTACCCTGTTTAGGCCCCCCCATGGCTAAAAGTTGCGAAATGTCTAAACTGAGCATTTGCGGTCCTTTTCTGCATTAGAAAAAAACACAGCTCAAACGGGCGATTCTGAACAAGGAAACTATGTGACGTCACATCGAAAAATGCAGTTCCACCCCCCCTCTGGATGTCTACCCACCGTCTCTGTAAATCACGCCCAGAGAGTTTGGACCGCGAATGAGCTATGCGTTGTTTTTTTTTATTTGCCTGGAGACACGTGCGAGTGTTTCTAGGCTCGGAAGTCCTTTATCTGAGCCTATGGACATCTGAAACAGCAGTGGTTTAATTTTATTTTCTGTGAAAATGTGTTTTTTTTCATTGAAACGGCTCTCCTTTCTTCCTCCGCGCTTAAAACACGGAAGTGGGAGACCGCACAGCGCAGCGCTAAAACAAGGAACCAGCAGCGCACCCACTCCTCTAACCTATTTCTGTCCTTTTCATTTGCATTCAAGCAACAACGCCCAGAATGAGTTGTTCAGAGAGAGATTTTCTGACTCTGACTGTGTACATGTGTCTTTCTCATGCACTGAGTCTTGATTTTGGAGCAGGATTCATTTACAGTATTAGGGAAACATTAACTCTTTCTCTACCGGAGACGTCGTTTGACGTCAGAGCGATTCCAGACGTAGTCTACCGATACGTCGATTGACGTCAAAGCCGTTTTTCAGCGGGGGTCGCTAGGATACGTCCGGGAGCAACTTGTAATTCATAGTTCAAGGTGTAATTCACACATCTAACCCCTAGGTGGTGATCGTGTGTGTGTTAGTTTGGCGATCGGGGGCGGAGAACCCAGAAGCTCTCACCCGTGTGTACTGAGTAGTGGAGCAATATGGCGTTAGCTGCCTAGCGGCAGCTAACAATCGATCGTTTTTTACGGAGTGATCCGAGCGGTCGGAGTGGTCTTGGGACCCAAGGTCCCGGACCACAGGACCGCGGAGACACGCCGGATCAGGCAAGGACGGCAAGAAAGAGATCTCGTCTGTCCGAGGCAGGGGCCATGTCTATTCGGGTCTCAGACCCGGAGGACAGCGAATTTGAGTCCAGCGAGCCAGACCCCGAGCCGCCCGATGAGCGGCTGCCGTCGGGATCCTCTGGGAGAAGCAGATCCCCCTCTCCAGAGGAAGAGATGGGTAAGAACTAAGTTTACGTGCTGTGTGGTGAATCAATGAATGAACTTACTTTATCTCCTCCCTGCCTGCATGCACTTTTTCCCTCTTGTCCAAATGTCCGGGAGCTACTGTGTGAATGAATGCAGGCGTGCGTGTGTGTGTGTGCGTGTCTGTGCGTGCGTGCGTGCGCGTGCGTGTGTGCGCGTGCGTAGCTATGTGTATAAAGGTTTATGCGTGTGTGTGTGTGTGTGTGTGTATGTAAAGGTTTATGCTTGGGTATGTGTGTGTATATGTAAAATTGTATATGTAAAATGCCACTATTGATGTGAAGGAATTTCCCATTTACAGAGCCTTCATCCAGCAGAGGTCCTACTTTGCGAGCAGGGGTGGGGACCTCTGCTCGCAAAGCGGAGAAGAAAGGTAAAAAAATATATATATTCTCCCCATTACATTGCAGCAATACAAAAAAATTACATTAGGTAATGTTGTACATTTCTGTCATTTTACAGGTGGTGCATCTGCCACACAAAGTGTGGAGTGGCAACAAAATGTTGGGAACCCAACATGATTCCCTTCACGGCCACCCCTGGACTCCGGAGCGCTGCAGCGGAGCTGAAGTCTGACGTGCCAGCAGACTTCTTTGAGCTCCTCATCACGAATGAGCTGCTGGCACACATTACTGAGCAGACAAACCTTTATGCTCGCCAGTACTTTGCCGCTCTCCCTGAAGGCCAACAACACACACACACGCGCGCACACACACACACACACGCATACATGCACGTGCACACATTGTTCACGCACGTGCACACATTGTTCACGCACATGCACACATTGTTCACGCGCGTGCACACATTGTTCTGTTGTTATTGTAACTGTTGTTATTCTCTCAAGATTGTTCTCTGTCAATTTGTATATAGTTATTTCTTATATTTGTAAATTAAAAAAAAAAAATTTGCAATCAAAAATCTTTCTCTGTTATTTTAGATGTTTGAGGTGTCACTAAATCAATAAGTATTGATGTCAAAGTCACTTATCTGCTTGTAATACCTCCTTTCACAAAAAGGTCATTTTCTCAAATTTGTTGTCAAAAAACAGTGTTTTTGCTGAAACTTTGCTATGTTCTACTATCAATTACTTGAGAACCGAAAAGGTTAGAAACATAATTTTTTCTCCAGGTGAAAGATGAGAGTCAACACTTTATTTCGATGTGTGCTACGTTTATATAGTGAAAGAACTCAGTATTCTGTGAGTCTTGAAAAATCAGTGAAAATGCTCTGAATCTCTGGTAGACAAGGGCTTAGATTTTGAAAACAGGCTGGTAGAGAAAGAGTTAAGGCACCATATAAAAGCATCAAGAAGTACCATGTCATGGGACCTTTAAACACTCGACATTCTCTGTCCACTTTTCTTTTCTTAGCTCCGCTCATCTTTACAGGAGGGCTGAGGGGTCAAAGAGTAAAGCACAAACGTGGAGCAAAACGCCGCACCTCAACAAAGGTTAATGTATCTAGTGCGCCAGCTATTGGAAAACGCCAGAATTGCAGTGAAATTAAAACATTAAAACAGTAACAAGGTTTATTAATATAATTTCTTCAAGTTCGGCGAGCCGGATTAAAAAGCTTAACAGGCCGCATATGGCCCATATGCCTGCTCTAGACTTTAGGGAGAAAAGACTGCATACTGGAGCTGTTGAAGTGTGACGTCTGGACAGTGTGTTGTGTTGCACATCTCACACCGCTGGCCGTTTCATCCTACTGCCGTTCTGGACAACTGCCCACCTCGCCCATATCAAAAACTGACACTGCAAAGCCACATCTACACAGAGACTAGCAGGTAGTGGACCCCCCCAACAAAAGAGTCATTTAGTGAACAGCTATTAAAAACAGACTGTAAAAGAGCACCTCACAATTATCTACGTCAGATAAGCAAGAAAGATATTACCAAAACAATTAAAAGAAAAAATGTCATTTGATTAACCTTTAGTCAGATAAAGCTGCTCAAATACTTTTTTTTCCACTGGAAGAAGAGACACGTAAATTGCAAATGCATTGAAATATAAACGTCTCCAGTATCTTTCATCTTTTAAAACATTGTAACATGGTTCATAGAAAGTACACTGAAAGTTCACAGAATTTCCTTATGCAGGCCATGCTTAGTTTGAATGAATAAATAGTCTTTTGAAATATAAAGAGTCGTATTAATACATCTTACTGTACGTTTAAAGAAAAAAGACAGATTGCACTCAAAGGTTCTTTTCAATTCCTGGAAGCAAATAGGAATTACGTGATGAATGCCATTTTACTTTTCCAAGAAATTATGCTAGAAATAGACACATCTCTGTTTCCGACTTCAACGGCGGAACAGAGCTGACTCACCCCCAATGTTTTAGCAGGGAAAAGACAGGAAATGGGCACGTGCTGTCAAAATAAACTTCAGATGCCCTTTTAAAATACATTCTCTAAAACCACTACAGTAGTTTAAACACCGTACGTCGCATCAGGAGCTCGGGAAATGATTCGTGATGGACGACAGAAAGTTTACAGCCGTCGAGGATAAATATTAAACACTTTACAACAGGGGTGCTCAATACGTCGCGATCTACCAGTCGATCGCCAAGGTAGTGTGGGTAGATCGTAGTGTCGTAGTACTCGACACCGGTCTTGGTCTCGAGATGAGTGCGATCATATTTCTCACTGCAGCCTGTGCGCTTGTTAGCAGCACGTACCAGGTTAAACTTTATAAAACATCCTACCTGTCCGTCCGCCTCACGTCAGCGCACCTCTCCTCGCCTTTTCACGCTCTCGCTCCTCCGGCACACCATCAACCTCAAAAGTAGATCTCGGTTGAAAAAAGGTTGAACACCCCTGCTTTACAGCATGAGACAGCAACTTTACAAGAACAACTTCTGGAGGAAAAGGCGCGTGGTGTTTAATGTCATACTGTGGAACATTCCAGGCAGAGCAATGACATCTCTATAGAAACAAAAATGTAACAGACCCCCAACCAAAAAGTTGTACAGTGCATCATTAAAGTACATTTTTAAACAGGTACGTCAATAGTTTTACTTACTTATGTCCATTTTTTCATATGATTGTAACCCAGGGTATAAAATGCACCTAAACTATGTAAAATATATAATTTCCCATTTTACCTGTACGTCAAGTCACGTAAAAGCCAATTGCGTTCCTCGTAGCACCTGTGCTTTCTCTCCGACATTCAGGAGTTGGGAAGAGGAGCCACAGGAGGTCTCTTTACCAACGGGAGGGTGACGTCTCATGAGGACGTACGTTAACTATCAAGCTTGACAATAATCTGCAGATTTGTAAATATTTGGGGTTTTGTTATGTCTTTTTTGGACTTTTCACTTGTCTTCTTGAATTACTACTGTCACTGTCACCTCCGACAGCCGATACCTACCTTCTGATCTAACCTACAGTAACCAATTTTTGACCTCTTTTGGACAGCATCTGCACAAATGCTACATGATGCTTTTATTTTTATTGAGTCATCTTTTGCCCCTGCATCTTGAGTAATAAACCTGAGTTCTTCATCCACCACTGGCCTTCAACTTCCACCACTGAAATGTCACTTTCGCGGATGGATTTTTTATACACAGTTGTGATCCAAAAGCTACACTGAACTCTGCTGTGTGGACATGTGCAGCGGTCCACGGGGGGGTTATCGCTAATTGCTTGGCTCACTGTTAGCTCGCTCCTGGATGTAGCAGTCATCTCCGGAAGCCTCAGGGACACCGGCATTGCGCTCCACCCGCCGACAGCTCACTCTGACACAGACTTTTTCCTCCAGGCTCTGCTCCCGTTTCCCCCGGAGGTTACCCCGCTATTAGAAGTGGCCTGGGCGTGATGGATTGGCGCTCCGCTGGTGTCAAACTGCTTTATGGCGCCGAAATGAGGCGATCAGCCCTGGCCAGGCTTCCACCGCACCCGTCGCTATTCGCATCTTAAATGGAAAATCAAAACAGGTGAAGTTTCATTATAGCGAAGTGTTAGCCTCTCCGCGTGCTAATGCATCCGGCGTACACGGAGGAGAAAATAAGTTATTTCCATTTTGCAGAGGTCACACGTTCATATTTGTGTAATAGATGGATTTGGGAGCAAGGCAACAGTGACAGACACAGCCGCAGTCACTCACATACTAATGCTCATCAGGGCTGTAGATGATTGTGCGAGGAAATTACAAGGTTATTTTATGAGGAGATGCACTGTTTACAGGAGAATTGGCTTATGCATAGTACATTTAGACAGTTGGATAATTTGCTCCAGTGCTCCAGAGTACGCCAGTTGTTTGAGATGTTGTTGTTGTTTGAGATGATGTTATTGCTGCTCCTGGAATGTTCCATAGTATTGCATTAAGCAGACGGTATTAAACGTCTATAGCAGGGGTGTCAATCTCATTTTGATCCGGGGGCCGTATCCAACCTACTTTGATCCTAAAGGGGCTGGATCAGAAAACTCATGGCATATATACCCCAAAAATAGCAATAAGTCCAAATATTTGTGCAGAGAAAAACAAATCTATTACAGAAGTCTTTTTTATTTGATGAACTCTTTCTTTTACAAAATATTATATTATGAACGACCTGAAACTTAAAGAAAAATGCAATTTCAACAATATAGCTGCAAGCAGCAATGTGGGGCCAAGCACCAAAGGTGCATGTAGGCCTCAGCATGTATTATCGTTTTGTCATGACAGCCAATCAAACGCTACGTTATAAGCAGAAATGTCTGACAGGGTTTAACAGGGTCTGACAGGGTCTAACAGAGTCTGACAAGGTCTAACAGGGTCTGACAGGGTCTAACAGAGTCTGACAGGGTCTAACAGGGTAGTTAGACCCTGTCAGACTCTGAAACAGGGTTTAACAGGGTCTAACAAGGTTTAACAGGGTCTGACAGGATCTAACAGAGTCTGACAGGGTCTAACAGAATCTGACCCTGGCAGGGTCTAACAGAGTCTGACAGGGTCTGACAGGGTCTAACAAGGTCTGACAGGGTTTAACAGATCAAAGACACATCAAAGACAGATCAAAGGTACATTTCTGCATTGCCTAGCAACGCAGAAAATTCCTGAAAATTCTTGCAAATTTGACCTGCTGGTGGCACTAGACGGTTGGGGGTGCGGGCCTATAAATTGCTGTGGGTAATGAGGAGACTGGCTGGAATGTGCATGCAAAATTTCACAACTTTTTACCAGACGGTTCTAGGGGTTGCCATAGACTCCCATGGTCAGAGGAATAATGTATAATAATAAGAATCAGTAGAAACACTTTTTTTTTTTTATCTTTTAATATTACAAGGTATACAATAATACACATTTCAGGTACATAATAGTACATATTTCATCACCACAATAACATTCACAAAGCACTCAGAAGACACATCGGGGGATGCGGGTACGGGAATAAACACCACTGGGCACAAGGGCTAAGAGAAACAGGGGGAATGAAGAGGACCAAAGGGATGAAGAAAGGGGCCTGGGGGAGAGCAAAGGTGATGCAGTGCAAACACATTTTTGTGTTTCCTCTGCCATCGGATCGCCAGTCTCTTTATCCGGGCTGTCGCCCCGTCCCACCAGTCTATCAGAGAATCATACACTCCAATGTCAGTATCGAAACAGTCGCATAACCCCTCCATTTTCCAAATGAAGCTGGGATCGTCCAGGGGACCCATCAGACGCGCCTCGGAGTCACGGCGCACTCAGAGGACCTCCGGAGCCTCTTAACGCTTTGTCTAACCTCAAGGTCCGCTTCAACATCGCCACTGCAGAAGTCCATTTGTTCCCCCACTGCGCCCGCACACCTGGTAGCGGGCCCAGAGGGGCACGCGGCGGCCGGACCACACGGGTCCGGAGCGGAGATCTGATCACACGGGCCCGGAGCAGAGAGCACGTCACACGGGCCCAGAGCGGAGACCACATCACACGGAGCCGGAGCGGACGAGGGCCGGAGGGACTCGTCTCCCACGGCCTGAGAACTGAGCTTCGCCCCGTTCGTCTTCCGGGTGCGGCCAGACCCGGGGGCCCGGACCCCGGGCCGCGCCGCTCCCCCCGCTCCGGGGGCGAGGCGCTGGACCGCAGCAGTATCCGTAGCAGCATTCGGCTCAGCCCACGGCTAAAGGAGCCGGGCTCAGAGGGGGCTCTGCGGCGCGTGGAGGCAGCCCCTCATCCCTCGCCATCACGAGTGCCCGTGCACTCTGAATCACAGCATCCTGGACAGGCTCACTGTCCCGACCCGAGGCGACGGAGGGGGAAGAGGAGGCGCAAGGAGGCAGCCCCTCGCCCTCCACCATCACGAGTGCCTGTGCACTCCGAATCGCAGCATTCTGGACAGGCTCACTGTCCTGACTCGAGGCGACGGAGGGGGGGGCGGGTCCAGCCCCAGCTGCAGGGCCGCCACCATCACCTCCCGCGCTCCGCTCCCCTTGGCCAGAGTCACGGCCGCCCGAGCACTCGGCCCTGGGCCCCGCGCACTCGCGGGCGTAATGCCCCTGACCCCCACACTTCCTACACAGGAAGCCAGGGCACTCACGCAACACATGGCCTGGCTGGAGACATCCCCTGCACAGCTTCACCTGATTGTCGTGTATGACTCTAAAGTACGCAGGCCCCCCCTCCGTGTCGAACTTGACAGAATACGGCAGAGACCTGACAGCGGCAGTGAAACGCACCCTCACAAACCTGGTGCCGTCCGCGATGCCAGTCCCCGGCCACACTTTCCTCCGTATCCCGGAAACAGCGGAGACTCCCCAGGAGTTGAGCTTCTGCACGATTTCCTCATCCCGGACGTACGCCGGCAGGCCCAAGAAGGAGACCACCATCTCGCTCCTGTCGATGGCTCGCCCATGGACCCTGGTGTCACCGATCCGGAACCCATCCAGCAGCTTTTCCTTGGCTGCCTGGGACGCCACCGTTATCTCGTACTTATCCTTGGTCACCATGCGGCAGGCGAGCACAGTCCCACATATCTCCTGCGCGGTCTTCAGCAAGGCCATAGGGGACAGGCCGGCTCCACCCACCAGGTCCAGAAGGACCGTCAGATCTTTACGGTATTCTACATTCACATTCTCCTTCGCATCCCCACCATTCTTCCTGGTACGATCCTCATTCTTACCACCCGCGTCCTCAGGCGGCTTCGCCGCCGGGCCTTGGGGCCCTGCGGGGGTTGTCATCGCGCTGCCCGCCCGGGGGGGAGCAGAGCTCGCGGAACACGGTGAAACCGCCACCCCCGCAGCCGGGGCGCTGGGAGGAGGTGAGCCAACAACCGAAAGGAGCTGAGAAGCCAAAATTGTCCAAAAAGTTCAAAGAAGGAAACGGAAAAAACACCAAACTGGGCCCGCTCCGGCGGAGCGCGCCGTATGTACGTGTGCTCGCTTTGAAGTCAGTAGAAACACTATGGTGCCTAGCCACTTCGGTGCTTGGCCCAAACAAGCATGCAGGTTTCCCATTCACCTGGAAAAAAAATCCCGGAAAATCCTGCATTCGGCGTCCACTTTTCTCATTTTTGACATTTTGCTGATGAGGGTGTCATGGTCAACAGTCAAAACGATGGTCCTTTAAGGGCGTTTGGAAAGAGGCGAGTCTTCATTTGTGCTGCTCTGGTGGGAGGGGCCATACACAGAGGTGCTGGAGACGGTGCTATGATAAACTGCGCAGAAAAGGCGCTGAAAATTACCAATATTTTAATAGAAAATTAAAATACAATTAAAATATTTGAATAGAAAATCAGCTGAGGGCCAGATTAAAGGTCTTTGAGGGCCGGATCTGGGATCTGGGCCGGGCTGCATGTTTGACACCCCTGGTCTATAGCAAGGGTGTCAAACATGCAACCCAAAGGCCAGATCCGGCCCTCCAAGACCTTTAATCTGGCTGATTTTCTATTAAAATATTTTGATTATATTTAGATTTTCTATTAAAATATTGGTAATTTTCTGCACCTGTTTTCTGCGCAGCTTAGTATAGCAGCGTCTCCAGCACCTCCCACTAGAGCAGCATAAATAAAGACTCGCCTCTTTCCAAACGCTCTTAAGGGATCACCGTTTTGACTGTTGACCATGACACCCTCATCAGCAAAATGTCAAAAATGAGAAAAGTGGACGCCGAGTGCAGGATTTTCCAAGCAAAATGGACTAATTCCTATTTGTTCGCGGAGGTGAATGGGAAACCTGTATGCTTGTTTTGTTTGGAAGTGGAGGTGCTCAAGGAATATAATCCTAAATGCCACTACGAGACACGGCATTTTGAACAATACAATAACTTGAACGGAGAATTGAGAAGACAGAAGATAAATGAATTATTATTGCTGGGACTGAAGAATGCGTTTCTCTGCACAAATATTTGGATATTTGGATATTGCTATTTTTGGGGTATATATACCATGAGTTTTCTGATCCGGCCCCTTTGAGATCAAAGTAGGTGGACCAAATGAGTCTGACACCCCTGGTCTATAGGGTATTAATTGCTATCACATAATATATTTAGATCACCGTGCTACTTGTTATTGTTTTGAAAGTGCTATTTCCAAAACCAACATAAAAACATGTTTCATTTTCGTTTTTGACACTCTGAGTCTCTTTGCTCCCTGTGTTGAGTCATTCCCCCCTTCAGAGCGCTATCACAAGACAATCTGCATACATCCCGCTAATGAAACTACTGCACATCACATCAGGTTTGTCAAGTTGCTGTGTACAGTTTTGTGTCATGTTTTTGCATATTTATGGAGAATGATGTAGACTTGTGGGCTGATCTTTGGATTTTACCATTAGCTATTAGGGATGGGAATCTTGTTGAGAACCGGTTCCGTGTGTTTCAATTCCACGGAATCGGTTAGCAGTTTATTTAACGATTCTCTTATCGACATTTTCGCATGACGAGAAGAACGTTTGTGAAAATGGACTTTTAACTTCCACTTGAACACACGACACGTTTGGGAGATGTTCGGGACAGATCCGTTTCTCCGGAGCTCGTGTACAAAGTGCGGTCGGATACTTTAGCAGCAGAAAGTCCTGGATATAAGCGAATAAGCGAATACACGTGGAGACACGACAGCAAAGCGACACGGAGTGAGTCATATTATTATTATCATATTATTTCTGCATCAAACGGAGATATTAGGTGAAAGTAGCGGCTTGTGTCAACATTAGCCTGTGCGCTAAACCGGGACTAAAACAGAACTAAAACAGAACTAGACCAGACTAGAACTAGACTCGGATAGGGCCCGGGAGAGATTGAAAAATTACATGCATAGAACATACAGGGCTCTCAAGTTTTGAGCGGGGTCGTGCGTGTGACAGCAATTTCCGAGGACCGGGGGTGGGGGGTGGGGGGGGGTGCGAGTGAACAATTTTGGGCGCTTGAATTGCGTGAGAAATGCCGTGTGAGCGTGTGAACACGTCGAATTGCGTGTTGAGAGCCCTGTTTGTCTAAAGAGCAAACTTAAACTACAAAGCAACTAATGACAGTTATATAAATGAAGTTATTACCTGATGGTTCTCAGTTTGTTTTATCATCACCGCACTTTGTCAGTGCGCGCTGAGAGGGGCGGGGGGGAGCGGGACATTTTTAACGGATTCATGTAAGAATCTGGTTAATGCACCGGGCCCGCGTCTCACCGCGTCTCACCACGGGCAGTTCGGCTCTAGGCCGCGCGTATTCCGCGCGTAAGCCGTCGGGGGGGACACGTTACGCACAGACGGAGACACCGGGACCGGAGTCGGTGCGTCTCAGAGGAGACGTGGCACCGGGACTGAGGCTCAGGACGTGCCCGGGGGACAGCGTGTCTGCTCCCCCTGCTCCCCCTGCTCCCCCTGCTCCGGGGAAGCAGGGGGAGGGGGCGGCGCTGAAAACGCGCGGAGCCTGCATAAACTAAGCCACACAGACCGATTTTCTAGGCACAAAAAAATAAAAAATAAAAAAAATAACACAAATCAGCGTGAGAAATGCCATGTGTGGCGTGTGCGCGTGTGAATACGTCGAATTGCGTGTGTCACACTCTCAAGCGTGAGCCTTGAGAGCCCTGAACATATAAGGTGCCAAGTTTGATCTGAAACAGCAGACCATGCGACTCGGATTTGTGAATGAGTCTATCATGGCCTCTGAAACTGGAGTGACGGGAGTTCCAGATACAGTTCCAGACCGTCTGTAAAGTTTTGTCAAAGCATATGGTTCTTAACAGTTATATTACATACTGCAATCTTTTCTCCTTTCATACACCCCTAGTTATCAAGGTGGTAACGGTTGAAGATGGTCCTCCGCTACACCACAAGTTCTCGATGTCCTTGGAGTCTATCAGACACATCTGTATTGACGATTGAAGTTATGTTTTTGTGGCTTTATCATTTATAAATAAATCTCCCTCCTCCAGCACTTAAAACACTCACTGCTTTGCTTAAAAACATGGAGAAGGTTAATAGTTTCTAATGCTCTTACGTCCTTATATTCAAATTGCCTTTAGTTTTCTTATCCATTAACTAACACGATTTCACCAAAAGTACAGACATACTGAAAGTGCTCTTGGAATTTTCTTGTCTAAGCTACCATTAAAATAATTATTTCAGAAATAGTACAGGCAGCATGTTAAAATGTTTCATAACCATTACCTTAATATCAAATAGGCTCTCAAATCAAAATTCAATTGACTGATATATAATTATAATTACATAATCAGTCAATTATAATTATATAATCAGGGAAAAAAACAACAGGTCAGAATTCTTTGGGGGAATTTGCTGTGTCACTGTCAGATTGCAGATTTGTTGACCTGGTTTAAGTGAAATTATTTTTCGCTTAAAAAATGGTGCCATTATCCAACCCCAAAGGTGTGATTTCTGTCAGTTAAAAAGGACTTCAAGCCATACAATCAATATGGCAACTTTGTGGACTCCAAATATGTTTTAATGTAACTTTGGATATTTCATATTTCTTTCAAAATCAATGAATCTCCCATACAGTTATATAGTTGTTGTTTTTTACATTTTCTTCCGCTTTCTCCATATTTTCGGGTCACGGGGGCAACGGTTCAGGTCCGCTGCCCAGATCACTGTGCACTGGCCCCATGGATCCCCCCGCGGGTGGTGGGTCCGTGGGAGGACCGCCCCACGTCGCTTGATGCAACCGGCTTTGATGTACTTTGTGTCATGGGGGCTCTTCCAGTGTGCACACACACTGGAGGCGAGGTGGGGTTAAGTGTCTTGCCCAAGGACACAACAGCAGCACTCATCTGCGGGAGCTTGGGAGCTGGAATCGCACCGCCAACCCGCGGGTCAGGGGACTAACACTCTACCAATTGAGCTACTGAGCCCTCCTAGATTTTTTTTATTTAATTGATTGCATATATACATACAACTTATTATAACATACATACAAGAAAACAAATAATAATATAAAGTAATAAACAATATACACAAAGATTACAAAACACAGGAGTAGTTAAATGATTCAGATTGATAATTTCATTTCTTTAATGTAGTCAGCTTGATTATTTGTAATGTTTTCTAATGATTTAAAATAATATTTTAGATTGTATTTGAATTGAACGTTGTTTTTTATTGATATTGTTATCAAAATAATATAATAAAATACTTATATTATATGATATTATACTATATTAGGCCGGTGCATTGTGTTCTGGGTGGCAGATCTGTCTGGACTGTTGCCCCCGCGACCCGAAATACGGAAAAGTGGAAGAAAATGTATATTATATTATATTATATTAAATTATATTAAATTATATTAAATTATATTAAATTATATTATATTATATTATATTATATTATATTATATTAAAGTATATTATATTATATTATATTATATTATATTATATTATATTTTATATTATATTTTATATTATATTATATTATATTATCCATCCATCCATTTTCTTCAGCTTATCCGGGGCTGGGTCGCGCGGGGGCAACAGTCTAAGCAGGGACGCCCAGACCTCCTTCACCCCGGACACTTCCTCCAGCTCCTGCCGGGGGACCCCAAGGCGTTCCCAGGCCAGCCGGGAGACATAGTCCCTCCAGCGTGTCCTGGGTCTTCCCCGGGGCCTTCTTCCGGATATATTATATTTATTATATTATTATATTATATTTATTTATTTATTTATTCATTTGGAAGAGTTATATAGCCCACTGCCCTCCATCAAAAATAACATAATCAAATTCTAGCATGAACACAGCCTTGATACTTTGGAGTGACATCACGCTGGGACTGTTCAACATGTTTCTCTATTGGCGGAATGTTCACCAGTTACCATGGTGACCCAATGCACACGTTAGCGAACACAGTCAAAACAGGTTCATTGGTTTATGCGAGATACTTGTTTAACAGCACAAATCAGCTCACCTGTTGTAGTTCCAACTAAATCAGCTCTTTATGGTCAGATTGTGTCAAAATAAAAGTCAAATGAAAATCTTACTAGTGTCAGATAGAGCAGTGCTTACGGTTAGCATCAGACCCCCAGGGAATGTTGATGAAATCAGCTGTAAAATATGAACTGGTGATTGAAGATAGGGTTATTCTCCAGTCAAATTTGGTCATGATATTTTTTCAGAAAATCCAATACATATTTTTAGAAATATTTAGATTTTTTTGAAATATTTTGATTTGTTCTACTTCATCACAATGTGTAGAAACAACTGATAGTGGTTGTAATGAAATGACATAAATATTAAATAAATAATAAACAATAACAATAAATAAAGTGATGAAAATGACTGTTGTGCACATGACAATGTTTAGCATTTCTTTTAAAATCTCATGCCATATTAGCATGCTAATGTCTGTTTTAGAGTTAGCATAAAATATACCCAAAATACACAATATAAAATGGTATTTTTCTCATTATTTGTACATTGAAAGGAAATATGAGGTGTTTGGAAATGACGACCAATAAACCTACTCTTGGTTTTGCAAAACTTGACCTTGATTTTGTTCTTGTTTTCCTTCCTTCCATGGAGCTAACGCTGCTATGCTAACATGAGCTCCTGTCACATCACAACTGATGTGGTTCAAGCAGACAAAGGTTTAAAAAAAAGTTAAAAGTTACAATTTGTGGTGGAAATGACAGTGATCCCTAGGGACAGGTGTTCTTTTTATGAAAAATATATAAAATACTAATATATCTTTCAAGCACATGATATTTTTCATTAAAATAAGGAATTTCTGTGCCACTTGTCAATGAAGTTACTGTTGAATCAAATTTAATTTCAGTCTTATGAGGGACTGAGAGTCCAAAACCTGGCCAAGGGACAAAGGACATATAGCAAAAACACTCGATATAAAACCATATTTTATATATAATAAAAATTGTAATTTATCTATCATACATTTTTTTCTAAGTTTGTCTTTGTGTCTAGTAAGTGCAGCATGAATTTAAAAAAAAAAGACAAATGTGGTTTTGTTTTTCTTATTTCTGCCTGGGACACAAATTCTTTGATAGTTGAAGAATCACCCCATAATCTCAGAGTCAGGTTTTCACTATTGATTACATTGTGCTCTCCAAAAGGTAAATTCACAAATGTTGAACCTGATCATTTCTGTTTGTTACCAGACCCCAGAATTCACTGTATTCAACAAAAGTCAGTATTTTAACCATCTGTATTAAATATTTGCCTATCAAATATGTTCTACTGCCATCTGAAACAGAATATTCTTGTCAAACATGTCATTCCAGCACATTTGCCTGATCATTTTCTCAGCCTAAACACCAGCTTCATCAAATAATTATCCTGTTTTCCAATCTGCCATTAGAACATATTCACCCTGACAGAGAGCCCTCCCACCATTACACAGCACACACAGCTCCGCTCCTTTCTGCTGGCGAAGCGTTGACAAAGAAAGCCTCCAATTATGCACAAAAGGCGGTGCGCGTACAAGCAATTACTCAAACTCGTCACCGCCCGGGCTTCTGCTGTTTCTATCAATCAACACCAGCCTCATCCTTTGCTCGGCAGGAAGCCAGGCAACGTGATGGGCTGAAATAATGCAGCGATATTAGACCTCTCAAGAATACGGAGGTGTAATAGAATGTGAGCTGTCGTGCAGTTTTATTACAAAAGGAGTAGGCGGTTGAAGTTAAAGGAGGCACGCTACGCTTTTTGCAATTATTTAGCGTGAAGCTGTAACATGCGTAGATCAAAACTACTGCATGTCTGATTCAAAGAAGAACAATGGATGGAGATAAGTGGTAGGTGAAAACAGATCTCGTCAGATTTCAGAAGCTAAACAAGGCAGGGACTGGCTAGAACTAGAGACAGACCGATATATCAGTTGGTCAATTTATCGATTGGCCAATATTTGGACAATTTAGCATATCGGTTGTTGACCTTAAATGAATAATAATAATAATAGGACTGGTGAGTATGTGTATGGATGTATAAAGATAAATTTTTTGAATGTTTTTTAGAAATGGCATAGTGAGGGTCGGAATTTTATCTGATATGTATGCACATGTGATTAGTCTTATGCACTGGTCCATTACCCATCTACAATCTCTGTTACAGTATATTTAATTAACATCAACCTGTCCCGGGACTACAGGTGTAAATGAGCATTTTTGCTATAACCTGGCACCTGCATCTTTCTTTTGTTTATTTCAAAATCAATCAATCAATGAAATGCTGTGCACTGTCCCTGTGCAAAAAAAAAAAAAAAAACATAAACCATAATAGAAGAAGAAGAAGAAGACAGACTTTATTCATCCCCGTAGGGAAATTATTTCTCTGCATTTGACCCATCCATCAGGAGCAGTGGGCAGCTCGTCTTTCAGGCGCCCGGGAACCCATCTCCATGATCTTATTGCTCGGCTTGGTCAGGACCTGAGCTGGAGGATTTTACCTGGAGCATGTTTTGAGTTGATGGGGGAAACCGGAGTGCCCAGAGGAAACCCATCCAGACACGGGGAGAACATGCAAACTCCACACAGAAAGGCTCAGGCGACCCGGGGATCGAACCCAGACCATGCATGCATGCAAACTCCAGAACACACACAGAAAGGCCTGGGCGACCCGGGGATCGAACCCGGAACCTTCTAGCTGTGAAGCATGAGTGCTAGCCACTCAGCCACCGTGCCGCCAATATCTTGTTTTGGCCGACCTGTTGCCTAAAGAGTACACGTAAAGCATTATTTTGGCCATACCTGCCTGTCAAAGCCTGATCCCGTCAGATCTCAGAAGCTAAGCAAGGCAGGGCCTGGTTAGTACTTGGATGGGAGACCGCTGGGAATTCCAGGTGCCACAGTGGGGCGCCAGTTGCAAAAAACTGTCGCTGTGTCCTTAGGCAAGACACTTTACCCACATTTGCCTAGTATGAAAGTGGCGTGTGCATGAGTGTTGGAGGTGGTCGGAGGGGCCGATGGCGCAGATTGGCAGCCTCGCTTCCGTCAGTCTGCCCCAGGGCAGCTGTGGCTACAGAAAGTAGCTTACCACCACCAAGTGTGGAGTGAATGAACAATTAACTGTAAAGCGCTTTGGGTGTCATGAAAGGCGCTATATAAATCCAATGAATTATTATTATTATTATTATTAATTATTATTATTATTATTTTAACACTTTAGTGCAAAAAGACAACTGCACAAAATGTGAAAACACACATAGATTAGTGACAAATAGATTTGTGATTTAAAAAAAAATTACAGTGAATGAGTTTGTAATAAATTTAAATAATAATCAAAATTGGTCCTACATCAGCCCAAACATATTGGCAGAGCTTATCGGCCATTGTTTTCTCTCGATTCCAAACTATCGATATCGACCATGAAAAAAAAAAAAAAAAAGTCAATATTGGCCGATCTCTAGTTGGATCGAGTAATTGGATGGGAGAAAAGTGGCAAAAGGTGGCAAAAATTGTCGTTGTGTCCTTAGGCAATTTGTCCTTAGGCACATTGGCAGCCTCGCCAGACGCCTCAAATGCAGGACAATACAGGTTATTTTTTATCTTTATTCTCAATGCACATTCTATTGCACATTTCACTGCTGTATCTTCCATTGCACATTTTAATGCACACTGCACATTTTTGGACATCTGTAAATAGATTTTTATTCTTTGCACTGCTTTTTGATTTTGTCTTGTCTTGATTTTGTATTGTCTTTATATTGTATTTTATACACTGTCTTTTTTGGCACTGCTTGGCCAGAGTGAAACGGAATTTCGATTCACTTTATGTTGAACACATATGGCAAATTGACAAGAAAGTTGACTTTGACTTGACTTTTTTATTATCACTGTATGACTTTAACGTGGTTCAAATGAAATATTTACAATGGTAATAGGCAGTACTCGAGTTGAGGGGGGATGCGGGGGGATGGCATCCCCCCTGGTGGTAAAAGTAGTCAAAATCATCCCTCTTATAAAACGATCATCCCTTCTTCCATCCCTTGTGGCATGTTATCAGTGCATGTGGAAAATGACTTCTATTTAACAATAGAATTACCATTCGACATTTAGGGGGCTTTGTGATAATCAGCCTATTACCTATGTGATAGTAGGTTACCGTGAGCGAGGCTGTTCAGTGGGGACGGCGCGCGCGGGACCCGCATGTGCCGCGAGGAGTTTTATTCATAACCTCGCGCTCGCGCCAGATGAATGGAACAGCATCATGGCCAAGCAGAGTGGACAGCTGGACCTAAGGAACTTCTGTTTTAAGATAGCAAGGAACAACGATTCAGAAGGTAAGTCAAGAGTCATCAGTCATGCTTTTTATGAGCATACAACCAATGTAAGCTAATTTAATTTGTGGACCGACATAGCGATAACAACACATAGCTAATAATGAATGCTAGTTTGGAGTCTATCTTACACTTTCTATCTAGCAAGACTGAAAGGCTGAAATGAAACCTGTTGATGCTAGGTAGTGAAGTATCTAAACGACGCGAACATTTGCGTTATTGAACGGAGGAATCCTTGACTAATGCTACTGCAGTAAGGAGATCTTGCTTTGCCGCGGTCGTTAGCCGTGGACGTGGTCCCGAAGCCCCAGGTGAGACGCGCGGCCTCGCGCCGGTACGGTGAGCAGGTGCACCGTGTCCGCGCGCACACTTCTCCGGGAGTTTTTCGCGTTTTAAAAAAAAAATCCCAATCCGTCACTGATCAAGGCTAATCTGTATTTGTCTGTCTGTAAATGTGCTATAGAAATAAAACTGACTTGACTTGACCACTGCTGTTTTCTACAGCTGACAGTCCGCAGCAACATGCTGCAACTGGAGCTATCTACCTACCTCTGTATGTATTTGTCTGTATTGTCTTCATCTGCATAGACTTACTTTTGACTAGTCCATCTTTCTACAGTTATCTAATTTTTTATTCTGTCTGGCTACCTCAAGTTAAAAAAAATCTCAGTTTACATTTATGTTTTATATTAATACATTTGGAAGATGCTGTTTTTAAATTTGTTCTTGCATTTGAAATAAAAATGGACTTTACTTCACATGAGAAGATTCAGAAATGTTTGCTGAGGTTTTAATAGACAATAATTACAAAAAGATTTATTACAAGTACTATGAGTATGAAGTAATTTGTCTTCTCAATTGTATTATTGCATTGTTATTTACATAATAATCTCTAGACTGAGAAGTGGTTAAGTGGTTATTGTTTCTTTCCGATAAATAGTATTGTCTTGTGGAGGCCATGCAACTGAGAATATGAGCTATGAATCACATGGGATTTAGGATTTGCCATGTCTAGCAAGTCACACTAAAATGGACTAGAATGCAGGAAATTGCATCTAAGAACTGCAAAATTTTCTGGGGGAGGACCCCCACACCCCCCGCTGGAAAATATATATATAGTCACATAAATGAAAAAAAAAAAAAAAAAGTGTGTGTGTGTGTGTATGTATGTATGTATGTATGTATGTATGTATGTATGTATGTATGTATGTATGTATGTATATATATATATATATATATATACAACTCGACTACTGGTAATAGGCATTTAATTCATTACATATTAGTTATTCAGCACAATGCATATCATTCAGAAATTCCTTGGTGGACTACTTGGAAGATACTAGTAGCTCCCGAGTCTAGAATGTCCCACAGTATGGCTTTAAAGGTATCAATTTCCATGGATTGAGAGGGGAGCTAAAGAGCCTATTTTTGTCAAAAAGAGAACCCTTCCTTGAACAGGAATGGAGGGGTCAGACACAATTTGTCTCCCATCTATAACTCTATCCTCAAACCTAAATCAAAACAAACAAAGACAAAAATAGGACTAGCCAGGTCAGGTCCAGAGGTGTGAAAACATCCATTATGGTACTAAATGGGTATGCTAAACAAGACGCCAGACAGAAACTGAAAACAAAGAGGTGGGATAGTTTCAGAGTAATTTCATTGTAGTTAGCTCCTCCCTGCAGCTAGATATAAGCAGTGTCCACCAGCACTCTAGCCAGAACTGACGAAGTAGCTTGGATGAGCTGTGAAACGTCTTCGAAAAAATAAACTTTGTCCAGTTAACAAATTGAATTTCTCCTTTTACCATGGATTCTACCTGGAGGACTGAGGGATTCTTCACACATATTTCCATGGAGACAAGCCAACAATGCCTCCAGGTCAGATCTGTGGAGAGGTGAGCTCACACTGTAGGAATGTTTGTATTTCGTCGTAATTTTGAGCAGTAAAACACCTGTAATTGAAAAAATGCAACGTAGGTGAGTTTAATGCCATACTGTGAAACCTTTCAGGCAAACAATAATATCTCCATTGAAACAAGCTTGTGGTGGACCCCCTACCAGAAAGGTTACACCGTGAACAATTAAAAATGATGTGTGCCATGTCATAGTGTTTCAAAACTAATTGTTAGTTAGCTAAAAGGATTAAATGTCAGTCATGCTTATGGGTCCTAAAAGAATAATGTTCCCCTTGGCATTCTGATAACAAACAGAATGACTTGATTTCTAATTCACTTAATTAGTTGAAAATGTTGTGTTAAGAGCTTTAAAGGCTGTAAAAGTGAAGTTTTCAAAATTACGTGACAATGTTGTTATTGATGTTTCTATAATTTCATAATGAAGATTGTCGTTTATTGCAGGTTTTAATCATTTTGTGGCATCTCGTTAAAACTATGGATTTTTCAGTGTTAACAGCTCAGAGACATTTGGAAAACGGGCAGCCAATACCACCCCTGTACATCTGCAGAGGATTTCAGACAACTGCAACAAAGATTCAGTCACAGACACAAAGACAACTCTTTCATCTTGCCTTAAAGACATAGTGCGTTTAAAAAAAATAAAAAATTTAAATGTGAATCTGTATGGCGTCCCTTTCAGCAGTGTCGTCCATTAAAGGGATATTCCAGGATTTTTGACATGGGGGCTCATTTCCGAGTTAGCCAGAGTGCTGCAGAGATGTGGAGACACTTTTTAGCGAATTTCATGCAGTCCTTCCAGCTGCAGAGTTTTCAGTTGCTAGGCTAGCGCAAGTCAATGGTAAATGGTAGCCGGATTTAAATTAGGGTTACCCACTCCATAGTGCACCCAAAACAAGTCAATTATAACGGCAGACTGTCGATGTAAATATATGTTGATTGAGTAATTTTTTTTAAAATCAAACTGACTGCGAATAGCATGAATCATTCCATATCTGAGGGACTAGCTTCGCAGCAGCAGCGGAATTTTACTTTACTCTAGTTGGTTGTGAAGTGACCAATCACGTAAACAGAGAAGCGAGAAAAGTCGTAGTAGGGAAGACCACAGAGTGAAGAGGTGAATTTTAAAAGAACTACCGGGCAAAATGGTGTTTTTAGAAAATGTACAAATAAAGCCCGCAGGTGGGCATCACAAAGTTTTCACAGCTTTCCGGTGCACGATCGAGAAAGGATGCGACTGTGGCTTGTAGCTGCTGGCTTAGACATCAACACACCGGTGGAGATGCTACATAAACAGATTTGCAGTGATCATTTCGGACCAGACGACTACACCAAATCCCTTGGAAAGCCTAGTCTGACAACCACTGCAATACCATCTGTCTTTCCAAGCGCAAGATCCCGTGATGAAGAACAGGTTTGTACCTTTTTTACCCAAGCTTGCTCCTGTCGTTATGTTAGCCTGCTGGTCAAAAGGCATGCACGCTCATAAAGTTGTTGCTAGCCCGTGAACATTCATGTTGAGCACGGAACTGAAAAGACAGCCCCACATTGATCGTTCATTCCAACGAACAATGCAACAACCCGGTTTTCTGTTGCTGTAGCGGGGGCTAACTCACCGACACTCTCTCGCGTTCTGCCCTTTCAACATCCATCTCTCTCAACTCTTCGTCTGTATATTCCAAGCATCGGGGAGACCTCCAAACGTGGCCATGCCTGGATTGTAGAACAGGGCAGGCTACTGCCCTGCTACTGTACTGTACTCTACGGCTAACGACGACAGCTGAAGGTAAACAAATATCAGCTGGAAACCTAACTGCAAGGTGATATCACTCCGCCCATGCCTAGGTAGATCGGGAAAAAAACGCGCTGTTGCATAAGGACATAAATCCTTTAAAGTACAAGGTTGATTATATTTCTAAAATTGTTCCATCAACACAGACATTTGCATCGACAGTCTGGCGTTATAGTTGACTTGTTTTGGGTGCACTATGGAGTGGGTAAGCCTGATTAAAATCAGGCTACCATTTACCATTGACTTGCACTAGCCTAGCAACTGAAAACTCTGCAGCTGGAAGGACTGCATGAAATTCGTTAAAAAGTGTCTCCACATCTCTGCAGCACTCTGGCTAACTCGGAAATGAGCCCCCATGAAATCCTGGAATATCCCTTTAATACTAACTTACCGCTGACCGTGTCCTCTGAGCCCAGTTCTGCTCCGGTTCTGTAGCTCACGAAAGTAGGTCTGGTAAGTTAGCGGAGACATTTAATAAAGCTTGTTTTTCTTCTCAAAACAATATTTGTCCAAAAAGTGAATTTGTGTCACAAACAGTTGTCCACAAAAAATTCAGCAGTCTAATTCGCATGGTGCTCTTTTCTCTTGAGTCGGATCACTGTATTTGATGTAATTTCAACCTGCCTATCACGTTTTCTTGTTTGCTCTGCCAAAATTCCACGACGTCTGATTCGCCATTAGAACAATAAGTATAAAGAGTCCGGTGAATCAGTCACCAGACACACATCTCTACAGTAAAAAAGAAAAAAGACGCGAACGAAGCGAAGGCCAAGCGCAGTTTATGTTTCGGGCCCGAACAATGGCGCTTCAATCACGGAACATTTAAAATAATTGCCAGTGCAGTCATATTGGGGTATTTACTGCATAGATAATTGCTCTGAGAGCCCACGGTCCTTGCGTGCAACACAAAGGCGATTGGGTATCCGCTGGAATGTTGGTTGGGCTCCTTCCACCTCGCAGCGCGCTCCAAAACCAAGATTTATCGATTATAATCTCAGTTTTATCATCAAATCCGACTCGGATCGTGTTCTATGTGCGCGTATTCACTTTAGCGTCTCGTCCGCGGCGTATAAATCCACTTAAAATGCATAATTTGGCGAGAGATGTCACCTCACCATTGCTCCAGCGCAACCCGAGACTGATATTGCAGGTTTTAAAGCAAGAACTGGACATTGTTCACTAAAAGGGAGATATTTACGAAGCGTGGCGATCACGAAAGGAGCGCAGCGGTGGGGCAGGGTTTGTGAGCTCAGGCCTCCGCCAGGGTTTTGAGCGGAGAGGAATGCAGCGAGACTGGCCCCGGTAAAATGCACTAGAATGCAGGAAATTGCATCTAAGAAATCCATTTTTTTTTTTACTTGTTGGGCCCCAAGCCACTCTGCACTGGGAAAACTGGGCCTCAACGTCAAAAAGGTTAAGAACCCCTGCATTAGAAGAAAAATGTTCCACATGAAAATCCACACTATGCCCCACAAAAATTTTGAAATTCCCCCTCAATCTGTGCAGTCTAGATCCGGCCTGCTCAGTACTAGTAAGTAGATAATAAATCTGAAAACAAGATAAAAGACAATGCATTGCTCTTTCTTCCATAATAAACTGTAAATTCGTCGACTTCCTTTGGATCCTTATTCATAGTTTTTGCGTAAATTGGCAAGTTACCCAATTTACTCCCCCCTCTTGAAACTGGAGTAAATCATACATGATGGCTTCTCTCAACCTTTCCCTGAGGATGGAATGGAGAGCTGATCATAATTTGTATCTGCAGAGACTCTATTTGTTTTTAACAGCTCCTTTAACCTCCTTCCCTCGATCATGCTGGATGATCTTTGGAGGGTCATGTTCGGTGTAAATCTCCTCAGGGTGTTTAGCAGTTTCTAAACTATTCTTGCCGTGTAGTGGGGGTCTTAAACACACATACAGTGGAGGAATAAGTATTTGATCCCCTGCTGATTTTGCAGGTTTGTCCACTGACAAAGAAATGAAGTCTATAATTTTAATGGTAACTTCATTTTAGCATTGAGAGATAGAAATTCCAGAAAAACACATTATAGAACATATAATAATTGATTTGCATTTCATTGTGTGAAATAGGTATGTGAACCCCTACCAACTATTAAGAATTCTGCTCCCATAGACCAGTTAGACACTCCTAATCAAGTCGTCGCCTCCTGTTTTAACTAGTCACCTGTTTAAAAAGACACCTGTCCACAGAATCAATCAATCAATCAGACTCCAAACTCTCCAACATGGGAAAGACCAAAGAGCTGTCAAAGGACATCAGGGACAAGACTGTAGACCTGCACAAGGCTGGAATGGGCTACAAATCCATAAGCAAGAAGCTGGTGTTAAGGAGACAACTGCTGGTGCAATTGTTCAAAATTTAAATACAAAATGACCATCAATCGACCTCGGTCTGGAGGTTCACACAGTGCTCGCAAGGTCCCCCTGCTTAAAGGGATATGCCGCGGAAAAACAGAGCCGAAGCACACACCACGCTGCGTAACAGGGGAACTCCCAACGTGGTGCGTAACAGGGATTCCCCTGTCAGCGTGCTGTGTGCTTCGTCTGTCTTTTTCCGCACTGAAAAATAGTTCCCACCCCAAATGACCAAGTCAAGCTCTCCGTGTTGATTTGCACATTTATTTGCACTCGATATGAATGCGCACTACACACAAAGTAATCGGGAAAAGCATCGAGCAAATTAATTCCTTTTGGCCGAAATCTTTCTCTGGCGACGTTAGACTCCAGTCTAACGCGGAGTAGCTGCAGCTGCGCGCGGCGGTCAGTGCTGACAGACTCGGACAATGGCTGGGTCACCAGGAAAACGCTTTCCATCACTTATTTTAGTCTCTGGACTGTGGGGAGATGCCCAAGTTTGACCTGGGGGTGGCATATCCCTTTAAGAAGGCACATGTGCAGGCCGGTCTGAAGTGTGCCAGTGATCAACTGAATGATTTAGAGAGTGATAGGAGAAGGTGCTGTGGTCAGATGAGTCCAAATTCAAGCTCTTTGGCATTAACTGAACTCATCGTTCAGAACAAAAACACTGCCTATGACCCCATGAACACCATCTCCACTGTCAAGCATGGAGGTGGAAACATTATGCTTCGAGGGGTTTATTTCTGTCAAAGGAACAGAACAACTTCACAGCATCAACAGGAGGATGGACAGGGCCATGTACCGTTAAAATCCTGAATGACCACCTACTTCCCTCTGCCAGGAAACTGAAAATGGGTCATGGATGGATCTTCCAACATGACAATGACCCAAAACATACAGCCAAGGCAACGAAGGAGTGCCTCAAGAAGAAGCACATTAAGGTCCCGGAGAGGCCCAGCCAGTCTCCGGACCTAAACCGAATAGAAAACCTATGAAAGGAACTGAAACTCTGAGATGCCAATTGACAGCCACGAAACCTTAATGATTTAGAGATGATCTGCAATGAAGGGTGGACCAAAATTTATTATATGTGCAAACCTGGTCATCAACTACAAGAAACATCTGACCTCTGTGTTGCAAAGAAGGGTTTTAAGGCTTTTTTGGCTAGAGGGTTCAAATACTTATTTCACTCAATGAAATGCAAATCAGTTTTTATTTTTTCTTTAAAATCCTTTTCTGGATTTTCTTTGTTATATTCTGTTAAAATAAACCTACCATTAAAATGATAGACTGCTCATTTCTAGTGGGCAAACCTACAAAATCAGCAGGGGATCAAATATTACTTCCTCCGCTCTATCTGCTGAACACATCCATTACAGTTAGGATATATCTGTATGTGACACAGCCAGAGTTGTAATGATCTTAAAGGAATATTAACGTTTTTTTACAATCTGAACCTTATTGCGGTAATAAAACATGTTGATTTACTCACCCATATCACTTTAGTAACATTTGGAGCAGTTCCATAGATTTGGTAGGTTAGGATATCCGGGTAACGTGAGTGCTCGGGGCAGGCGATTGCAGTCACCACATTTTTTGATTTTCAAATCACAGAAGCTCACTGTGTCAGCGTAGATTTTCGGTACAGTCAAAACCGGCCTGAAACCCGATATCCAGCTATATTTTTATTTGATGACGTCATCATAGAGGACAGCATGCATGTGTGAATTCCCCAACTGATGAGATATTTTCGTATTCTTAGCTTCTTTCGGACTGTAACCGAGATCTGACAGCGGTGTTTATCTGCGAATCAGATTATCTGTCCTCTATGATGACATCATCAAATGAAAATATAGCTGGATATCGGGTTTCAGGCCGCTTTTGACTCCACTGAAAATCTACACTGACACCTCAAGCTTCTGTAATTTGAAAAGTGCTAAAGTTTGTGTTATTTGGTGACTGCAATCACCTGCCCTGAGCACTCACGTTACCTGGATATCGCCAGTGTTGGGCACGTTACTTTGAAGTAATTAGTTACAGTTACTAGTTACTAACCCAAAAAAGTAACTGAGTTAGTAACTGAATTACTACACTATAAAAGTAACGTAACCTAGGAAAGTAACTAATGCGTTACTCTTTTTTTTTAGTTAAAAAATGTCAAATAATTTAGATTTTTTTTGACAGTGCATTACACAGCTTTTGCTGCTTGGCTGGCGTGGCTCCGTCATTGTGGCCTTCATTGTTAACGGCACCGAGCATGCGATTATCATCATGGGGCCTGCTGGTGGCCACTAGTTTAACAGAAGCGTGCGCCGTCCAGAGATGCTTCATTAAATTCGAGTTGCTTACATTGGACATGGACAAAGTCTTTGGTCTTTGACACAATGTGCACGTAACATGTAAGTTTTTACCTTTTACCTTGACGAGGTTAAAATACTGCCTATACTTCTGTCTTCGACTCGGGACTCGCCATCTGACACGGGGTGTGTACTGTGTGTGCGCGCTACGTGTGCTGGGATTGTGTGTAGATACCCGCCCACCGCCCACTGGGTGTCTCTGGTTGGCTCAACATGAAATCTTACTCTGCTTTAGCCAATCATCATTACTTATCCCGCCCTTACCAAAAGGAGAAAAAATTCCCCTGTGCCTATGCGAGTCGCGCATGATGCCAGTTTCAAAATGAGTAGGTTCAGTAACGCGTTAAAGTAACGATAAAGTAACTCGTTAGATTACCCGTTACTGAAAAAAGTAACACCGTTAGTAACAGCGTTTATTTTAACGCCGCTATTCCCATCACTGGATATCGCAAACCTACCAAATCTACGGAACTGCTCCAAATGTTACTGAAGTGCTATGGGTGAGTAAATCAACGTGTTTTATTACCGAAATAAGGTTCAGATTGTAAAAAAAACCCTTTAATATTCCTTAAAGTGTGTTTTAGTAAAATGAGTACAGGCACTTTCAGTCGCTTTCTTATCTCTGTGTAATCCCTCAGAGGTCCAGGTAGGTTCTGATACAGCTCAGGATCATTCTAAAGCTATTCAGGAAAGGTTCATTTCTGTCCTGTCAATGTAACTTTTCTAGATCGATACCTGCTCAAATGAGTATCTAGTTCCAATACTAGTTACTTTCAGTATTGGAATTAGATTTGATACTTTTGACAACCCTACTACCTCACCTTCTACAGGAGCATACAATTATAATTAAGAGCATACTGAAAAGAACTGAGATCTTTCCAGCAGTTTCTTGCCTCAAACATGTATAATTTATCGTGTTTACCGTGCATGTCTATAATATAAATGAAAGATACAGCAGTATTTTTTATATCTTATAGTTCTTGTGAAAATAAATGCACAGCTTTAATGGGATATTGATTTATGTATTACGCTGTTTGAGTGTTGTTTTGGTAGCAGTGTGACAGAATTAAAAGCTGTATCTATTCATCACCAGCGGTTTTCCTTTGGCGTTGTTGTTGTCTGGAAAAAGCCTGTGATTTTTCCACTTTATCCAGCTTTTATTGTGCCGTAGAGACCGGAATCATGCCGAATTTGATGGAATATACTTTTCTTTCCAATGAAATGTTTTTACGGCAAACTAAAGCAATTTCATGCAGCTTTAGTGCACGGAAAATGATTTGAATCTTAGAAACACAAGCCCCGAGTCTGTGTGAGCGAATTGATATAATACTAATATGAAATTTCAAATCAAAACATCATAACATAGTAATAAATCCACCAACGGTAAAGAACTTTAAAAAGAAGTTAAAAAGAAGCACTGTAAGTAACATTTGGGGATAAATATTCAACGTATTTTGGAGTTGTTAGGAAAAAGTCTTTGAAGAGGTTATGTTATGCAAAATCAACTTTTTGGAGTTTTCTATCATGTTAAAACATTGTTCCTTGACATGCCTGAAGAGATTTTAGATGTCATCCATGCATGTTTCAGTAATTTAGTGGTCTAGTTCAGTGTTTTTTTGTCTTTTGTACCTCCTGAGCTTTTTGTCATACCTCGAATACCCCCTCACTCATACATGTTGATAATTCTCCAAAAGTAGAACGTGACACAACAGATTATTAAATGAAAATCATTTTATTTCATCTCCTTAATTTGAAAATTTAATTCTCAGACATTTTTTCTCTTTTCTTTAACTCAAATTTACTCAAATTAGAATTTAAAAAAAATCAAAAAAATCTCCCCCTGTGCCTGGCAGCGACACTGCCGAGTACCCCCTGCAGTGTGCTCACGTACCCCTAGGGGTACTTGTACCCTTGTTTGGGAAACACTGGTCTAGTTAACTACTTTTAGCAGTAAGACCCTAAACTTATTTTGAAAAAGTAATTAGGGTTAGGGTTAAAAAGCATACATGTTGTCTTTGAATTTGGCTTGTTTTTCAGAAAGAATCGGGGCGTGTATAAATTACCATAACTACCTTACTGGAGCTACTGGCCATTCATGTGGCGATTAGCGCTCTTTTGTTTTCTTTCTTCTGCCAATCAGCTGTGTGCGAGAAGCAAACCTTGTGGCTACTTAAAGGGATAGTGCTTTTTTTAATGTTAATCTGTATGGGTTTCCTTCTAAAAGTTACATGTGTTGACACCGGCTTACCTCTGATAGTCTCAGCTGATCCCGGTTTGGCTCGCTTTCTGGAGCCCACGTAAGTAGGTCCGGTAACTTCCCTGGAACATGAAATAAAGCTTGTTTTTCTTCTCAAAACAAAACATTTGTCCGAAAGGTGATATATTTGCGTCCCAAACAGTTGTCCACGAAACATCCAGCAGCGTACTTAGCGATCGCGTATTGTCTCTCTCGATTCGTATCACTGCGCGCATATTAGCTGTATTAGCCTGTTAACCTTTAGCGGAAGTGTACGGCAGATGCGGTCCGCCGTAAGGGGAAGTTTACAAGTGAACAGGCTAATACAGCTAATATGCGCGCAGTGATACGAATCGAGAGACACAATACGCGAACGCAATCTACGCTGCTGGATGTTTCGTGGACAACTGTTTGGGATGCAAATATATCACCTTTCGGACAAATGTTTTGTTTTGAGAAGAAAAACAAGCTTTATTTCATGTTCCAGGGAAGTTACCGGACCTACTTACGTGGGCTCCAGAAAGCGCGCCGAACCGGGATCAGCTGAGAGTGTCAGAGGTAAGCCGGTGTTACCGCACAAAACTTTTAGGAGGAAACCCATACAGATTAACATTAAAAAAAAAAACCCCAAAAAAACGCACTATCCCTTTAAGCTGCACATAAAGATGTAATGTATTGCAGATGAGCTGAATCGTGGCTGTTTTACCGTACGCCGATCTGTATATCAGATGCTACATCTACAGTAACATTTGAAGAGGATAAGGACAGTTAAATGGAGAAAATCTGTAACTTTGACTGTAAATGCTATGTAAGAATGAAGGAGAAGTCCTTGGGACACGTTCATGTCGCCAGAAACTTTCTTCGGAGCTTATGTACAGAATGCGATTGGATTCTTTAGCTGCCGAAAGACAGTGGTAGGATACGCAAATAATTGGACGAGGCGAACAGACGCAACATCGGACAAGACCAACAGAAAGCCCCCGACAAAAAATACGTGTCCTCGATGATGTTTGCAGGAACACATTTCTCTTTCTTATGCTTAATCTTAAAAACTACACTTTCAGAAACTGTGAATAACTCAAAACGCCTCCAGGACAACTTGTGATTGGTTTCGCTGCGGTTGGTCACATATGTGATTTTCTGTTTTATTAAGGACATTTAAATCGAGAAATATCAAATGCGTGGTATAAACAGGTTCACATGTCTTCACATAATGAGTCACATCTCCATAACGCTGCTGCAGCTGCTCCTCTGCCTCTGAGCAGAAATGACACCCACGAGGAACTAAGGAACAAACTATTTTGTTATCAACTGTAATTAAAGTATTTTCACAGTAATGTAACTCTGTTTTGCTCGACACGGGTCAAAAACAAATGTGAAACTTTTAATAGATTGTTCTCAGAGAATACAGCATTTTCAAAACAATTAAAGGTAACATGGTTATCTAAATATGTTATACAGTGGTACCTCACCTTACGAAAGACCCAACAAATGAAAATTTCAAGTTACGAAATGCCTTCTTCGTTAAATTTTGGTCTTTAGATACGAAAGAAAATTCAAGTTACGAAACGCGAAATCTCAAAAATTCTAATAATGCGTGCTCAGCCACACATTATACGCTTTTCTCAGACTGGATTTAAACTTTTCTCACATTTCTCTCTCGTTTAAACACTCAAACTTTCATCGATTTTCAACAATTAATAGTGAAGCGTGGGGGGAAGGGAGAGGGGGGGAGAAGTGTGCGCGCGGACACGTGTGTGATAGCGCAGCATGACCCGGCGCGGGGCTGCGAGCACGAGACCCGTGCTCAAACCGTGCCAGGTCTAAACCAGGTCTAAACCAGGTCTGAAACAGGTCTAAACCAGGATTAGACCACCGCGGCTCTTGCATGCATTCGTTCATGCGCTCAGACTGCGTGTGGTCCCGAGGGGAGTCCTCGCTGCTCACCTCAGCCGTGACTCGAAACGAAACCAGGAAATAGACCCGCACGCGGCACATTAATCCACCTGGTTTAGTCCAGGTTTAGTCCTGGTCCAGTCCTGGTTTAGTCCAGGTCTAGACCTGGTATAGTCCACGTTTAGTCCTGGGTCTACAGTCTCTATGCAGGACAGTGTTACACTATAAAAAAAATGTTACAGTATTAAAAAAAAAAAAACTTGGAACGAATCAGGCTTTTTCCATTGAAATAGCTACTCAACTTACGAAAAATTCACGTTACGAAACCACTTCTGGAACGAATTAATTTTGTAAGGTGAGGTACCACTGTAGTACCAAGAAAAAGGTTCAGGAGAAGGTTTACCGCACACTTGCTTGACTTTATTCTTTATTAGACTAGAGCAGGGGTCGGCAACCTTTACCACTCAAAGAGCCATTTGGACCCGTTTCACACAGTAAAGAAAACACTGGGAGCCGCAAAACCCTTTTGAAATTTAAAATGAAATAACACTGCATATAATGGCTTTTTTTAAATCTTTGTGACATAGAATTACATTTTGAATATGAACAAACTAAAATAAAATACATTTTAATTAAATACAGTGGTCCCTCGCCGTTTCGCTAATTTTTTTATAGTGTATCAACACGTATTGTGTTCTGCATCCTGATTGGCTAAAGGACTGTAGACCTTTGTCTTTGTCAGTCATTCTCCTCCGTGTCTGCTGTACAGAATGCGGTCAGTTTGCCAAATTGATTTAAATGTTCGATCACGAGCAGTGTGACTCTGAAGACTGAGCGGTCTGGCATTTGAGCACATGCCAGAAGGGCCGAGGCCGTGCTCTATTACGGATTTGACCACGCGCACACTTCTCCGGGTGGTCAATGCGCATCGGGAAGTAGCGGCAATGTTGCGCATAACGAACTGGTGGAACCTGGAGTCCAGGCGGCGGAACCAGTCCTGAGAGCGCACGGATGCGCTCTCACTACAGTTCTGTGTTTGGTGCAGAGCTGTAGAACCCCTCCCCCCCCGTTCCACAGACTACGGGGCCGCTTGTAGGTGTAAATTGCCAGGGCCGATGATCCCAGTCCGTCACTGCACTGAAATGCTGTATGTTTACAAGTTTTCTCCCCAACAAAACCCGCAACAGCGCAGCGGCGCCAGGCGCCTCGGTCAGAGGAACTGTGAAATACAGGCATATTTATACACGCAATATAAAGCTGACTACTTCACGGATTTAGTCTATCGTGGGTTATTTCTACAACGTAACCCCCATGATAAATGAGGGACCACTGTACTGAGCCGCATCAGAGGGATCAATGAGCCGCATGCGGCTCCGGAGCTGTGGGTTGCCGACCCCTGGACTAGAGCGAACAAGACGTTTCACCTCTACAGCGTCATCAGGTTCGCTCAGGTATTGCCTGAGTAGTGCCAGGTGCGACTAAATACCATCCAGTCACATGTTCTTTTCTTTAAAGTCATATTCTTTTTTTTAATGCAATATATAATACATATATACAGTAGAAAAACCGAGACATATCATCCACTGTACACAACATTACATAAAAAAGTCAAAACATCACAAACAAACATTACAACACATAGACCAGTGCAGAGCTTCCTGAAATGGAAGTCAAGGTGTCTCACAAACACAACATGAATCTATTTACACACCACGCAAGCAATATTTATAAGAAGAAGAAGAAGATGAAGAATGACTTTACAGATCTCACACAGGAGAAATTCTTCTCTGCATTTAACCCATCCTTATTATCAGGAGCAGTGGGCAGCACATTACTGCGCCCGGGGACCATCTCCATGATCTTCTTGCTTCGGTTTGGTCAGGATTTTTACCTATGATGGGGGAAACCGAGTGCCCGAAGAAAACGCACCCAGAGACGGGCAGAACATGCAAACTCCACACAGAAACACTCGGGCAACCCGCGGATCGAACCCAGACCATGCGTGCAAACTCCACACAGAACAACTCAAACAACTCAAATCCTGTGCTTCATTCAGTCCCCCAGGTTCACTTGTTAACAGTTCATGTTATAGTACCAGTTAACAACCCATAGAAGTGTAATAAAAAGCCTTTTCTCGGAATATGGAAGTGTTTAAGTGGTACAAGTGACTGCTTACTAATGAAGAAAATTGTGACGGCGGGATCTGTTCCTGTGTAATTACAATGGCGTAGTCAGAAGGATGCTTTGATTTAATTTTAATTAATGACGTTTCCAAAAAAGAAAGTTTGAAGAGTGCTATATACAAGACAGTGAAAAAAACAAACAAACAAAAAAAAGATATTTACAATATATATATATACACACACAACCGCAGAATTCTGCTTCATAAATCCGCTCGGTTGTTACCTTCTATGTACAAGTACAGGTCCAGACTGACTGAGGGAGGGAGAGTGGGTCTTTGATCCACCGAGGCTCCTCCAATTAACACAAAATACTGGTTTTCCCCACTAAAACCCAATAACAAAATATAGAAAAATACATGAAAATGCATTTGATAACATGGCCATGTCTCTGTGCCTGTAGCAGAAACAGGAAAAATAATATTGATAATTTACTGATATTTTTGATAATGTCATTGTGTCGTCAGATGCCAATGTCCCGTGCGTGACGATAGAAACAGGAAGTGAGATCGGCACTCGGTTTGGCAGTGGGATTTGCGTACGGGAGATGGAAATTGGTTTGAAGTTTGCTGGAAAACAAAGTTATGGACGTGGATGATTTAACAATGGATTTGTGTGCACCAAGACGACTGTGAACGGACGGTAAATATAGCAGAGAACAGAGCGGACAGACGGGGAGCGGGACACGGAGTGGAAATGAGCGTATTTAAATGAGCAAATTAATGAAACCGGGTAAGTGACTAGCGCGGGCTGTTTGGGGATACTTAAGTGAGCGCGGGGTTTTATGGGGCTACTCCGTCACAGAAATGTTTTGCCATCTGTGTCTTTAAAAAAAAAAAACATTCACGACTAATTTAAGATGACACTTTGGCTATTTTTCCGACATTAAGTATATTTAGGAATTAAACAGTTCTTATTCAGAACTGCAGAATTCTCTGGCACTGCCTCCACCTCTTCACAGTGGTTTTCCCCTGAAGTAAGAAGCCACAGAAACTACACTCAAATAAGGTTGTTTTTACACCAGGAAAGTCCGATAGTTCACTTGCTTTGGTCCAGACCAACTTTTTTTTTTTTTTTTTTTTGGTGCGGTTCGCTTTCACACTGCAGTTTTTTTCCCAAGTGAACCAACATCTATAAACAAAACCACGTGTGCTGAGGTCGCTTAGACATTGGACAGAAATCCGTGTCCAAACACCGTGTCCAAACATGGAAAGAGGAGAATAATGGTGTTACGTGCTGTTTTCAGTGTAGCCTTAGCGATATAGTTTGCTCAGTTTTTACAGTTCGCACAAATGTTTGAGCAGCATCGTGAGGTTTACACTATTTTACAATCAATTTCCAAACGACCAAGACACAGGGCAAGACGGCTACAGAGGACAGCGCTCATGTGCGCATCAAGTTCTGACTCTTGCTCTTCACGCAAAACGTAAGTAAGCCTCGTAAGTTTCGTTTTGTTTCGTCAGCCTCGGTTTCCCATAATGCTCGACATACGACGGGAGCTCGTTAAGTACAAAAAGCCAACTTGTGTCGGATCGAGTCCGGTCTGCATTCTCACCTCAAACGAACCGCACCAGGATTCGAATGGAACCGTGCTGAGACTGAGCTTTTTAGGTGGTCTCGGTTCGCTTGTTTGCTCCGGATCGAGATTTTTGGTTTTTATTCACACCAGCCCAAAAGGTCCGAATCAAAGGAGCAAACGAACTCTGGTTCATTTTAAACGAACCAAACAAGGCAGGTGTGAAAACGACCTAAAAGACTTTTGTCAGTTGCTCTGAAAAACCTGTTTTAGTGGAGGAGAGTCTCTTCCGACTCGCTTCCATGGAAATGTTGACTATAATCTTCTACAGAATAACTAGAGAGTCCGTAGTGTTTATTTCACACTCTTAATGCTGCTCATATTTATGAAAGACTAATGAGTTTCTGTAAATGATGAATTAGATTAAGATAAGTTAAGTTAAGTTAAGATTCCTTTTTTTTTTGTGCCCAGAAAATCGGTCTGTGTAGCTTAGTTTATGCAGGCTCCGCGCGTTTTCAGCGAAAAAAACTCCCCCTGCTCCGGGCGCACGGTCCTGAGCCTCAGTCCCGGTGCCACATCTCCTCTGAGACGCACCGACTCCGTCTGTGCGTAACGTGTCCCCCCCGACGGCTTACGCGCGGAATACGCGCGGCCCAGAGCCGAACTGCCCATGGTGAGCCGCGGGCTTGGTGCATTAACCACACCCTTACATGAATCCGTTAAAAATGTCCCGCTCCCCCCCGCCCCGGTCCCTCCTCCCCGCCCCTCTCAGCGCGCACTGACAAAGTGCGGTGATGATAAAACAAACTGAGAACCATCAGGTCCTCGGAAATTACAGTCTCACGCACGACCCCGCTCAAAACTTGAGAGCCCTGTAGGTGGCAGCGAGGAAATGGAGGTTTGATCTGAAAACCAAAACCTGTTGAGAAACTCTTGTTTCTGAATAAAAATGAATACAATGTCCCCTGTCCTGTACATCATTGTCCAAGTTGCACAAGCATAATCTGTGCCCTTTTTCTAGTTCTACAAGCACTTTCACTGTCCTCTGCCTGATTTCGCCCTTGCCTTTTTCAGAAAAACAGCTTAACCTGTCATATATGATCATTTTGTGAAAATTTACACACAGAGAATACATACAAAATTTATTATACACATATGTGATAATATATGTATCGAAAGTATTTGGTCAAACATATTTTGTAATTCATAGTCATTCCCAACAGACACAAAAAGTCAATGCATCACACATTCTGTGGTTCAGATACAGCTGCCTGTGATTACACACTTGGCCAGTAGGTGGTTTCATGCGCCCATGAAGCTTCGAGAAATGAACCCTTTCTCAAACCAATTGGCTCAAGTGGTTCAATGCCTCATGAGGCTTCATCTCACCATCACTAGACACAGACCAATGGAAAAAGGGAAAAGGTGAATTTATTTTACAAAAGTGGGATGCACGCTGGAATGCGGCTGGACCGGGTAGATATCAGGCTGGAGTGGGAGAGTAACTGGCTGGAGCAGGCGGGGATCTCTGGAGAGCAGAAAAAGCAGGTAAGTAGAAAATAATCCATAGTTAAGGTAGATAACACACAAAAAAAGAAGTTTAAGAGCCAAGAGGTTCACCATGGGTTGATGAAAACAATCTGTCAGAGTCTCGCTGATGAGCAGGCCTTAAATATCCAGAGATCTTGATTGCAGCAGGTGAGAAGGATCACAGGTTCCAGGAGACTCCACCCACACACACACAGGGGAAAGGATCGAGGGGAGCACAAGTCATGACAGAAAAAGTCCTGCTCCACCCCAGGATCAAACCCAGGACCTTCTTTCTGTGAGGCGAGAGTACTAACTGCTCTGCCACTGTGCCGCCCATTATATTTCTATTCTAGCAGATCATTTTTTCTGACTAAAGTTTAGTTTTCATACCTGACAGTTTGGAGTACTCACCTGCGGTCACGTGTTGCTGTGATGTGTCTGGTCAGATGATTTAAACAGGTTCTGGAGATGTCTTCTTACCTGTAAAGCTTCTTCAGGATAGTATCCTGGATGTGTCCGAGTAAAAAAGCCCCCTCATCCTGGTTTAGGCTGCGTCCCATTTATCTATGTCTTTGTCTTGCCCCTCGATATCGAGCTGAGAGGGCTCGGGGTACGAATGTTCACCTAAGAAATGGGACACCACTCGATCACCATTTGCGTCATCATCCCTTGCCATGTCAAGGATTACTGATAACGTCAGCTAAACAGACACCGCAACAACAGTTCACTAAAAGTAACATAGAACATAAGGGTCATAATTGTAAACCTGCTAAACTGTTAATCGCCTGCTAAACTGTTATTCGCCGGAAAAAAGATGGTTGCTCACTGCTCCTGAAAAGGATGGGTCAAGTGCAGAAGTCAAATTTCTCCCGTGTGTCACTGTGTGTCATTGTGTGTGAGACCAATAAAGGCTTAATCTAATCTTAATCTAATCAACTTCTGAAAATACATTTATGAGACTCCTTGGCTGGTCGATATGACGCTGCCATCCTGACCCCAAAACCTGCCTGCGCTTGTAGGCGTACCCCTTCGTTTCAAGTCTGGCCGAGAGCTTTCTTCGTTTCAAGGGGTATGTAGTCCGAGGTCGTGGCCCGAGCCCTTGATCAAAATTAGAATCGGGACACCCCTTGCACTCACATGAACGTGCAAAACCAAGGGGTAGGGGTAAGACGAAGAGGTAAGACAGAGAAATGGGATGCAACCTTAAAGGACTTCATCTGGCTCCTTAATCCAGTGACCATGTTTGTTTCCTTCTATCCTAACCATGTTTCCTCCGTCCAAGTCCAAAATGTGCTTCTCTCTTTCACAATCTAGTGAGGGCAGAGTGACCAGAGGAGCAGTGAGGGAAGACTGCATTATTCCTCATCGAAAAACTGTATTTGGTCAGTCTGTTTTCTCCGTCAGAGCGTCCCATCAGTGGAACTGTGCCTGAAGCCATCAGCACATCCCCCTCATTCTTTGCTTTTAAAAAGAATGCTAAAAAGCGGCTTTTAGAAACACAAATGTGTGAACACTAAAACTTTTATTGTATTTCTGTAATGTTATTGTACATTTGTGTAATTTTTAATGTGTAACTTTTTAAGTGTATTTTCTTTTAGGATGCCTTTTTGACATCTGGCAAAGGGACTACCGATGCAAATTAGCTCTTATCAGCTAACTCGGGCACATTTACATTGTTTTGATGTTGATTAATGTGCATTGTCACTTTTAGATAAATAAATAAACAATATCAGTTTTTCTTCTTCCAACTCCTTTTCGAGAAATGTGCTTTTCTGTTGTTTACAATGTACAGTATATATAATATGTATATGATTATTGTTCTGTCTTGGCACAAACTTGAAATAAATACAAATCAATCAATCAATCAATCAATCAAAAACAATGGCCAGAAATGGAGGTAACACGGTGATCGAAATATGTTATGTATTTGCCATTAATACCCCATAGAATGTGTATTGCTCTCTCTCAAATATGAAGTGTTAAAATGGTAAAAGTGACAGTGCAACAGTGGTACAAGTGTTTTTCCCATCTGTGTCTACAAAAAAAAAACATTCACAACAAATGTATTCAAAATGATGATTTTTTATATTTAATATTTAGTAAGAAAAAATAAAATCTTGTTTAAAAGCTGCAGAATTCTCAGCTACTGCCCCCGCCTCTTCATGGTGACATTTTCCTGAAGTAAGAAGCACATTTTCTTCTTCGTTTGTATTTTAAAGCCACAGTCCATAAGTGCCCAAACTAGACAAAATTGGACTGAAATAAAAGCTTTTGTTTTTATGTACCACTGAAGAGAAGACTGAAATCTGAACAGCTAAACTAATACAGGAATCTCATGCATTCCAGAACATGTTTGTACAGGTGTAAACTACAAGATATTTCTATAAAAAGACAGCATATTTTGTTGTTTATGTGAACAGGGAGACAGAGGAAGGAAGACGGTATGCATAAGAAGATGGTATAAATAGAGTAGAGACAGGAAGAGGCGTGTGTGAAGTTTAGTGCTGCTCCCAAACTTATTATAACAAAAGTTAGATTCATAAAAATATCACTGACAGCTAAACCTGGGATGTCATTATCTGTCATAAAGGCTTTAGTCATAGCTAAATCTAAAGTGACATGCTCATTTTGCTTTCTGATTAGATAAACATCAGAAAAATCCACTCTGAAAGTTGTGAAAAGCGCCGATAAACTCATTACCCTGAATAATTACGATGCTCGGAATTTTATGGTGAGAAAATTTTTTTGACCACTGCAAACTGTTTAAAATGAACTAGTTCTGCTTTTTTAAAGGTCCAGTGTGTAGGATTCGTGGCGCATAGGTGGATGGTGGCTATTGCGCTTCCTGTTTTAGCTACGGCAGACCTCGAGGGTCACCCGGGCACGCCGTAACGAGGACAGCTCATGTACCCGCGCACGAACGCGTGAAGCGCACCCGGCGCTACTGTATAAATTAAACGTGGTCCCGTTCACTGTTTTTTTTTTTCTTTTCGCATGAGAGCACACATTCCCGATCGTGTACCATGACAATCTACACATCAAATGAAACCTTACAGTCTCCTCTTTTTGACTATGCAATTAATTTCCCGGCACAACAATCACTCCCCGAGCACATGGGGCTTTTATACGTAAAAGCACAAAACGAGGTTTGTTACTTTGCTTACCTTGAAGGCTCTGCACAGGTCAAACTCAGTATTTCACCATAAGCTTGGCCTCAATCTGTCCGTAAGGATCCAGCGAATAAAATCCAGTAAAACAATTTAGTCCAAAACACGTGTTAGATCCATTACGACGTGTGATCTGGCAACATGCTTGTCGTTGTTTATCCAAACGCGTACTATCTCGTGTGAAAACAACCAGCCCTTGCCGAAGGCGAAGGTGGAGCCCAAATGTCCTTCTGCGGCTCTCGTAATCAAAATGGCTGCCTCTATATGGGGAAGATCCCCCTTTTATGCGACTATATCTAAGTCCAACAGAATACTTTGATTTCATGATGGAAGTGAAAAGGCTTGGAAAACACTGTATTTTTGAATGGGTATCTTCAATTTCGGTAATTAACGGGTAAAAATCTTACACACTGTCCCTTTAAATACAGTAAAACCAAAAAGGATATATAAGGATTATATATCCTTATAATCTTTGACACTCATGGATCATTGTGTTATAATTTTGACATTTTAAATCGCAATATTGATCTTAAACTACTGACTTCCACGTTAGAAACAAGAAAGAGCTGTGAAGCTGTCGGCCCCTTCCATTACATTACATTAGCAAAAAGCAGATTATTTATTTATTCTTTCATTTCATTTGTACCAAAAGTTGTTTGACGCCTAAATCTACACTGAAAATTAAATAAAAACTAGGTACATCAATCGATGACGTCTTGAAAAGATTACTCAAACAGCTACTAGAAACAACAATTTTGATTACGCTATAGCCAGACATTACAGAGACTGGAGCCAGAGTTCTGTTGCCTCCCTGAGGTTTGTGGGCATTGAAAAAGTGTCACAGAATCCTAAGGGGGGTGGGGCAGGATCACACACTTCTACCAAGGGAAGCCTACTGGATTAATGAACTGTCAACAACTGAACCTGGGGGACTGAATGAAGCACAGGATTTGAGTTGTTTTTTTGTAAATAGTCCTTGTAAATATTGCTCGTGTGATGTGTAAATAGATTCACGTTTTGTTTGTGCGAAACCTTGACGTCCAATTCAGGAAGCTTTGCATTGGTCTGCGTGTTGTAATGTTTCCTCTCCTTGTGTGTCTAACATAATTTAGCAGTAAAACTCGTTTTGGAAAACATGCGCAGAGTCAGGATGTAGCGTCCATAGCTCCAATTTATTGCTCCATAGGATGTTTAAGGCTAGTTTCCATCTGTAGTCCCACAGAACAGGGGTGAAAGTCGAAGTACACAAGGTACAAAACATGTAAAAACCAACAATGAAAACATGACAACAGAAGCAGTGACAGAATCAAAGCAGGACACAACAGTTTTACAAGGACTTCGAGTTAATAGATCTAATACAAAAGTGCTTTTAGTTACATGAGGTAGTTTTAGTAGTAAAGTGCTTTAGTTACATGAAGTAATTTTAATAATAATAAAGTGCCTTCAGTTACATGCTTCCAAAAGGGAGTAAAACTGTAAAACAGAAAGGAAAACTAAAACTGTACTTAGCACAGTGCAACACATATCCAAAGTTAGCCCAACTGCACAGGAATCATCAATGAGGCAAACGATCGATCCACTACCATACAAACATGCAATCATAAACAAAATCACTCCTCTAACAATCATCCTTCTCAAACAGGTCGAGGACACTATACCTCCCACACATACAAAGCAAAACTTACAGACGGTGAGGTCAAAAGCACGAACAAAAAGGCAGAGGATGAACCTGTGACTCATGAGCCACTGAGAACAAAAAACAAAATGTCTGACTTCCTGTCACAACTTCCTGTCTCTAATCAGACTTTCAAAATAAAAGTCTGTGAAGGAGATACAGTAATCCCCCGTTTATCGCGGGGGTTAGGTTCCAGAAATAGCCCGCAATAAGTGAAATCCGCAATATTTTACAATTATTATACATGTTTTAAGGCTGTAAACGCCTCACCACACACATTATACACCTTTCTCAGACTGGTATGAACATTTTCTCACATTTCTCTCTTGTTTAAACACTCAAACTTTCGTAGATTTTCATCAAAATGTATTAATAGAAGCGGGGGGTGGGGGGTGGTGCGCTCGGACACGTGCACCGTCACGAAACAAGGCAAAGATTTAATCCCGGTTTAGACCTGGCCTAGTCCTGGTTTAGACCTGGCCTAGTCCTGGTTTAGTCCTAGTTTAGTCCTGGTCTAGTCCCGGTTTTACAATTATTCTACATGTTTTCAGGTTAAAACCGCCACACACACACACACACACACACACACACACACACACACACACATTTTCTCACGTTTTTCTCTTGTTTAAACACTCAAACTTTTGTAGATTTTCAACAAAATGTATTAATAGTGACGCGTGGGGGGTAGGGTGACCACCGGCATGAAACAGGAAAGGAGGACACTTGTGTCCAAAAAGGAGGACAAAGGCCCTAAAGTGAGGACATCTTGTTTTTTTGGGGTTTTTTTTCCCTCGGGGAAAACAAAGAATGTGCGCTGAGAATGTGCACTGCTCGCACATTCTCAGCGCACAAGAAAACCTATGCAGCGCACTGTAAATCAGGGATGAAAGAGCTTTTAGCAAATCTCCGCTTTTTATTCAGCCGCGGGGTCATTTTTTTTATATCTGCAAAGTGCGAGCCGCGCGAGGGCTCATTGAGCTGAGGCGGGACCTGTTCCATCTCGCAGATGGCCATGCGGTCCACGGACTGCACTCAGGGCTGAGCGAGTATGCACCGCCTCGACTGCAGACTGAGACCACACTCCGAACCGTGCACTTTCTGAATTGGGAAACGGCGAACATCGCAGAGTAGCAAGTGTAAATAATGGGTGGGGATTTATGACGATTTATGCAACGAAAGGAGGACAAAACGTAAAAAAGGAGGACACGTGACAGACGGCCGGACAGACAGCTCTAAAACCGGACTGTCCAGACGAAATCCGGACGAATGGTCACCCTAGTGGGGGGAGACACGGCCAGACGTGCGAGGAGCACCGCCACGTCCCTGGACGCGATGCGACGCGCACCAACCCCTTGGAGAAGCTCCACACATGCACCCCTCATCATGGACAAATCCGTGACAGAGAAACGTGACCGGCGCGATGCCGCGAGCACAAGATAGAACCGCCGCGCCCGGACCGCGTGCTCTCAGCCCGAGCCACAAAACAGCCACACGAAACCAGCAAAGAGCGGTTTAGACCTTGTCTAGTCCCGGTTTAGTTCTGGGCTAGTCCCGGTTTAGTCCAGGGCCAGTCCAGGTTTATACCTGGTCTAGACCTGGTTTAGTTCTGGCCTAGACCTGGTTTAGTCCAGTCCAGGCGAAACAGTGAGGCCGCGAAAAGTGAACCGCGATAGAGCAAGGGTTCACTGTAAATGCAATCTACTGCAAAATCAATTATACAGAACACATTTTTAACTCTTTCACTGCCAGCCTGTTTTCAAAATCTAAGCCTGTAGAGTGCCAGAGATTCAGAGAATTTTCACTGATTTTACAAGACTCACAGAATACTGAGTTCTTTGACTATATAAACATGGCACACATCAAAATAAAGCCTAGACTCTCTTCTTTCACCTGGAAAAAAAATTATGTTTCTACCTTTTCGGTTCTCAAATAACTGATAGTAGAACATAGGGAAGTTTCAGCAAAAACACTGGTTTTTGAGCAAGAAATGGAGAAAACGAGCGTTGAGTTCAGAGAAGGATTTCGAGCAGATCAGTGACTTTGACATCAATATTTATTGATTTAGTGACACCTCAAACATCTAAAATAACAGAGAAAGAGATTTTTGATGACAAAGTACATTTTTTATTTACAAATATAAGAATATAAGGCTCTGTGAATAGTGCCAAGAGATGTTTACAGGATATAATATCTTTTCATATAAAATAGAACTTTGTTGAGGCTTTGTCTGAGGCCCAGAGTACAGACCCATAATAAAAACTAATACACACACACACACACACACACACACACACCTACACACACACACACACACACACACCTACACACACACACACACACACATATATATATATATGTACATACACACAAGCCCATGCATAAACCTTTACACACACACACAGCTACACACGCACGCGCACACGCGCACGCACGCACGCACGCACGCACACACACACACACACACACACACACAACTTCATTCATTACAATTACCATACAGCACCATTACTGCTCCAAGTCAGTAAACTTCTTTGGAGCTGTCGTAGTTCTGAGGAGACTCCCTGGTCCGCGCAGCGCACACAGGACACGCCCCCTCCTCGGGCACAGCAGATCTCTGCTCAGACCTCTCTGCTTGATCCGGCTTGTCTCTGCGATCCTCTGATCCAGGATCCTGGGTCCCAAGAGCGATCTGATCGCTCCATAGGCGCTGATCAACAGTTATCTGCTTTTCCGGGTTCGCTGGCCTCGCCATCTTACACACATCTATACACACACTGCACTCCTCCTTTCTTCCCCGGCTCTGATCGGCAAATAATGATACAAGATCGCCATCTACAGGTTGAGAGACGTGAATTACACCTCAAAAGTTGCTCCAGGCTGTAACCTAGCAACCCCCGCTGAAAAACGTGTTGAACGTCTATAGACGTTCTGGCAATCAACGGTTGGGTTCGCCCGAACGTCTATAGACGTCTCCGGCAGCCAATGAGTTAACATCTTAGGGCAAAACATTTGATGTTTTGATTTTTAATATAATGTTGTGTACACTGGATGATATGTCTCTGTTTTTCCTACTGTATATATGTATATGATTTTAAGGAAAAATACATGTGACTGGATGGTATGCAGTCCCACCTGGCACTACTCGGGTGATACCTATGGAAGAGGATTAAGGCCACATGAACAGATGTTTTTTTTTTTAATTTTGAGAAAAAAAATCTCAGATTTTCTGAGATTAAAGTCAGAATTTCTGAGAAAAAAGGTCAGAAATTCTGAGAAAAAAGTCAGAAATCTGCCATATGAAATCTGAATGACCAAGTTCGCGACAACGCCACTTCAAAGTACATATAGAAATCACAATACTGTGATTCTGTGCCAAGACAGCAAGGATCTCCTTGTTATTAAACCCAATTCCGAAATAATACTTATTTAAGACTTCCATGTCAGCAGCAAACATAAACCACTTCCGAGGCTCTGTTGTGATTCGTAGTAGTCTACTTCTGCTGTTTATGGCTATTTCTGACTTTTTTTTCTCCAAAATTCTGACTTTTTTCTCAGAATTTCTGATTTTTTTTCCCAGAAATTCTGAATTCTGAGATTTATTCTCAGAATAATAAAAATCAAATCTGTTCACGTGGCCCTAATCCTCTTCCGTAGATACCTGAGTGAACCTGATGACTCTGTAGAGGCGAAACGTTTTCTTCGCTCTAGCCTAATAAAGAATAAAGTCAAGCAAGTGTGCGGTAAACCTTATCTTTTGTTCTGGAATTGTTGAACGTCCCTGCTGTTACCAGCCCCTGGAAGCTGTGCAGTCTTGAACTTTTGAATGCACCAAATAGTCACTCTGTATTGACTTCATCTAATTCTATAATTGCTCCATTATATTTAATAAAGAATATATTGTAAAATAATTAACGTTTTCTAACTGTGGAGTCTGCAGAGAGTGTTATAGCTCTTTACTTCACAGTCATAATGGCGCTAATGTCAAGCGTGACGCAAATAATGAGTTTTTTAAAAGGACCAAGCATTAAAGGATTAAATATATTACACAAAAGAGCTAATGAGCTTTAAGCCATGTTATAATGTTTTTACCTCAACAGAACACACCTGGAGTTGTGTTTTGTTTCATTCACACATTGAGTAACCCTGGATTATTAGTCTGTATTGCCTGGGATCCAGAATACACACTACTTCAATACTTTACGAAAATGTGACTTTGGTCATCAGTGAATCTCTCGGATTTCAGAAGGTTGTGATTGACAGGTGCATTAGCCAATCAAGGACATGCGTGGTCAGTCGTATCCAAAAAAAGATATCACAGGGGACTGAAAACCGTCGCTGATTTCTGCAGAATCAATAAGCAAAGCACAAGGTAAATACTTTAAAAAGAACCCAAGAAGTTATGGTTTAAAGCTCACAAGAGTCAGTTGTACGTAAAAATAAGACCTTTAAAGACACATTGATCAAGAAGGAGCACTAGGAAGCAAAACACTAGGTCTACTCAGCTGAAGAAGTTTAGTGAAATATTATGTGGACATTAAAATCTGAAGGAGTTTAACAGATTCAAGTGTGATGTATAACAGTCATGGGAGGCTCTGAGGGAGATGGAATACATGTGTAAGAACTCCTACACGAGCAAATGAAGCTTTACACAACTCTATGTTTATAATAAGGTCGTTTTCACACCTGCCTTGTTTGGATCGTTTAAAATGAACCAGAGTTCATTTGCTCCTTTGATTCGGACCTTTTGGGCTGCTGTGAATAAAAACCAAAAATCTCGATCTGGAGCAAACAAGTGAACCGAGACCACCTAAAAAGCTCGGTCTCGGCACGGTTTCATTCGAATCCTGGTGCGGTTCGTTTGAGGTGAGAATGCAGGCCGGACTCGATCCGACACAAATTGGCTTTTTGTACTTAACGAGCGCCCGTCGTATGTCGAGCATTATGGGAAACCGAGGCTGACGAAACAAAACGAAACTTACGAAACTTGATTGTAAAATAGTGTAAACCTCATGATGCTGCGCAAACATTTGTGCGAACTGTAAAAACTGAGCAAACCATATCGCTAAGGCTAGACTGAAAACAGCACGTAACACCATTATTCTCCTCCTTCTGTGTTTGGACACATCGTTTTGACATGGCTCATTTCTGTCCAATGGCTGAGTGACCTCAGCACACGTGGCTTTGTTTATAGATGTTGGTTCACTTGGGGGAAAACTGCAGTTTGAAAGCGAACCGCACCAAAATAAATTAAAAAAAATAAAAAATTTGGTCCGGACCAAAGCAAGTGAACTATCGGACTTTCCTGGTGTGTTTTCCTTGTGTTTCCTAAGTGTTACATCTCATTCAGACTGCACTCTGTGACATGTGTGGGTTTTGTGGAGGTGTGACTGTAGACTGTCTAAAGAAGTGGACTCACTTTGTGGCTCGGGAGGCTCGCGCTTTTAGGGATGAATTTAAAGAGTTCCATATTTAGAATAGGAATTTTTTACAGACAAAATAGCATAAAAAAAAAAAAAAAACAGGACTAAACCAGGACTAAACCAGGGCTAAACCAGGACTAAACCAGAGGTAAACCAGGGCTAAAACCAGGACTAAACCATGGCTAACCCAGGACTAAACCAGGACTAAACCAGGACTAAACCAAGGCTAAAACCAGGACTAAACCAGAACTAAAACCAGGACTAAACCAGGACTAAAGCCGGGCTAAAACCAGGACTAAACCAGGACTAAACCAGGACTAAACCAGGGGTAAAACCAAGACTAAACCAGGACTAAACCAGGGCTAAAACCAGGACTAAACCAGAACTAAAACCAGGACTAAACCAGGACTAAAGCAGGGCTAAAACCAGGAATAAACCAGGACTAAACCAGGGGTAAAACCAAGACTAAACCAGGACTAAACCAGGGGTAAAACCAAGACTAAACCAGGACTAAACCAGGGCTAAAACCAGGACTAAACCAGAACTAAAACCAGGACTAAACCAGGACTAAACCAGGACTAAAGCAGGGCTAAAACCAGGACTAAACCAGGACTAAACCAGGGGTAAAACCAGGACTAAACCAGGACTAAACCAGGACTAAACCAGGGCTAAAACCAGGACTAAACCAGAACTAAAACCAGGACTAAACCAGGACTAAACCAGGACTAAAGCCGGGCTAAAACCAGGACTAAACCAGGGGTAAAACCAAGACTAAACCAGGACTAAACCAGGGGTAAAACCAGGACTAAACCAGGACTAAACCAAGACTAAACCAGGGCTAAAACCAGGACTAAGGTGTGTGTGTGTGTCCAGAGAGTGTGTGTGTGTGTGCGTGTGTGTACGTGTGTGATAACATATTATCCTGTGTACATCAATCTGTTTAAAAATCTCATATAGCCAGGCAACTGACCGCATCCCCAAAGTTCAAAATGCCCTGTTCCACCTTGTGAAGTCATTAAGTGGTTGTGTTAAAGGTGCATTACATAACTTTTTGGTTGAGGGTCCATCACCTGCTTATTTCTATGGAGATGTCTTTGCTCTGGCTGGAATGTTCCACAGTATGAAATTAAACAGCTCTACGCTACATTTACTCAATTACAGGTGGGTTATCGCTCAAACATGCCCCAAAAAACAGACATTCTGACTGTGAGCGGGGTCGCCTCTCCACAGATCTGACCTGTAACTTGGTCTGGTTTGGTCTCCGTGAAGATAGAAAGGTTGAATACCATACTGCGAAACACACCAGACAAAGCAATAAGATTTCCACAGAGAAAAGCATTTGAAGGAACCTCCACCAGAAAAGTTACACAATCCACTTTTTGAGGTTGATCGCTATTTTGGCCTCAGTTGAAAAGCTTTAGGTTTCAGTACTTTAGAAAAATCTTAAGTGGTTGCTTTTACTTTTGACTATTTTCTTTACTTTTTGTACAGTCGAGAAGGTTTCTAATTCTGTACTCGAGCACCAGTACTGAGGAGTGAAGCAGTTTCAATAAGGCCAAAACAATTCTAGTGAAGTTGTACGGAGTTTAAAAACACTGTGGAGCACTTCCTGTATTATCACTTCATGCCATCACAAGGAGGAACAGAAAAAAATACATGTTTTGTGTGTTAAACATGTGCGAATGAAACAAAACACAACTCCAGGCATGTTTGTGATGAGGAAACGACATTAGAACAGATCAAAATAGTACAATATGGGCCCTTTAATTAATCAATCAAACTTGAATGAACACAATTAGCAAAAGGTAAAGGCTGTAATTTCTGACATATTTTCCTCCACAAACAACAGAATCTCCTGTTTTATTCTGCGTAGAAACTGCTAACCCTGTAGTTTCCATCTGTACAAACATGTTCTGAACTTGATTCTTTTATTAGTTTGTCACTTCAGATTTCACTCTTACTCATGAATTCTTCTAGATGTGTTTAAAATTTGAACTTTGAACAGAATCCTATTATTAAAACATAAATAAACACATAATCTAATCGCAATGCTTGTCTGAAAAAATAACAAAAAAGTCCATTCAGGCCTAGTTCATATTATCGTTTTGAGAACACAAATAGGCGTGCAGGAAAAATTTGATGTGTCAGATCTTTTCAGTTCAGACATATGTTCATCACAAGTTTGCCAAGAGCTTTTCAACGCGAACAACTAAGGCAACTTTCAATGCAATTTTCAAATTATAAAAAAAAATGCATTCTATGGGAGTGAAATGGGATTCTTGTATTAGTTTAGCAGTTCATGTTTCAGTCTCTTCTCTGTTCCTCATGCTCCCGGACGCTCTGTGAACTGAATCCCAACTCCATTTAAATTCAAATACATTACATATGTTCTGTATTTACCTGGGTTCCACTGTTTGACCAGCCATATTTGAAATGTGTACCTTGAATATAAAGGTGCACGATGTAACATTTATGGTAGGGGTGTCAACACCTGCTTGTCTCCATGGAGATGTTATTGCTTTGCCTTGAATGTTCAGCAGTGTGTTGTTACACCAGTGGTTCTTAACCTGGTTCGATCGAACCCCAGGGGTTTGGCAGAGGTCAAGACCTGACTCCTGACTCATTTGATTTGCAGTAAATATTTATTATTTTTGTAGCCTGATGGAAATTAGAAAATGTGTGTGTGTTAAAATGTTAAGATAAGATAAGATAAGACTTTATTGATCTCACATAGGAGAAAAGGAGAAATTTACTTGCCACAGTAGCTCCAGGCAGAGAAAGTTTGAACAAGAAAGAAAATGCATGCAGGCAAGAAATAATAAAATAAGTAGAAGAAGAAGAAGAGAACTTTATTGATCTCACACTGGAGAAATTCTTCTCTGCATTTTAACCCATTTAACTCTGCATTTAACTCTGCATATATATATATATATATATATATATATATATATATATATATATTAGGAGCAGTGGGCAGCACACATTAGGGCGCCCGGGGACCATCTCCATGATCTTCTTGCTTCGGTTTGGTCAGGACCTAAGCTGGAGGTACCTATGGTGCATGTTTTGGGTTGGTGGGGGAAACCGGAGTGCCCGGACACGGGGAGAACATGCAAACTCCACACAGAAAGGCTCAGGCGACCCGGGGATCGAACCCGGAACCTTCTTGCTGTGAAGCAAGAGCGCTAGCCACTCAACCACCGTGCCGCCAAGTAAAAATAATAAAACAGTAACTAGGAGAGTATGGAAAAATACTGCACGTTTGGACTATATAGTGTATCCATCCATCCATCTTCTTCCGCTTTTCCATTTCTGGGTCGCGGGAGCAGCAGTCCAAACAGATCTGCTGCCCAGAACACAATGCACCAGCCCCCATGAATCCTCCCGCAGGTGGTGGGTCCACGGGAGGATGGCCCACGACACAACAGGCCTTAATGCCTATATAGTGTATACATTAATAAATAGCATAAATACAATAAGTTCTTTATTGGAGTATATAAAGTTAAAAAAATTAAAACTGTTTCAGTGTGGTAGTGTTAAAAATGGTCATGTCTTTGTGAATAGGTCTGTAATTTGTTGTGCATTCATGCATTGTGTTGGTTTTGTTCTTTGAACACAGTGATGTTAATGCACGGTTCATTTTGTGCACCAGTAAAACATATACCTATGCCTTGAATAAAAAACACAACATACAACATATACAAACACAACATATTTTATTTTTCAATAAAGAAGGGTTTGGTGAATGTGCATATGAAACTGGTGGGTCCAGTACCTCCAACAAGGTTAAGAACCACTGCGTTACACTAATCTGCACGGAGAAAAGCAGGTCTGTTACAGGTCAGATCTGTAACATAGACAAGTTTAAAGCTCCAGTAACTGATTTTCCAAAGCACAGAAGGAGGTTTTTACATCTATCTCATTTGTAGCTGTCACAAACCATTTGGCACATTGTTAGTATTCACATGCATTCATTTTTGGGCACGTGCTTGTCTTTAGAACAGCCATGGCAAAGTGGAACTGTGGTGGACAGTTGAGTGGAGCCCTGCTTTGAGGCTGATGAGAAACAAAAATATTTTATTATTATCTGCAATGTGCAGCAGTCTCATTATGTCCTAAAGAGCTGCCTTTATGATATACTGTTGGTGGAACACACAAAATTTTATATTTTGCAAACAAAATCTTTAAAGCTACCATCTGCAATTAGACCGGCCAAGCCACTGCTGTTGCATTCTCGCAGATCACCAGTAGTGCTGTCTATGTACATCCAGCAGTGGACCAGCTTTGTCGTGACAGAAGAAGACCGGAAACTGAGTCTGAACAATTGCCAGGTGAAATGAGGGAGTAGGGGCCAGATGAGGGAGAAAGGGTAATGGGTTTCACATCTACTGGTGAAGAAAAAAAAAAAAAGTACTTGTAGATGGCTTTAGCTGTTTGTTTGTTCATCTGTTTGTTTGTTCGTCTGTTTGTTTGTTCGTCTATGTTTTTCTTTTTCTTTCCCCTCTGTTGGCAGCACGGTGGCTGAGTGGCTAGCACTCACTCTTCACAGCAAGAAGGTTCGGGTCGCCCGGGCCTTTCTGTGTGGAGTTTGCATGTTCTCCCCGTGTCTGGGTTGGTTTCCTCCAGGCACTCGGGTTTCCCGCATCAACCCAAAACATGCACCATAGGTAAAATCCTCCAGTTTAGGAACTGACCAAGACTAAACAACAAAATCTTGGGGATGGTCCCCGGGTCAAATGTAGAAACAATTTCTCCTGTGTGAGATCAATAAAAGTCAATCTTCTAATCCTTAAAGGTACAGTGTGTAGGATTCGTGCCGCATAGGTGGTGTAGGTACCATGCACTTCCTCTTTTGGCTACGGCAGACCTCGAGGGTCACCCGGGCGCGCCGTAATGCGGACAGCTCGCGTACCAGCGGGCACCCGGCGCTGTGTGAGCTCTCGCCGACAACTACGATATAAATAAAACGCGGTCTCGTTCACTGTTTTTTTTTTTCTTTTCGCATGAAAACACACATTCCCGATCGTGTACCATGACAATCTACACATCAAATGAAACCTTACAGTCTCCTTTTTTTGACTATGCAATTCATTTCCCGGCACAACAATCAGTCCCCGAGCACATGGGGCTTTTATATGGAAAAGCACAAAACGAGGTTTGTTACTTAGCTTACCTTTGAAGGCTCTGCACAGGTCAAACTCAGTATTTCACCATAAGCTTGGTCTCAATCTGTCCGTAAGGATCCAGCGAATAAAATCCAGTAAAACAATTTAGTCCAAAACACGTGTTAGATCCATTACGACGTCTGATCCGGCAGCATGCTTGTGTTGTTTACCCAAAACCACAAGCCTTGCCGAAGGCGAAGGCGGAGCCCAAATGTCCTTCTGCGGCTCTCGTAATCAAAATGGCTGCCTATATATGGGGAAGATCCCCCTTTTATGTGACTATATCTAAGTCCAACAGAATATTTTGATTTCATGATGGAAGTGAAAAGGCTTGGAAAACAATGTATTTTTGAATGGGTAACTTCAATTTCGGTAATTAACGGGTAAAAATCTTACACACTGTCCCTTTAATCACTGTAAGGTGCTTTGTGTTACATTTTGTATGAAAAGCGCTTTATAAATATTGTTTGATTGATTGATTGATTGATTGATTTAATGCCATACTGTGGAACATGTGTAGAATCCCTCAGTCATCCAATTTGATAAACTGAATTTCTCCTTTTGTCATACTGTGAAACATTCCAGGAAATAACATCTCCATGAAGACATGGCGTACCACCCACCAGAAAAGCTCTATGGTCCTTTTCTTTACAGAAGAACACCCTGTAGCCTAGCCCAGATGCCCTCCCTCTGACCATTTAAAGCACATAGTGCAGATTTATCCGTTTAACCCGGTGAGACATGGTGCTGTAGACGCTCACAGACACAGTTTCACCATAATTCCCGCACACTTTAGCTCGAGCTTCTATCATTATGTAAACTGGAGAATGAATCATATCCGTCGTCGTTGGCAACCCCATCCAATCCGAGGAGCAGGGAAGTGTGGAAGCGCTGGTGGTCTTTGGGAGCATCTGTGCACTTTCAAATCAATGATTGGTATTTGTGGGCGCGTTAGGCTGAGATTCTCCGGCAGGGTCAGTGCAGATTGGATGTCAGGAAGCAGGAGCTTTCCAAAGGTCCACACACGCGCTCCTCGATTTATGTGCTGCCAGCCTCTTCTGAAAGCAATAACGGAATACAGTTTTTTCTCTTTTACAATAAGGTCACAGAAAGATGAAGAGCTTGTCCATGTTAAAGCGGCGAAGAGAAAGTACGTGCTTAAATTAAAAAAAGCAGAATATTTTTGAGTGTAGGCTAGCTGTGTTAAAGGTGCATTGTGTAACTTTTATGGTGGAGGGTCCGTCAAATGCTTTTCTCTTTGGAGATGTTATTGCGTTGTCTGGAATGCTTCACAGTTTGGTATTAAACCTTTTTATCACCATGGAGACCAAACCAGACCAAGTTACTGGTCAGATCTGTGGAGATCTGATCTGTGTCAGAATGCCTGTTTTTCTAGGCATCTTTGAGTTATAAACCCACCTGTAATTGAATAAATGCAAGGCTGATCTGTTTAATGCCATATTGTGGAACATTTGAAGCAGAGCAATAATATATCCATAATATATTATAATATATCCATAGAAACAAGATGAGACAGACCCTCAACCAAAAAGGTAGAGTTACAGTTAGTTAGTTAAAGGGATATGCCCCCCCCCCAGGTCAAACTTGGGCATCTCCCCACAGTCCAGAGACTAAAATAAGTGATGGAAAGCGTTTTCCTGGTCACCCAGCCATTGTCCGAGTCTGTCAGCACTGACCGCCGCGCACAGCTGCAGCTACTCCGCGTTAGACTGGAGGCTAACGTCGCCAGAGAAAGATTTCGGCCAAAAGGAATTAATTTGCTCGATGCTTTTCCCAATTACTTTCTGTGTAGTGCGCATTCATATCGAGTGCAAATAAATGTGCAAATCAACACGGAGAGCTTGACTTGGTCATTTTGGGTGGGAACTATTTTTCAGTGCGGAAAAACAGAGCCGAAGCACACACCACGCTGCGTAACAGGGGAACTCCCAACGTGGTGCGTAACAGGGATTCCCCTGTGTGCTTCGGCTGTGTTTTTCTGCACTGTAAAATAGTTCCCACCCCAAAATGACCAAGTTTTTTCCTTTTCCTTCTTTCACATCCCTACTTTCCTTACTTGTTAATATATATATATATATATATTTTTTTTTTTTCGTCATTATTATTATTAGTAGTAGTACTTTATTTTATTCTATTTATTACATTTATTTTTATTTATTATTTTTTTATTAAAATGTATATTTTTTATTGTAATTGTATTTTTATTATTATTATTATTATTGTTATTATTTATTATTTTTTCTTTTTTTTCCTTAAATTTTAGAACATTTGGCCAGTGGGTGAGCGGCAGTAGCTCAGTTGATAGAGCATTTGTCCGTTGATCCAGACATTGGCGGTTGGCGGTGCGATCCCAGCTCCCACAGATGAGTGCTGCCGTTATGTCCTTGGGCAAGACACTTAACGGCTGTGACTGTCCGGTATGCGGTGAGGCGCCTGAAGACCTCCTCCATCTGGCCGCCCGGTGTCCTGTCGTGCGGTGGTTCTGGACCCGCCTGCTGGACCTTCTCGCTCGGAGGCTGGCATTGAGGCTCCCACCGCCGGCAGCCCACGGAATCGATGACCCCGAGCTCTGGTTCTGCCTCTTCGGACCTGTCCAGCAGCGACCTCGGGGGTCGGACGCCGCCATGGTCAACTGGGACGCCGTCCACCTCGTCCTGTCCATGGCCAGGTATTCTATCTTCGTGGCACGGAACCACCACCTCCACGACGACCGCGCAGCAGAGCACTGGCCCCTCTTCACAGCGCTCCTTAGTCATAGTTTGCTTTATTGTCGAAAAACAATCATGTACATGTACATAGAATGAATTCGAAATTTCGTTTCCCCACTAACCAGGCAGGACAGTGATAGAGTGGGCTAGGGGAGGGGCCGCTGCACTTGCGCGCGCCGCCGACTGGGAGATGCAGAACAGAAAAGATGCAATACAAGTACAATCAGTGACAATTTAACAACAGTGACAATTTAACAACATGACAGAAAAAACAATTGGAGATATAACATAAGGTGATCTTTTTTGTTGGTTACATAAGGAAGGGGTCAGATTGGAAATCAATGAAGTTGATTGAACCGAGAGCAGAGATCAGACCTTTCTAAAGACAGGAATTCTACTATTGTTTCTGTTTCCAGTGACAGTGTAAGAGTGTGTGCTATGTTTATGTAGAGTCCAGATAACAAACCACATTCTGTGGCCTTGGCCTTGTTTATGCAGGGAGGCTAAGTCAAAACACAGATAACTGTTTGGGACCGATTTTCACAGGAGAGAATAATAGAATACATTTTTAGAGACCCAGGTAAATAATTTAGACTGAGCTCGGGTGCCAGACCCCCATCTTCATATCGCCATGAAGATTCATGAGAGATCTCATTAGTTCCTCTTGGCGCACAGACTGCACTGCATTGGCTTTACACAGTTCTGACACCATCCCCGTGATGATATCCTTAGCGCCCACATTCACCATCTCCACTCCGCAAGAGAAGTGGAGTTCCACAGCACCTTCACCCCAGACAATACTCTTTTCTCCGTCTCCCAGACCAGTTCTCCTTGGTTGGACTTCTGACCCCTGCCCCCCTCCGCCCTTGCCCCCCTAGGCCCTTATACCCAGTGGTGTTTGTTCCCGTGCCCACATCCCCCGTTGTGTCTTCTGAGTACTTTGCGAATGTTATTGTGGTTTTAAGGATATGTAACTTAAATAATAAAAAAAAAAAAAAAACTGTCTGCGTACACTGGAAGAGCCCCCATGACACAAAGTACATCAAGGCTGGTTGCGACGTGGGGCCATCCTCCCATGAACCCACCACCCGTGGGGGGATCCATGGGGGCTGGTGCGCTGTGATCTGGCAGCGGACCTGGACAGTTGCCCCCGCGAAGAAAATGAAAAAAAAAAAAAGGCCAGTGGGTGGGGGATGGGGTGGATGACATTAAGGTATGTCCTGTATTACTGTCACAGCTGTAATAGCACTGTTCAATACAATGCACTCTGTTTATCTGTTAATGTTGAAAATGTTCAATAAATAAAGTTGGAAAAAAAACATACCTGAAGTTTTGTTTTATTTCATTCATACTACATTATAACGCAGACCACAAAACAGCACAACACGGGCCTTTTAAGAACTACATTCTTTACATCATCTCTCTGTACCAATACTTACTTCGGTATCGACTTGCTCTAATCGTCTTTTCATCCCATTACGTTTAATAAAGCATATTGTTAATTAATCACTCTTTTCTTTCTCTTTCTCTCGCAAAAGCTGTTTACTTCACACTCTTAATCCCGCTAACGTCAACCATGAAACGATCTTATGATGACAATAATGAGTTTCTGAAAAGGACCAATAAAGCCTTTATTTAGCCCGTGCCCCGCCACTCCAGTCCATTACAACACCGTTAATTAGCTTATCCACACTGTGTGCACTGTGAGCGGGAAAGCAGCCCGTTCTAAAAGTAATCGTAGTTTAGTTTAATGGTCCTCGCGTGTGGTGCATATTTCCTTTATTTCCCCAGTGTTTGGCCTTGTGTGTGTGTGTGTGTGTGTGTGGGTAGATTGGACAATGGCCTGGGCGCTGCAGTGGTTCCGGAGCGGGCGTCTCAGTCAGCTCATTTCCATCCAAATGTCGGATTTGATTAATCACCTCGCGGCCCAACCCTGCAGCCGTCCAGACCGGAGCCAGCACCATGGAACAGGACAGCTGAAGGCGCTCTGGTGGGGAGAGGAGAGGGCTGTGGGAGCGTGGAGAGTGGAGTGGAAAGAAGAATGCTGATGACATAAATTTGAAGAAGAAATAAATGTTAACCTGTAATGTTTCGCTTCATTTAAGGACCCTGTATTATGTCCATTTGGGTCTTGTGAGCTTTAAACCATGTTAGAATGGTGTTGCCTCTTCAAAAACATACCTGGAGTTGTGTTTTGTTTCATTCACACGCTTGAGTAACCATTTATTATTATTCTGTCTATATCTGCAAGGCTCAAAATGCTCTTTTACACCTTTTCCAAAAACAGAGAAGGTTTACCGCACACTTCCTTGACTTTATCCTTTATTAGACTAGAGCAAACAACGCGTTTCGCCTCTACAGCGTCACCAGGTTCCCTCAGGTATCAGCCGAGTAGTGCCAGGTGCGACTAAATACCATCCAGTCACGTGTTTTTTTCTTTAAAGTCATTCTTTTTTTGAATACAATCTATAATACATATATACAGTAGAAAAACATAGAGAGACATATCATCCAATGTACAGTGCACAGCATTATATAAAAAATCAAAACATCACAAACAAACATTACAACACGCAGACCAACGCAGAGCTTCATGAATCGAACGCAAACATTAATCTATTTACACACCACACAAGCAATATTTACAAGGATTATTTACAACATTTACAACTCAAATCCTGTGCTTCATTCAGTCCCCCAGGTTCAGTTGTTGACAGTTCATTAATCCAGTCGGCTTCCCTCTTTAAAAGTTGTTTGATCCTCTTACCCCCCCTTAGGATTCGGTGGCACTTTTTCAAAGCCAACAAACCTCAGGGAGACAACAGAACCATGGCTCCGGTCTCTAATGTCTCGCTATAGCGTAATCAAAATTGTTGTTTCGAATAGCTGCCTTCTGTTCAGCAATTCTTAACTTTAGATTATGTTTAGTCTGGCCAACATACATAAGGCCACAAGGGCATATAAGCACACAGATGACATGAATAGTGGAACAATTCATGTCCTTACACCTTGTCATGAAGTAGTTTTCATGTTAACAGTGACCTTTTGCCTTTTGTTCATTAGAGATTAACAAATCTTCTTTAGTATGTACAGTCACAATTGTACAGGTTGTGGCTGTGGCTTCTTTTCGATCTGGCATCTCAAAGAGGTGAAGGACATGTCACTGTTCTGGAACCACCTCCAACCCCTACCCCTGTCCTCCCTTCACCCCACCAACTGCAGCTCTGACAGGACTGCAGCGACATAAGGGCCCGCTGACCTCAAGATGAAGGTTCAATCCTGTTCCTCTTCCTTTTATTTTTTACATTGCATCTCAGTTGATTAACATTTATTAAGAGGAAGTCATAGACACGTTAGATGTTGCAGCATAACACAGTTTTCAGTGTGCAGAGCAGTCTGGGCTTGGCTGAGGCCTTGGCTGTGGAAGCTTCAGCAAAAGGCCTTGGCTGTGGAAGCCTCTACAAAGGGCCTTGGCTGTAGAAGCTTCTGCAAAAGGCCTTGGCTGTGAAAGGTTCAGCAAAGGGCCTTGGCTGTGGAAGCTTCAGCAAAAGGCCTTGGCTGTGGAAGCTTCAGCAAAGGGCCTTGGCTGTGGAAGCTTCAGCAAAAGGCCTTGGCTGTGGAAGCTTCAGCAAAAGGCCTTGGCTGTGAAAGCTTCAGCAAAAGGCCTTGGCTGTGGAAGCTTCAGCAAAAGGCCTTGGCTGTGGAAGCTTCAGCAAAAGGCCTTGGCTGTGGAAGCTTCTGCAAAGGGCTCCACACATACACACACTTTTCCACATGAAGAAACAGGTTCATTTGATGTTTTCAGATTTAAGTTAAGCTATTTATTTAAGTAAAGTCATTACTCTTCTCTGAATTTTGGTTTGTTAAAATTGTCGCATAAAGAACCATCATGGAGCCAGTGAAACTCCACTCTCAGGGTCCTTTCTGACCTGGAGGAGGCCGGTGGTCTTAGACACATTTAGCATTTTCTATGAAGAGCAGAGGCACAGGAGAATCCCTGCTGGACCATTTATATCACATGGCCAGGGAGCAGATCTGTGACTGAGGAAAGAAGTGAGGGGAGGCTGGAGCGTGAGATTGACAGGTGGATGGGTGCAGCGTTGGCAGTGATGTGGTCGCTGTACTGTACCGTTGTGGTGAAGAGGGAGCTGAGCCAAAAGGCAAAGCTCTCGATTTACCCTCAATCTACGTTCCTCCTCTCACCTATGGTCATGAGCTCTGGGTAATGCCCGAAAGGACAAGATTGCAGATACAAGCGGCTGAAATGAGTTTCCTCCGCAGAGTGGCTGTGCTCTCCCTTAGCGATTGGGCAAGGAGAAGACCCAAGACCAGGGAAGACCCAGGACGCGCTGGAGGGACTATGTCTCCCGGCTGGCCTGGGAACACCTTGGGGTCCCCCCGGAGGAGCTGGAGGAAATGTCCAAGGTGAAGGAAGTCTGGGAGTCCCTTCTTAGACTGTTCCCCCTGCCCGGATAAGAGGAAGAAAATGGATAGATGGATGGAGGTAAGAAGAAATATTATCCATACGCTATGTTTTATCTATCCTTCTCTTCACAAATGTTCAGACTCCCATCAAGTTCTCAGAAACATTACCGTCTTTGCAGCTCGTATATCAGTTTATCCTACATAATATAATTCTATGTTATTTTATTAAAGAGGGGATCACCATGTTACATTTTATTGTTTTGAAAATGCTATATTCCCTATATGACATGTATTTTATAAGTTGTCAGGTTGTTATGTAGAGTTTTGTGTATTTATGGAGAATTGTCGCATGAGAATGGGTGATGAAGGGTTGTGGGTGGAGAACTGGACAGAATCTTGCAGCTAATAATAAAAGTTACATCCAGTATTTCACGCACTGGTAGAATAATAAAAATGAATTGGTCAATGAATGGATTGAATTCTTTCAAACACTGAATTACATTAAAGCACAGTCTGTCATTTTTTCATTCTAGTCATTCCAGTGGGTTCACCTTTTCACTTTTTTCGCTGTTTATAGTTTTTTAAGTTTCTTCAATGACTCGTCGAAGAAACTTGTTATGACTGTCAGGTCAAGAGGGACCTGAAAACAGACTTCCACCTCGCTGCTCGTCTGAGAACTTCAATAAACCGGCCAGCTGTGCATTCTGTGAACTGTCAGAGGGCATTTAAGTGTCTTTTTTTTATTTGTTTGTTTTTTACCAGCCTAAAGAAATTAAATGTAAGAAAAAGTCTATGGTGTTAAAGAATTATGACAGTCAGGAAATGTAAAGTGCCATTACTGTTGCATTTACAGGTATTTAACTTTATGTTTTCATTTAAATAAATTATCTATGTTTATATTTGGGATGTTTTATCTGTTGTATGTTTGCTCAGCTGTACAATATGTTTAAAGGTCATGTTATAACCTCACCAGAAACATACTGTACCTGGAGTTGTGTTTTGTTTCATTCACACGTGTTTGAGTAATCCTTTATGTGTGAATGAAACAAAACACAACTCCAGGTATATTTTTGGAGGAAACATTTGAACATAGATCAGAAAATAGCAAAATATGGGCTCCTTAAAGAAATATCTGTAAAAAAGCTTTAACTGACACTTGACCTCGACCAGAGTAATGGCTTGGGCTCACATGGCCATTACAATATAAATTTGTGTAGTACAATAACGATTAATAATGATTAAGAATACAGCAGATTTGGTGTTACTTGGGTCATGTGTTGTGGTGGGTGTCTCCATGGTGATACATTTAGGACGATATTGGTGCCAGATTAACCAGGCTCACACCAGATTAATGTGTGGCAAAAGGAGAAATTGAATTCGTCAACTGGACAAAAGTTTATTTGGTCTACTCCATTCAGTGTAGTGAAGACTGCAGTGAGCGCTACACTGGAGAAACAAAACAGCCACTTTACAAGAGGATGTACCAACACAGACGAGAGAGCCAGAGTGGACCTCAGTCTGCCGTACATCTCCAATTAAAAGATCTTGGCCAGAGAAAAGGCCTGGTTTGAGAGGGGAGTTAAAGAGGCTATTTTTGTCAAGAAAAAGAACCCTTCCTTGAACAGAAATGGAGGTCTCAGACATCATTTGTCTCCCATTTATAACTCTATCCTCAAACCTAAATCAAAACAAACAAAGAAAACAATAGGGCAGCAGGTCAGGTCCAGAGGTGTAACCACCATTATGGTCCTGAATGGTTCTGCTAACAAGACCCACACTCCACTCCCACTGCAGATCTAATAGGCCCACCTAACTAACACAAACTGTAAACAAATAGGTGTGGCAGTCTCAATTTCACTGTAGTTAGCTCCTCCCTTCAGGCAGATATAGGCAGTGTCCCCCAGCGTCTGACCAGAACTGAAGAAGCAGCTTGGATGAGCTGAGAAATGTATTCGACCAAATAAACTTTTGTCCAGTTGACAAATTTAATTTCTCCTTTTGCCATGGATTCTACCTGGACGACTGAGAGATTGTAGACACAGATTGATGTGTGTCACTCTGAATTAAGTTCTACACATTATCAGTTGTAGACAGTGTTAACTAAATGCACTGGGCTTATTTATAGCACGTCTCTCAAATGCAGAAGATATCTCTTGAATATCCTCATAACATTCTGAATGAAATCTCTCATCTTTACCTCAGACACAAGGGGAGTGTTGCACATTATATCAATCAAATCAAAACTGCTATAGAAAATTAAAAAAAACAAACACTTGACACCTGCACCTGACCAAACCAAACATGTTCTTAAATTCATGGGATTCTTGGATTAAATTTAGCAGTTCAGATTTCTGTCATCTCTCAAACGTTATGGCTTGCAAATCTCAATTGCAGTTTCAATATGATTTTTTTCCCCCAGATTTGTGCAGAGTTCGTTTTATTCTTTGCTTGTTGAGTCTGTAGACTTTTGCGCTGTTTCTCAGTCCTGTTATTTTTCTCTTTCTCTCATACTTGATTTTGACACAAACGCACCATGTGTTTCTCTGATTGGTTAATCCCGTGTCAGTCAAGCCCATGGGAATTTTGAGAACTTTTCCTGTGCTGCCAAAAAGTCCACGCTTGGTTTTGGGTGAAAACAGAAGTTTGTGTATACTGGTTTTTCTCATAGAATAAACAGGCAGCCTCTTCCTACCCCTAACATTTACCTTGTATTGGGTTATCTTTAGATGTAACTTAACTCCAGTATTTATTTCATTGGATTTCTTATAGTTAAATCAAATCTTTGCAGTCTATATTGTAGAGTTTAAACTCATGTGGGACAGTGCTTGTGGATACGTGTCGATACGTGTTTAGCTCTGCCCGATGAACCTGTAACACCACCATTTTTGTGCTATTTGTGATAGATTTTTGTCTAGTTTTATGAAATATAACTATATAATATAATGACAGGCGGATCGGTGCAGTGTCGGCAGTGATGCGGTCGCTGTACCGGACCGTTGTGGTGAAGAGGTGAACCAAAAGGCAAAGCTCTCGATTTACCGTCAATCTACGTTCCTCCCCTCACCTATGGTCATGAGAAGATCACGGATACAAGCGGCCGAAATTAGTTTCTTACGCAGAGAGGCTGGGCGCTCCCTTAGAGATAGGGTGAGGAGCTCGGAGTAGAGCCGCTACTCCTTAGTGACGGCTAAATGAAGCCCCATGAACCATCTGAGGCTTTCAGGCAATTGTACCGGTACAGGAGTCAATGCCTCGCCAAGTGATGCAATATGTTCAACTATACCGTCTTGTGGACAAAAAAAAAAAAAAATGTAACACATGTAAAAAGAGAAACCAAATGGAATCATGATTCATTTAAAACATCACACTCGGTGGTTGCATTTATCAAATAAAAAAGATCCTTAATTCTCTAATCTTCTTCTGCATCAAGTATTTATTTTAAGCACTATCCACATCAAACACAAACACCTCAGAGAGAGAGAGGGACAGACAATCAACATGACTATAAACTGTCCCAGTGCCTATCTTGCTTCTCTTGCTTCTTCTGATCCACTCTCTGAACCACTTCAGCAGTGACATGATCCATGCAATTTGCTTAAATAATACAAATATAATTTTTTAGCTGAAAGAATGTTGAACTGACTGTACATCATATTCAGTGAAAAAAACTACTGTATTTTCCGCACTATAAGACGCACCTAAAAGCCTTAAATTTTCTCTAAAGCCGACAGTGCGCCTTATAATCCAATGCGCCTTATATATGGATCAATATTGGTTAATCATGGCTACCGTAGTCAGCCACTACTGTAGCTTCTATTCTATGCGCCTTATAATGCCTTATATATGAAAACAGTTTTAAAATAGGCCATTCATTGAAGGTGCACCTTATAATCCGATGCGCCTTATAGTGCGGAAAATACGGTAATACAAGGATATACGTACGTTACACGGCCATATTCTGGTAGTAAAACCAAAAAGCTTCTTTTAGCATGTGAAAGTTAGAGTAAAGTGAAAGTGAATTTAAAAAAAAGCAAGCAGTAGCCTATGAAGTGAAGTGCCACAAGGTACTACGCACTTTTATTTTGAAAAGTGACACGTAGACTAAACAAGTCACGTGACCGGTGGGAAGTGAGGCTTCACTTTATGCCGGTCACGTGAGCCGTTTCCCAATTCAGCGAGTGCACGGTTCGGAGCGTGGTTTGAAGGGGATGTGCGTCATATCTGTCGCGACAACTGCTGTTCCATTTCGTTTTTGTCCCATGCACAATTAACACGCGGTCCGAACACCGCAGTCGTTTCCATGGAAATCGGGGCGTGGACCAAGTGTGCAAAAATGCACACTTCGCACACTTAAAAGCCCCAGCATGCACAGCGCGGCAGGATATATGACTACAAAGATGGACTCGCCAGCACCATCGCCGTGTGACAGTTGCAACTTCACTATAAAATGTGTGTACTGGTTCACCTCACCTACAACTATGCTACATGAAACTCTTCATAAACTACGCTAAACATGTGTGACGGTAGCTGTAACGGCATAGTTCACGGCACCTGTTTTACCGTTCACATGCTTTTTCCCTTACACTTCTATATTTCCTTTGCTGTTGTAATGCTGGATATTCTACAGTATAACCATGTCCTAATTTGAAGTATTACTAGTCGCAATAGAATAATATTTTTGTCTTTAGGGAACAAGGAGCAGACCACCCGGCTGAGCTGAGGTGGGACCTGTTCCATTTTGCAGACGCACATGCAATCCACGGACTGCACTCAGGGCTGAGCGAGTGTGCACCGCCTTGAAAGCAGGCTGAGACCACGCTCCAAACCGTGCACTCTCTGAGGCTACGTTTATACGGCGACGATCAAAACAGAAGACGCAAAAGTGGCGTCTCGTCTTCAATTTTTTTATCCCCGTTTAGACGAGCGTTCTCAACAGGAAATGTTTGTTTATACAAAGACGCAAAAGTGGGCGAATTCGATTGAATATGCATGCCAGGCCGCTAATATAATGTCAGAGCTACCTTTTTCAGGACACCGACAGGGGCTCTCATTACGGTTGTTTCGCCCTCGATGTAGGGTCGGAGCTCTTCGCTTAATGCAACAAGAGCTTGTTTAGTTTAGTTTAGTTTTAGTTTTATAGTTTAGTTCTGAAGTTTTCCACCCAAGCACTGTCAGCAACTAATCCATTCTCAAAATTGTCCCACCACTGACTGGTTCTGCCCGGTCTTATCCAAACTCGCCTCTGTCACCTGCGACGTATTGTTATTGTTTTTACCGGCTTGGCGCATCAGGTCAGGTGTATGCGACGTGAACATGTTTTGCGCTTCTTGCCGTTTAGACGGAGACGCGACCCAGGCCGTCTTCAAAACTCCACACTCTGGAAGGAGTCTTCAGATTTTTGCGGTTTCAGAGCCCGACGGCGCCGCCGCCGTGTAAAAGAAAGACACTTCCGATAGAATATTTTGTCGTTTTCAGTCGCAATCGTCCTCGTCTAAACGGCCCCTGAATTGGGAAACGGCTGTGGTTTCTGGCAATCTGACGCGAGCCTCGAATCGGGGCTTCACTCGACAAGCCCCCTTTTACCCGGTACAAGCCTCGGTGCCTCGGCTTCAAATGACCCATCACTACTACTCCTCCATGTCAAGAAGACCAGCGAAGTGGAAGACCCAGGACATGCTGGAGGGACTATGTCTCTCGGCCTTGGTGTCCTCCCGGAGGAGCTGGAGGAAGTGCCCGGGGTGAAGGAAGTCTGGGAGTCCCTCCTTAGACCCGGCCCCGGATAAGCGGAAGGAAATGGATGGATGGATACAATCAGCACACATGTATGAATCACCTGCTCAAGTATTTTGTTGTTCAAACCAAGTAAATTATCGGAGTGAAGAATCTTAAAAGCTCACATAGGCTCACACTGAGCTGAGCCTGAGGACTGCTTTAATAATTCATCTGAAAATAAACAGATTGTATTGAGCTAACCAGGGTCTCATTTCCTCTCATTGATTGGCCTTTCCATCACCAGTCGCATATCAATAAACGCTTATCGCTTTTTAATAAAAACACAAATTGAATGAGAAATGTATGAAGCCTTATTGGTTATGAATGGAGGAGTGGGATAAAGGTAAATTCAATAAAACAAAGTGCAGATAAGTCAGATTAAATTAGTCCTGGTGAAAACTGATTAATTATGAAATATTAATTTGTTATTATAAAAACGTATTAAATAAAATGGTGTGTGATCAGCAGTGTTGGAAGTAACTGAGAATACATATTCAGAATACACTGTTTAGTAACTGCACTGTACTTTTTCCATTTGGTCTTTTCTAAAATCAAAGGAATAGAATATGGCATTTGATCAGGTCATCCAGTTACTCCAGAGTCTCACGAGGACCCTGATGATGGACGTGTCTCTGTCCTCTGTTACGCCCATTTTGACCCTCATTAGCTTAAGCGTATAAACTAGTGTGTGACCTCTGTGAAACATGTGAAGTGGAGCTGATCACCAAACTTCTAATTAAATATCTATTCTCCTGGGTCTGGAGTTTTTTTATGTTAATCTGTATGGGTTTCCTTCTAAAAGTTTCGTGCGGTAACACCGGCTTACCTCTGACAGTCTCAGCTGAGCCCGGTTCGGCTCGCTTTCTGGAGCCCACGTAAGTCGGTCCGGTAACTTCCCTGGAACATTAAAGGTGTCATGGCATGAAATTTTCACTTTCTGAGGTTTTTGAACATTAATGTTAGCTCCCCTACCCTGTTTAGCCCCCCCCCCATGGTTAAAAGTTGTGAAATGTCTAAACTGAGCATTTGCGATCCTTTTCTGCGTTACAAAAAATCGGAGCTTACAAGGCACCTTATTGACGTCAGATCGAAAAAAGAAATGCAAATGCAGTTCCACCCCCGTCTGTCTGTACTCAGCGTCTCTGTAAATCACGCCCAGAGAGTTTGGACTGCGAATGCGCTAGGCAATGCGAAATGCGTTTTTTATTTGCCTGGAGGCACGTCCGAGTGTTTCTAGGCTCGGAAGTTCTTTATCTGAGCCTCTGGACCTTTGAACAGCAGTGGTTTAATTTTATTTTATGTGGAAATGTGTTTATTTTTCAATGGAACGCTTCAAATCTCTCCCCCCGTGCAAAAACAAGGAAATGGATCAGCTGAGGGCTCAGAGCCTAGAGCGGAGAGTTTGGCCACGCCCCCACCCTCTACTATTGGCCAGCTCTTTTCTCCTCATTTGCATTCAAGCAACAACGCCCATTATGGAGTGTTCCAGAGAGAGAAAAAATACTCTTTCTCATCTTATCTCTGTTTCTCATGCACTGAGTGTTGATTTTGAAGAAGGATTCATTTACAGTATTAGGGAACCATTAAGGAGCCATATAAAAGCATCAAGAAGTACCATGTCATGGGACCTTTAAATAAAGCTTGTTTTTCTTCTCAAAACAAAACATTTGTCCGAAAGGTGATATATTTGCATCCCACACAGTTGTCTACGAAACATCCAGCAGCGTACTTAGCGATCGCGTATTGCCTCTCCTGATTCGTATCACTGCGCGCATATTAGCTGTATTAGCCTGTTCACTTCTAAACTTCCCCTTACGGCGGACCGCATCAGCCGTACACTTCCGCTAAAGGTTAACAGGCTAATACAGCTATTTTGTGTGCAGTGATACGAATCGACAGACAAAACGCGATCGCTAAGTACGCTGTTGGATGTTTCGTGGACAACTGTTTGGGACGCAAATATATCACCTTTCGGACAAATGTTTTGTTTTGAGAAGAAAAACAAGCTTTATTTCATGTTCCAGGGAAGTTACCGGACCTACTTACGTGGGCTCCAGAAAGCGAGCCGAACCGGGATCAGCTGAGACTCTCAGAGGTAAGCCGGTGTCAACACACTTAACTTTTGGAAGGAAACCCATATAGATTAACATTTTTAAAAACGCACTATCCCTTTAAGCGTATAAACTAGTTTATACGCTGTGAAACATGTGAAGTGGAGCTGATCACCAAACTTCTAATTAAATATCTAGTCACCTGTGTCTGGAGTAATTTATTAACATATTTATTTATTTAACCATCTCTCTGTATCAAAGAAGCTGTATGTAATTTTTACAGTTTTAAACACATGAAAAACAGTTCATTTGACACATTTTGCAGTGGTCTAAAGTTATTACTCAAGTTTATAAGAGTTTTTTTTACAACTTTCAGAGAGCAGAGTTATATCGCCACGGTAAAGATAACTACGGCTAACATAAAATGCTTTATAATTTGATGCAGACAGTGCACATCTGACTTATTACAACCTCAAGCTGCTTATACAATAATGACACATTCTGTCCGACACTGCTGTGGGGCAGTGGGAGAGATGTTTTAAAATGAAAAAATAGGATGTGGTTACTGTTAACATGAAGTAAAAAAAAAAAAAGAGACATGAAATCATTTCATATGGTCACATGAAGCTTTTTGTCATGGTTCATGTTTTGTAGTTATTGTTGTTGCATTGTTGGTGGATCTTATTCCTTTAGTGTAGTGTGTAGTTAGTGTTTTATTTTGACATTTGTTCTGTCAGCTTGTTGTTTTTAGTTTTACTTCCTGTCTGTTAATTGTTTTCCCCGCCCTAATGTGTTCCACCTGTGTCTGTGCGTTTATACCCCGTTTATACCTCTGCTATGTGTTGGTCCATTGTCATTATCAGTGTCTCGTCATGTCATGGCAGTTTCGATTTTTGGATTTTGGTCATTCTTTGTTTGTTATTAAAGAACTTTAAAAGCAGTCCTGCATTTTGGGTCCTCCCTCTGTTTCTACATGACACTTTTGTCACTTTAGACTTTGGCTGAATCGCATTACACCCCTTGGCCATACCACTTTACTCCTCCATTTTGCACGTTTGCGTGTAGGGGTAGGGTAAAGTGGTAGGGCTATATACCCCTCCAAACACTCCAAACGGAGGGGTATGAGCAGTTTCCCAGAATGCCTTGTGAATCACCGGCAAGATGGCTGCTACCACGACCACAGAGACCAAAGAAGTAGATGGCATGTTGGATTTCTGGCAAAAGCTTGTTGTGTCTGCTTACACAAAGGTGGCAGAGATGATTGACAAATTGGGTGTCCCAAGTCGTAGGGGTTGACTTTCAACTCCTACCTGTTGTTGCTCAGTTTCAAGGAGTAGAGGTAGAAATTAGTGATGGTGAGATGAAGCCTCATGAGGTATTGAACCACTTGAGCCAACTGGTTCGAGAAAGGGCTCATTTCTCAAAGCTTCATGTGTGCACAAAACCACCTACTGGCCAAGTGTGTATTCACAGGCAGCTGTATCTGAACCACAGAATGTGTGATGCATTGAATTTTTGTGTCTGTTGGAAATAACTATGAATTACAAACATGACCAAATAGTTTCTCTCTCTCTCTCTCTCTCTATATATATATATATATATATGATCACATATGTGTATAAAACATTTTGTATGTATTCTGTGTGTGTAAATTTTCCCAAACTGATCATATGACAGGTTAAGCTGTTTTTCTGAAAATAGCATGGGCGAAATCAGACAGAGGACAGTGAAAGTGTTTGTGGAACTAGAAAAAGGGCACAGATTATGCTTGTGTAACTTGGACAATGATGTACAGGACAGGGGAAATTTTTATTCATTTTTATTCAGAAACAAGAGTTTCTCAACAGTTTTTGGTTTTCAGATCAAAGTGTTCCCACACAGGGGAAAACTTCCATTTCCTCGCTGGCTCCATCCTATCACCTATTCTACTCTCTTCACTCTCCTAAATCTCTCTCCCTAAACTCTCCAAACTCTCTCCAAAATATCTCCAAATTATATAAATGCTATCCAAACTCTTGTATCCAAACTCTCAACTGACCACAACTCTCCTTCAAATCCCCACATTCTGAATGGAGCCTGAGGGGTTTTAAAGCTGTAACAGCCACGGCAAAATCTGAACCACTTCCAGAAGCAATCACGTGGCCAGGCAACGAAGCTTCGGACGTCATCATTTTTGGCTCCTCCCCCAAATGAAGCAAGCCTCGATATGCGGTTTGCGGGGAAAAAAAATCTGCGAAACAGCGAAGCCGCGAACAGTGAACCGCGATAGAGCGAGGGACCACTGTATTTATTTCAATGATACATGTGAAAGGAAGAAGCTCATTGGTCTCCTATCGTAACAAAATCTGATTTCTCTCACCTCAGATGAGCTGAGCTGAGCTGAGTTTAGTCAGTTTAGTGCAGGAGTCAGCAACCTTTACCACTCAAAGAGCCATTTGGATCCGTTTCACACAGTAAAGAAAACACTGGGAGCCACAAAACTCTTTTGAAATTTAAAATGAAATAACACTGCATATAATGGCTTTTTTTTGCCTTTGTGACATAGAATTACATTTTGAAAATGAACATAGTAAAATAAAATACATTTTAATCAAATACAGTGGTCCCTTGCTATATCGTTCACTTTTTGCGGCCTCACTGTTTCGCTGATTTTTTTATAGTGTATCGATACGCATTGTGTTCTGCGTCCTGATTGGCTAAGGGACTTTAAGGGACCTTTGCCGATTTGTCAGTCCTTCTCCTCCGTGTCTCCTGTACAGAATACGTTCAGTCAAATTTATATAAATGTTGGATCGCAGTGTGACCCTTAAGTGCTGTATGTTTGCGAGTTTTCTCCCCGACAAAACCCGCGACAGCAGAGCGGTCAGAGGAACTTTGAAACACACGCAATATGTTTAGGGCCTGAAAACAGGTTTGGATCTTTGGTTTCATTCTGTAATATCTTCGTAGATTTTGTCTATCACGGGTTATTTTTAGAACGTGACCACTGCGATAAACGAGGGACCACTGTACTGAGCCGCATCAGAGGGAGCCGCAGGTTGCCGACCCCTGGTTTAGTGCTTTGCTCATTGATTCTGCAGAAACCTGTTATGATTTTTACATCCTCTGTGATATTTTTTTGTTTTTGTCTTTTTTCTTCGTAAGCAGCCATATTTGATTTGATACAGACGCCCTTCTGAAAACACAGATTCACAGGTGACCAGACTCACATCTTTGTAAAGTACTGGGGAAGTGTGTATTTTAGATCCCAGGCAAATATTTTACTGTGGCGTACATATAATGAACAGAATCCTGACACAACACACAGTTAAATGACTTTTAGTTTGCTATTGTGGAACTTTGATTAAAATCATTTAGTCCAAGGCTCCCTCCTCCAGATTGTGCCAAAGACCAAATGAAGTTTTAATGAGGTCTTGTCTTTTTCATCAGAGTTAAATGCTGCTTTGGCTGGAGATGACGAGTTTGCCCAGAACACACTTTGATTAAATAGAAAAACCTCACTGATGTGTTCTCTTTATTTCACTTGTACAATTCAAATCAGCTTAATTAAAGGAATGGAACAATTGAACTTTGTTGAATTGGTAATGCAAGAATTAAGGATCTTTTCTTGCTTTTCTTGCTTAAGGTTCTTTTATATGAGTATTAAGACATATTAGACTTAGACTTAGACAAATTTTATTGATCCACAAGGGAAATAGTTTTGAGTATAGTAGCTATAACAGAGGGTAACAAAAAAAAATGATGGAATAGCAAAAAAAAGAACAAGAGACCAGTGTGAGATGAGACATAATTATAAAAATAAAAATAATAAATGTATATGTACAAACCAGAGTAAAATAGAAGTAAAATAAAAGTAAGTAATAAAGTATAAAATACAGTATCAAATAAGATATCCAGTCCCAGCTATATACAGTTGTAGGGAGTATTATAAGATAAGATAAGATAAGATAAGATAAGATAAGCCTTTATTGATCTCACACAGGAGAAATTTACTCGCCACAGTAGCTCTAGGACATTTGGACAAGAGGGAAAAAGTGCATGCAGGCAGGGAGGGGATAAAGTAAGTAATAAATAATACAAATAGTAATACGTAATAATAATAATAATGGAAAATAGTAATAATGATAATAGTAACAACAAGCATCAACATGAAAAAGGAGGATATTGCACGTCTGGCCTATATGTTAGAATTATACAGTCTGATGGCGGTGGGGATGAAGGATCTGCGGTAGCGCTCCTTCTTGCACTGGGGGTGTCTTAGTCGGCTGCTAAAGGAGCTGCTCAGCTCCTCTACAGTCCGGTGCAGAGGGTGAGAGGTGTCGTCCTTAATGGACATGAATTTGGCCAGTACCCTCCTCTCAGCCACCTCCTCTACAAAGTCCAGAGGACAGCCCAGGACAGAGCTGGCCCTCTTAACCAGCTTATTCAGTCTTTTTCTGTCCCGTTCTGTGCTGCTCGGGGCCCAGCAGACGACAGCGTAGAGGAGAGCAGAGGCCACCACAGAGTCATAAAAAGTCTTGAGCAGAGGCCTGCACACTCCAAAGGACCTCAGTCTCCTCAGGAGGTGGAGGCGACTTTGGCCCTTCTTGTACAGGGCGTCGGTGTTGTGGGACCAGTCCAGTTTATTGTTGAGGTGAACACCCAGGTACTTGAAACTGTCCACAGTCACTATGTCCTGCCCCTGGATGTTCACCGGTGAGTGAGGTAGTGGTCTCCTCCTGAAGTCGATCACCAGCTCCTTTGTCTTACTGGTGTTAAGGCACAGGTGGTTGCACCCACACCAGTCCACAAAGTCACTGATGACCGAGTGGTACTCCAGCTCCTTCCCCTCTGACACACAGCCCACAATGGCCGAGTCGTCTGAGAACTTCTGGAGATGGCAGCTGTCCGTGTTGTATGTGAAGTCCGAGGTGTAGATGGTGAAGAGGAAGGGTGAGAGGACAGTACCTTGGGGGGCCCCAGTGCTGCAGACTACCACCTCTGACTCACAGCCGCGCAGCCGCACGTACTGTGGACGGTCAGTGAGGTAGTCGATGGTCCAGGCAGCGAGATGTCCATCCACTCCCGCGTCCTCCAGCTTCCCCCGCAGCAGCGCCGGCCTGATGGTGTTGAAGGCACTGGAGAAGTCAAAGAACATGACTCTCACAGCACTCCCGGCGGTCTCAAAGTGGGTGAGCGCCCGCTGCAGAAAGTAGATGACGGCGTCCTCTACTCCTACGTTTGGCTTGTAGGCAAACTGCAGCAGGTCCAGGGTGGGGCTCACCACAGAGCGGAGGTGGCTGAGGATCACCCTCTCCATGGTCTTCATGAGGTGGGAGGTCAAGGCGACTGGTCTGTAGTGGTTCCCTGGCGTTTGTTGTTTTGGGAAACGGGACCACAAAGGAGGTCTTCCACAGGACGGGGACCTTCTCCAGGCTGAGGCTCAGATTGAACATGTAGCAGAGAACCTCACAGAGCTGGTCTGCACAGGTTCTCAGCAGCCTGGGGCAGATACTGTCGGGTCCTGCGGATTTCCTCTGCCTGAGTCGCCTAAGCTCCCTCCTCACCTCGTCCGGTGTGATGGAGAGGGGGGGGGGCTGGTGCTGGGTTGAGCCCATATGAAGGGGAAGGGGGGTATGGCTACTGGCCCGGGAAGGTGTGAAGAGGAGGAGGGGGGAGTCGGCAGAGGGGCAGAGGGGGTGGGGGCGAGTCAAACCTGTTGAAATAACAGTTCAATTCGTCCGCCCAGCGCTGATCACCATCAGCTGTCCCTCTGCCACTCTGTCCTCAGACATGCTCCTCAGTCCTCTCCACACGCCCCGTGCGTTGTTTTGGGCCAGTTGCTCCTCCATCCTCCTCCCATAGTCCTTCTTAGCCCATCTGATCCTCCACTGAAGCTCTCTCTGGACACTTTTCTGCTCCTCTCTGTCCCCTGAGTTGAAAGCCCTTTTCTTCTGGTTCAGGAGGGCTTTAAGCTCAGGGGTGACCCAGGGGTGGTTGTTGGGGAAACACCGTACCCTCCTGGTTGGCACAGTGTTCTCCATGCAGAAGTTGATATAGTCTGTGATGCAATGGGTCAGGCTGTTGATGTCGTTTCCATAAGAGTCAGTGAAAATGTCCCAGTCAGTGTTCTGGAAACAGTCTCTCAGACTCTCACAGGCCTCCTGAGTCCAAAGCTTCACAGACCGCTTCCGCACAGGTTCTGTCCGCACCCTGGGTGTGTATTCAGGGAGCAGGTAAACCAGACAGTGATCCGAGCGTCCGAGCGGGGGGAGGGGGGCGGAGGTGTAATCGTCTTTGATATTGGCGTAAAACAAGTCCAGAGTCTTATTGTCTCTCGTGGGGGAAAGTGACGTATTGATTGAAAGTGGGGAGAGAGGAGAGATGTATGGTTAAAGTCCCCAGTGATCAGAAATGAGGAGCGCGGGTGACGTATCATCATGTCATTAACGGCGCTGTGGAGCTGTTCGCATGCTGCCGCACCATCCGCCGATGAAGAACACAATAATGTGTGCAATTTCTCTGGGCAGATAGTACGGCCGCATACCCACAGCGAGTAGTTCAATGTCCCGGGAGCACAGCTGGTGTTTTACGTGTACATTCCCGGGATGGCACCAGCGTTCGTTAATGTAGAAGATAAGTCCGCCTCCTCGAGTTCTCCCGGTCCCCGTTACGGTCCGGTCTGCGCGCCTCAAAGTAAATCCGTCCAGTGAGATTACATTGTCCGGTATATTCCCATTTAGCCATGTCTCAGAAAAGCACATCAAACTGCAGTCCCGGTATAGTCTCTGATGTCGGGCCAGTGCGACAAGCTCCTCCACCTTGTTGTTTAGCAAACGCAGATTCCCCGTAATCACCATGGGTAGTCCGTTCGGTGAATACGGCCTCCGGTTCCTGCGTCCGCCCCTGCAGCCTCTCCTCTTTCTCCGTATCTCCACTGGGACCTCCGGTTTCCTCGCGTGGAGTAGAGAAGGGCCCCGTAGCTCCAGGAGCTTGTCACGCGTGTATTTAATCCTGTCTAGGGATTATTATAAGATAAGATAAGACTTTACTGATCTCACACAGGAGAAATTCACTTGCCACATTAGTTCCAGGCAGTTTAGTGCAAAGAAAGTTAGAACCAAAAAAGTGCATCATTATCTATTACATAATGAGTAGTTGTAGGGAGTATTATAGTATGAATGTAGTCCTGTATCGCTCACTGTTTGAGCGGAGCTGTAGGAGCCTGTTGGAGAATGAGCTCCTCTGTCCCTCTATAGCAGACCCAGAAATTTCAAGGCCCGGGGGCCAAATACGGCCCACGAGCCGACTCTGACTGGCCCGCGAAAGGTTGCTTGGAATTAAGAAAATAAAACCTACTTTCAAAATTGTACATAATGCATTTGTACTGATGATCATCTGTCGGACGTGCTTCACATCTCCACCTCAAACATGAACCTGACTTTGATGCACTTGTTAAAGCTCAACAGAGGCTAGATTTCTCTCACTGATCAAGAAAAAAAAAAAAACACTAAACATGCTAACTTTGACTTTTTTTCTGCACAGTTTGGCAGTGACATCCATCCATCCATTTTCTTCCACTTATCCGGGGCCGGGTCGCGGGGGCAACAGTCTAAGCAGGGACTCCCAGACTTCCTTCACCCCGGACACTTCCTCCAGCTCCTCCGGGGGGACCCCAAGGTGTTCCCAGGCCAGCCGGGAGACATAGTCCCTCCAGCGGGTCCTGGGTCTTCCCCAGGGCCTCCTTCCGGTGGGACATGCCCGGAACACCTCCTGAGGGAGGCGACCGGCAGTGACATATCTTGTATTATATTATTTGGCAAACAAAGACATTGTGGTGTCTTAATACAAAGTTAAGAAAGCTCAGAAAGCATTGTGGGGTTAATGGGACTGAAAAAGAGTTACACATGTTTCACATTTACCATTGTTTTGAATTATTTTACTGAATAAATCCAGTTTTTGTAAAACCTCACTCTCTCATTACTTAATAATAACACAGAACTTACCAGCTTCTGTAAACAATGCCATTTACTGATTTCAACGTAGGAATAAAATTAATAACCACCAGCTTCTGTAAACAATGCCATTTACTGATTTCAACGTAGGAATAAAATTAATAACCAGAGCAGACTTCAAACTTTTGGCCCTCCACAATATTTTCCGCTTCTCATTTGGCCCCTGGGGAAAAATAATTGCCCACCTCTGCTCTATGGTCTGGTGCAGTGGGTGAGCAGGAGTGTCCATGATGGAGAGCAGTTTGTCCAATGTCCTCCTGTCCCTCACTGTTTTTATATACAGTATATTATGTTATAATGTTTGTTTGTTTTTTTTACCTTATCAGAAATACCTGCAGTTAAGTGTTATTTCATTCAAACATGTTTGAGTAAACTTCGATAGAAAGCAGCTGTAGGTCTGGAATGTTCCAAATGATTCTAGTGAAGGTATGCCGTTTAAAAACACTTCCTGCATTACCACATGGCATCTCTTTTATAATGTTGGGAAACAACATTATAAAAGAGATCAGAAAATAGTGTAAAATGGGCCCTTTAAGAACAACACCCATTATTGATTAAAATCATAGACTGTTTAAAAGGGACAAAATGTTTCAAGAATTGTCTCTCTCTGGAATTACATACCTTGCATTTTTTTCATCTGTTTTTATTGCTCAAAAAAACTTTAAACAACATGCATTCCGACGGTGAAAGGGCTCGCTTTTTCCACAGATCTGACCAGTAACTTGCCCTTAATATTTTGGATCTTGAAAATTGTCAGGTATTCATGGATGCTTGCCTTATTTTTAAAGTTTTAAATGAACTCACTCCTCCACCATTAATGGATTTTATAAGTAAAAAAAACTACAAACCGAGTGAACACAAGAGCATTGACCAGAGGAGACTGGAACATACAGAGACGCAGGACCAAATTTGGCCAAATGGTGACGTCTATCAGAGGATCACAGTCATGGAACACATGCCCTGCTCATGTCAGGAACTGTGGGTCCTTCTCAACCTTCAAACACACTCTGAAACATTGGTTGAAAAATAATCAAACATACTCTCACAGGTAGATGTTCTTCTTAAACTCAGAGAATGGTCTGTTGTGGTGAATCTGCCGTCATGTCCGTGTGCACTTCTGTCTCTTCTGTGTGTTCCTCTAAATGTTCTTCTGTTCTCACCTGCCTTAGGACAACGGATGTAAAGCAGCTATTGTGCTAATTCCGGCATATTTACATTCATGCTGTTTGTTGTCATGTTGATTAATATGTATTGCCCTAATTAAAATAAATAAATACAAAACTGACTCTTGGGTCAGCTTTAAGCCATGTTAGAACGGTATTACCTCCCCAAAAAATATACCTGGAGGTGTGTTTTGTTATGTTTGAGTAATCCTTTATTATTAGTCTGTCTACCTCTCCAAACATCAAGATCCTCTGTTCCACCTTGTGATGTCATGAAGCGTTCAAGTTAACAGCTACCTTTTCCTGAAGGTGTGTGGATTTCGCCAAATCCGATCCCGTTACTCAGCGGGTGGTCTGTCCTATAATCCCAGTGCACATGAAACTCGTGTAATCAGATAATGGTCAGCGATCTGGCCGGCTCCGCTACACTATGTGGCGCTGTAGTCCAACTACTTCCGGGTGATGGTTACTCAATAAAAACACAACAAACTATATGGCGGTATACAAAGATGGCGCTCAAGGAGTTTGACGGAGCAGCATTGGTGTACGTGTTGTGTATTCTTTCTTCGCAGCCATGATTTCGTCTGACTTTTCCAGCAACAATCGCTACTTATGACGGCGTCGGCGCCTCCTGCCACTTCCGGGTGAAGTCCCTGGCGAAAATTCCCGCGCATGCACAGTACGCCAATCCGATCCAATACCGTGCACCAAGCGGATTACTATCGGTCTAAGCCAGGGGTTCCAATCGGATTCGGAAAACCAATCCCTATACGATCCTTAGCCTGTGCACATGAATTCGATACGATCCCAATCCATTTGCAATCGGATTACACTCGTCCATGTGCACGCAGTGAGTGTACTGGAGAGGAGAGTAACAGCCCTCATGACAAAAGTGTCTCGATTGTGGAACATTCCAGTCAGAACAAGAACATCTTCATGGAGACTTTACCAGCAAAGTTGCATAATGCACTTCCTTTAATACTGTGTTTTGTTTTGTTATTTTATGTGTTTCAATAACTTTCAGTATGCGCTATCGTCATTTTTATACCATCCCAATATCCCATAAAGTCCCCCGGAGAGCTCTTTTCATGCAAACCAAAAAGTTTAATGTACCTTTATTTTGCACATTTTTATTGAGAATTTTAATACCATCCCCATATCTTTAAACATTCCCTGGAGAGCGCTGCATTTTTGCTTTTACCAAACTCGTTTAGTCCATTTAAATCTGAAGAGGCCTCCGTTATAATTGTCAGAGTGATTATTGTGGGCAGAAACAGATGGTGCAGTAGAAATGCAGCCGGATGGACTGAAATGTTTTGGCTCGGTTCCCAGGCTGTTTTCCAGTGCATTTGTGTCGATATTACAAACTACATGAAAGCTAAATGATACTTGTACTGCAGAGGATCACCAGTAACCCACAGACAAGAGGCGGATGAGAGGGATATGGAGAGGTTAGTGGCAGAAACATGCTAAAATATTCATGCTTTAATATAGGCCAAGAGTAGAAAAGCAATATTGATCCTTGAAGAAAAGTATGTGGAAAAAGGCACTTAGTCTTCTCCAAAGTGAATTCCTGATGAGTTCAAATGAGTTTTGTTTAAAATACTTGGTTACTGATGTTGTGAATTAATCTAATGAAGGGGTAACTAGGGACTCACTGTTTCGATACTGGAAAATTCACTGGCTCGAATTGCAAAGATCTATTCATATCCTGACTAGGGATGGGAATTGATAAGATTTTTACGATTCCGTTTCCATTATGGATACTGCTTAATGATTCGATTCTTTATTGATTCTCTTATCGATTTTAATTTGGGGAAAAAAGGAGAACAAACTGTTTGATTAGCACCAAGATTAGCTCTATTCCTGGTCTAGTCCTGGTCTAGTCCTGGTCTAGTCCTGGTCTAGTCCTGGTCTAGCCCTGGTCTAGTCCTGGTCTAGTCCTGGTTTAGTCCTGGTCTAGTTCTGGTCTAGTCCTGGTCTAGTTCTGGTCTAGTCCTGGTCTAGTTCTGGTCTAGTCCTGGTCTAGTTCTGGTCTAGTCCTGCTTTAGTTCTGTTTTAGTCCTGCTTTAGTCCTGGTTTAGTGCACAGTCTAATGTTGACACAAGCCGCTGCTTTCACCTAATATCTCCATTTGATGCAGAAATAATATGATAATAATATGACTCACTCCGTGTCGTTCTGTTGTTGGAGAATTTGCGCGTCTCCACGTGTATTCGTATATTCGCTTATATCCCCGGACTTTCTGCTGCTAAAGTATCCGACCGCACTTTGTACATGAGCTCCGGAAAAACTGACCTGTCCCGAACCTGTCCTGAACGTCTCCCAAACATGTTGTGTCCAAGTGGAAGTTAAGAGTCCATTTTCACAAACGTTCTTCTCGTCATGCGAAAATAGTATGTAAACTCCGTATCAGTGAAGCGGCGATGCACGTAGCAATCCCACCACTTTTGTGCGTAATTCGTGCTGGCTGGAATCGTTAAGAGAATCGTTAGATAAACCGCTAAACGATTCCATGGAATTGAACACACGGAACCGGTTCTCAACAGGAACCGGTTCTCGATTCCCATCCCTAATCCTGACTGGAATTAAAATTGATGGAATGAGACTATTTACTTGTAAAAAAAGACTCACTGTCTAAACTTTTATTTACACAAAGTTGTTGTCTTGTTACTTGAGACATAAATAACAGCTACTTCGCTAGCAAGGACCGTGCCACGACAATGAAATACGATAAAGATATTTATTGACGGTAGGTAGATGTGATGGTTGAGACTCAAACCAAAATGATCACCAACTGATTCGGAAACCCCCCTCCTTAAAGATGATGTCTTCAGGCTGAAGGATGGACGAGAGACACAGGGTCGAGAGCTGAGATGGACAGCGTTGTCGGGATATGCTTTATAAATAGGGCTTCTGGGTAAATGAAGGCGTGGTCGAGATGAGCTGTGGTTGGCTGGCGAGGAGGTTGAGGCATGGTCCAGCTCCTGAATCTAAGTTTATCATATTAACTCCACATAATGGATCAGTTTTGTCTTATTTTATTTTTGTGTGTAGAATCCCTCAGTCGTCCAGGTAGAATCCATCGCAAAAGGAGAAATTCAATTTGTCAACTGGACAAATGTTTATTTGGTCAACTATGTTTCAGATTGGCTAGGTTTATCCTCCTTCCTTTTGTCACTCCAATCCTTGAGGTTAGTTTGACATTGATTTTGGAGTTGCGTAAACTTCCTATATGCCGCTCTTTGGTTTTGTTGTGTTCTCTCAACTGACCCATAGCTACGAAGTCGTTGATCCTTTGAAACATTTCTTTTGGAACTAGAAATGTTATTTTGTTTAGTAAGCTGTCTACATAACATATTCGACCAAATAAACTTTTGTCCAGTTGACAAATTGAATTTCTCCTTTTGCCTTATTTTATTTTTGTTTAAAGAAAATAAATGTTACCACTCTGCACTGGTATTGGTTGATATCAAGTATCGGCAGATCCTTAAAGCTATAGTATCGGAATCAGTATCGGAACTGAAAAAAAAACTGATTCAGTGCATCCCTTTGGGTAACACATTATAATAACTTTATTAGCCTTACTAAAGCATGACAGACGTAATTAATAACTTTCAAATAGGGATGCACGATATATCGGCATTAACATCAGTATCGTCCGATATTGACAAATTTTACATATCGGTATCGGCCCGATGTGTAAAAGTGGGCCGATATTAACGACCGATATTTGTCAGTACAGTAATCCCTCGAATTAACATTTTCTCACATTTCTCTCTCGTTTAAACACTCAAACTTTCATAGATTTTCAACAAAATGTATTAATAGTGAAGTGTGTGTGTGTGTGTGTGTGTGTGTGGGGGGGGGGGGGGGGGGGTGCGTGAGGACACGTGCGCTCATCATGCTCAAATACGTGATAGAGCAGCATGACCGGCACGAGACCGCGCGTCCCACCCGGGGCTGTGAGCACGAGACCCGTGTCCAAACAGTGCACGCAGTCCGTGCACATCAAACCTCGACATGAACAAACGCAAGAGCCGCACGAAACCAGGCAAAGAGCCGCACGCTGTGGTTTAATCCTGGTTTAGATCTGGTCTAGTCCTGGTCCAGTCCTGGTCTAGTCCCGGTCTGGTCCTGGTCTAGTTCCAGTCTGGTCCCCCCCCCGCGTCCTCCAACTGTAACATCAATCCGCAAAGGTCCCTTAGCCAATCAGGACGCAGAACACAATGTTACACTATAAAAAAAAAATTTAAAAAAAGTTACACTATAAAAAAAAATTGGAAAAAAAACAAAACAGGTGTCAAAACACGTTTTGAAAATAAAAGAAAACATTCAAAAATTAATTTTACATGATTTTCAGTCTGTATAAAATGTTATCTCAGAATTAAAAATAAATAAATATTGTTATCGGCTAATATCGGTATCAGCTGATAACAGCAACATCAATATTGGATATCGGTATCGGCTAAAATTTTCATATCGGTTGATTGAAGAGGTGGGGTTGTGCAAAATTAACTTTTTGTAGGTTTCTTGTTAGTGTTCCCTCATCAAAAACATGCCTGACATGGTTTTCAACAATATATTAAATGTTATATAAGTTTCACTTTCAGTTTGGACGTTCTGAGCGTCCCCTTCCTTTCTTCACAAATTGTTTCTTGATCAGTGTATAACTATCATTTATATTTACATCAGGTTTTATGCCACCGTATTAACCCATAATTATAGAATCATCCAAACCTGTCGCACACACTTTATATGATTGACGTGAATATTACAATTAGTACTTTTTCCAAGTAAAAAAGTTCAGTAACTTAAAAGCCTGTGGTCTCATTGTGATTCCTTGTTAGTCTGAGGATGGCCGGTCTGCAGAAGAAGTGAATTAATTGGCGTTCTTGTGGTGTGGCTGCTCCAGTACTATCTGTGATGATGAAAGACCGGGGCCACACTTCGCCTTTGAGTTAGTGGCCCATTTATCCCCCTGCTTTAAACTGTCCCCATACTATTCAATGGGCCATTTCCTTTCTAAAGCACTAAGCACATTTGTGTATAGGGCCTGCTCTGTGCTAGATGAGACATTAAAAAGGAAACAAAGAATACTAAATAGTGCTGTGATGAGCTCTTACAATGGTTTGCCGTCATTATTACACACAGCTGTATTTTGGGTTATCCGTGTATGTTTCTGTGAGCTTGTATTGTCCTGCAGTCAAGTGGTGGAAGAAGTACTCAATTTGCGTAACTTTTTCTGGTGGAGGGTCTGTTACCTGCTTGTTTTAATGGATTGCTCTGCCCGGAATGTTCCACAGTATGACTTTAAGCAGCTTTACTTCACATTTGTTCAATTGCAGGTGGTGTTACTGCTCAAAAATACCTAGAAAAACAGATAATCTGACTGTGAGCTGCACAGATCTGACCTGCAACTTGGTCTGGTTTGGTCTCCATGAAGATAGAAAGGTTTAATGCCATACTGTGGAACATTCCAGACAAATAAAAACATCACTTTTTGGGCAATTAAGCTTCAAATGTGTTGATTTTGATACAGATTTGTGCTGAATTTGGTTCAACAGGAACAACTGAATTATTTTTTTTTTCCTAGCTGTTTTTATTTGCTCAAACTGTAAACATGTTAAAATTAAACCCCTCAGCCTTTTCAGCAGGTCTCAAACTATCATAAAAAATACTTTTATTTTTCAGTCCAGTTAAAAAATGTAGTGGAGTGGAAAGTACAGATACCTGCTCTCAAATGTAGTGATGTAAAAGTAAAAAGTATCCACTTTAAAATGTACTTAAGTAAAGTACAGAGACCTAAAATGTATATATAAGTACTTTTACTTTGTTTCGCTCCACATATTTGAGTACCCAGCTGTCCATTTGAAAACGGGGGGTTCACAGATTATAAAGAAATGGACAAAGGCTGCGTCCCATTTCCCTGTCTTACCCCTTCCCCTTTATCTACATCTTTGTCTTGCCCCTTGATACTGAGCTGAGAGGGCTCGGGGTACGAATGTTCCCCTAAGAAATGGGACACCACTCGACTACCGTTTGCGTCATCATCCCTCGCCTGTACCTGAGCTGCTACGTCTACAGAGGCGACAACAACTGACACAAACAAACGTAAACAAATGTCAAGGATTATCGGGTACCTCAGCTCGACAAAAAACTAGCTTGTTTATACAGGAAAGTTCGATGAAAACGATAACGTCGGCTAAACGGACAATGTTTAGCTACAATGAAAACCGCAACAACAGTTCACTAAAAGTAACGTAGAACATAAGTGTCATAATTGTAAACCTGCTAAACTGTTAATCGTTAAAGATCCCATGACATGGTACTTCTTGATGCTTTTATATGGCTCCTTAATGGTTCCCTAATACTGTAAATGAATCCTTCTTCAAAATCAACACTCAGTGCATGAGAAACAGAGATAAGATGAGAAAGAGTAATTTTTCTCACTCTGAACACTCTATAATGGACGTTGTTGCTTGAATGCAAATGAGGAGAAAAGAGCTGGCCAATAGTAGAGGGTGGGGGTGTGGCCAAACGCTCCGCTCAGAGCTCAGAGCGCTCAGCTGATCAATTTCCTTGTTTTTGCACGGGGGGAGAGATTTGAAGCGTTCCATTGAAAAATAAACACATTTCCACATAAAATAAAATCAAACCACTGCTGTTCAAAGGTCCAGAGGCTCAGATAAAGGACTTCCGAGCCTAGAAACACTCGGACGTGCCTCCAGGCAAATAAAAAAACGCATTTCGCATTGCTTCGCGCATTCGCAGTCCAAACTCTCTGGGCGTGATTTACAGAGACGCTGAGTACAGACAGACGGGGGTGGAACTGCATTTGCATTTCTTTTTTCGATCTGACGTCAATAAGGTGCTTTGTTCAAAATCGCCCATTTGAGCTCTGATTTTTTGTAACGCAGAAAAGGATCGCAAATGCTCAGTTTAGACATTTCGCAACTTTTAACCATGGGGGGGCTAAACAGGGTAGGGGAGCTCACATTAACGTTCAAAAACCTCAGAAAGTGAAAATTTCATGCCATGGGACCTTTAAATACGTTTATGAGACTCCTTGGCTGGTCGATGTGACGCTGCCATCCTGATCCCAAAACCTGCCTGAGCTTGTAGGCGTACCGCTTCGTTCCAAGTCTGGTTGAGAGCTTACTTTGTTTCAAGGGGTATGTAGCCCGAGGTCGTGGCCCGAGTCCTTGATGAAAATTAGAATCGGGACACCCCTTGGCCTCACATTAATGCGCAAAACCAAGGGGTAGGGGTAAGACGAAAGGGTAAGACAGAGAAATGAAACGAAGCCTAAAGGAGAATTAACGTTTTTTACAAGTAATAAAACAAGTTGTTTTACTCACCCATAGCACTTTGGTGTCATTTGGAGCATTTCCGGAAATGTTTTAGTTTAGCGATATCCGTAATGTGAGTTCTCGGGGCATATGTTTGGGAACACGGCGGCTTGTGGTTAGCTGTTTACATTTATATAAACAATCTATGGGGGAGATTCACCAATGACCAGATTCATGTCTTCGTAAAGTGCTGGAGAAGTGTGTACTCTGAATCCCAGGCAACTGAAGTGCTGAAAGTGAGACATTTTTCTGCTATAGAGTCATAATGTATGAGGAGCATCTGTTTGTTCCCTGTGGATGTGAACGAGTGCCCCATTTCTCACTCTCAAACAGTCCCCGAACGCATTGCACACTCTCAGAGGACAATTTCCCAGCAATTCACAAACACTGGCTTTTCCGATAGTACTTGAACTCCTCGCTGTAGTAAATGTCTTAAGGTTTAGAATGTCACAAGTGTTTTATGACTCGATGATGCAGTTAACCTTCTCAATTAGCGTTTAATGAAGTCTCGTCTGAGTGGATGTTATCAGCAAAACAAAGCCCGCTCTCAGGTCTGAAAGTGAAGACATGGGAGGCTGATGAGACCTAAATACTTTGCAACACAGGGGAGCTAAGCGTTGGAACATATATTTGGTTTCTTCTTGAATTTACAACTTAAACAATCAGCACTGAAGTCTAATTAAGGGTAGGTAATATTTATATTTTTGCAGTGACATCATGCTGGGGGGAGGTTCTGCTTGTATGTCTATGATAGAATGTTCAGAAGTTACTATGGTGACACATTAGCAAAAACTGCCAGAAAATGTTTAAAGATGGTCTTAAAACTCACGAAACATACAAAATGGATTTAAACGGCACATTTTCAGGAGTCTAATTTGAGTAACGAAGCTTCAGACAGAGCACAGCCTACTGTAAGCATCAGACTTCCAGGGAATGTTGACGACATTAGCTGCAAAGTATCAACTGACAAAAATTAACACTGTATGCATTTCAACTTTGAAAGCAGCAGCTATTTTCTGATTCTCATTTAAATTTCTTCAGAATGTAGCATGTGAGAGTAATCTGAGAGTCCTCCAGAGTTCTTCGTTCAGGATTAGACACCAGAGATGGTTTCGAGTTGGTTATTTGGCTATTTTGAGTGCAGCAGCATGAAACGTTTGGGAGTCTCTTCTGTATTGTCCTTTTTAGCCTGATAATAAACCCATTTACCAATCTACGTCTTCAAAAGTTTGAGGAAGAGAGGCCATGGTATCGCTTGTGTTAAATAATTCTGTTACATACGTATGTGTCGAGTCGCATAGTCCCATCATGATAAATACAAAATACTCAATATCGATTTTGTTATCCCCCTCCTTGAACCGCCACTTTAACATGGTGGAGCGGTTTGAGTGCCCGAATGATCCCAGAAGCTATGTTGTCAGTGGCTTCATGCCCCTGGTAGGGTCACCCAAGGCAAACAGGTCCTGGGGGATGGGTCAAACTAAGAGTGGTTCAGAAGCCCCTATGATGAGCAACACAGCAATGCCAGCTACGTCGCCTGGATTCGAAGAAGCGACGTTGGGCCATCCTCCCATGGACCCACCACCCACAGGAGGATCCATAGGGGGCTGGTGCAGGGAGATCCGTGCGGCAATCGAAGGGGCCTCGACTGGATCTCCGGACATGGAGACTAGCTCTGGGGACATGGACCTGGATGTCTTCATCGCTTGGCTGGGCTGGGAATGCCTTGGGGTCCCCAAGGAGGAGCTGGAGGAAGGGTCCGGGGTGAAGGAAGTTTGGGAGTCCCTGCTTAGACTGTTGTTCCCTCGACCTGGCCCTGGATAAGCGGAAGAAAATGGATGGATGAATGATTTTGTTGTGAAATCTGGAACAATATTTTTGGAGGATGATGTTCCCTTTCCTTTCCACTCTGCTAAAAAGTTCCTTTGCTAGATGTAGGTAATCTGTGTACGCTGACAGTACACGTTCATCTGACTCTGAGGATTTTGTTCAGATCCTCATCAAAAGTGGCCTTGGAAACATTTTTGGCCATCTGATCTTCTTCAAAGGTTCAGACTTGGGTGGGTTATCATGGTTGGGTCGTCCAACATCTCACCAGACTCTAGAGCCGTTTCCCAATTCAGAGAGTGCAGAGTTCGGAGCGTGGTTTGAAGGGGATGTGCGTCACATCCAGCGCGACAACTGTTGTCCCATTTCGTTTTTGTCCCATGCACAGTTAACACGCGGTCCGAAGACCACAGTTGTTTCCATGGAAATCGGGGCATGGACCAAGCGTGCAAAAATGCATGCTTCGCACACTCAAAAGCCCCAGCATGCACAGCGTGGCAGGGTATATGACTACAAAGATGGACTCGCCAGCAACATCGACATGTGACAGTTGCGACTTCACTATAAAATGTGTGTACTGTGTGTGACGGTAGCCGTAACGGCATAGTTCACAGCACCTGTATTACTGTTCACATGCTTTTCTCCTTACATTTCTATTTCCTTTGCTGTTGTAATGCTCGATATTCTACAGTATAGTCATGTCCCAATTCTAAGTATTACTAGTAGTAATAGAATAATATTTTTGTCTTTAGGGAACAAGGAGCAGACCACCCGGCTCATTGAGCTGAGGCGGGACCTGTTCCATTTCGCAGACGGCCATGCGGTCCACGGACTGCACTCAGGGCTGAGCGAGTGTGCACCGCCTTGACTGCAGGCTGAGACCACACTCCGAACCGTGCACTCTCTGAATTGGGAAACGGCATAGATCTGCACCTCCTTCCTCCCACACTTGGTCTTGGCCTGGTGTATTTTGAAGCCCCTTAAGTTTTTGCAGATTTTACTGTGGGAGCACTTCACTTCTCATGATAATACTATATGTATCGTGTGTACATTTTCTTTGCACTACTGGTAAATATTTGGTTATTTTTAGGCTGCACAATAAGACTTAACCCATAAAACTTAACCCATAGAACTTCAGTGATTAATTACATCATGATTTCTTATAATATTGTATTGTATTGTATTAAAATAGTTTTTAGTTTCACTATTTGAATTTCACTCTTTGAATTTGTTGTGTAGGTTTACATCTTCTATAAACCATACTTCAAATGTGATATCATAACAGGCCTATGGTCACAGCTCCAAACCTCCAAACAGAAGGGTTGAACTTTTATGACTGTCGTTTCTGATAAACTTTAAAACCACACCCGTCGCATAAAGACAGCTGTTGAATAGTAGAAATATCAGAGGAGTCAAAAAGATCTCACTGTGGAGCTAATAAAGGCTCCTGTGGCTTTTATAAACCAGGTTTAATCCACACACATGTCCTCTTTTTGTTTCATTTCTGCTGTGAAGCTCAGACCTCACACCGCTCGCCTCATATCCCGGTTTATTTGTTTTTATTATGGAGTTTTCATAGTCCTCCACTGGCACTAAATCTTTCATGGAGATGTTCTTCCTTTGCATTGTTGGAAAACTTTGTGTCACAGCTCAAGTCTGTTTTCGCCTCCTGCACATGATCACATATGTTTAATTAGGTTAGTTTAAACTGCCCATTATTATCCGTTATAATGTTGTTTCCTTATCACAAACAGACCTGGAGTTGTGTGTTCTTTCATTCACACGTTTAACACACAAACCTGCATATTTAGACTTCTTTTAGTGTTCTTCTCTCACACTGAAAACACTGTTCCACCTTGTGATGTCATGTGCTAGTACAGGAAAAGCTCAACTGTGTCTTCACTAGATTCATTTAAATAACTGTAGCCCTGGAATTGCCAGTTGTCTCTACTGAAAATGGGGTAAAATTTGGTGTTAACTTGAAAACTACAGCTTCATGACATCACAAGATGAAACAGACTAATAATAAAGGATGTGTGAATGAAACAAAACACAACTCCAGCTATGTTTCAGATGCAGTAACAATAACAGGCTTAAAACTGACAGTCTAGTTCTCACAGTATAGGACCTTTTAAATTTATTTGCCTTTTAGAGTTAAAAAAAACAACACATTAGAAAATGTGCAAGAAGCTCAAAGTGCACCAAACATATACATAAACAATACAATAATACATAATAATACAGACCACACATGGACACTGTGAAATAAAGTCGCAGAAAACTTGATGGTGTTATTTTAAAGTTTTAATTGCATTCAAACAACACCTTGTGGATAGAAACTAATTATTTTTCTTATAATGTTTATAGAAAATCTCAAGTTGCAAAACCTGCAATATTCATGCTAAGGTGAGGAAAACGGTTCAACAAGCCTGTAGAGTCCAGTAATTAAATTTTCCATTATATTAAGCTATTCTATAATAGCTTATAGCTGATCTATAATATACTAGTAGAGGAGTCAGCTGAGGTGGCTTGAGCGTCTGTTCAGGACGCCTCCTGGACGCCTCCCTCAAGAGGTGTTCCGGGCATGTACCAGGACACGCTGGAGGGACTATAGCCGTTTCCCAATTCAGCGAGTGCACGGTTCGGCGCGTGGTCTCAGCCTGCAGTCAAGGCGGTGCATACTTGCTCAGCCCTGAGTGCAGTCCATGGACCGCATGGACGTCTGCGAAATGGAACAGGTCCCGCTTCAGCTCAATGAGCCGGGTGGTCTGCTCCTTGTTCCCTAAAGACAAAAATATTATTCTATTACGACTAGTAATACTTTGAATTGGGACATGGCTACACTGTAGAATATCCAGAATTACAACAGCAAAGGAAATATATAAGTGTAAGGGGAAAAGCATGTGAACGGTAATACAGGTGCCGTGAACTATGCCGTTACGACTACCGTCACACATGTTTAGCGTAGTTTATGAAGAGTTTCATGTAGCATAGTTGTAGGTGAGGTGAACCAGTACACACATTTTATAGTGAAGTCGCAACTGTTACATGTCGATGTTGCTGGCGAGTCCAACTTTGTAGTCATATATCCTGCCGCGCTGTGCATGCTGGGGCTTTTAAGTGTGCGAAGCGTGCATGTTTGCACGCTTGGTCCACGCCCCGATTTCCCAAACAGTTGTCCACGAAACATTCCGCAGCGTACTTAGCGATCGCGTATTGTGTCTGTCGATTCGTATCACTGCACGCATATTAGCTGTATTAGCCTGTTAACCTTTAGCGGAAGTGTACGGCAGATGCGGTCCGCCGTAAGGGGAAGTTTACAAGTGAACAGGCTAATACAGCTAATATGCGCGCAGTGATACGAATCGAGAGACACAATACGCGATCGCTAAGTACGCTGCTGGATGTTTCGTGGACAACTGTTTGGGACGCAAATATATCACCTTTCGGACAAATGTTTTGTTTTGAGAAGAAAAACAAGCTTTATTTCATGTTCCAGGGAAGTTACCGGAACTACTTACGTGGGCTCCAGAAAGTGAGCCGAACCGGGATCAGCTGAGAGTGTCAGAGGTAAGCCGGTGTCAACACACGTAACTTTTAGAAGGAAACCCATACAGATTAACATAAAAATAAAAAAAACGCACTATCCTTTTAAACTGTAACAGGCCATGTTTTATGCAGATCGATGCTGAATGGATTCTTGTGATTGCATTTTGCCAAGTGTTATCTGTGAAATCTTCACCTAGTTCCTCTTCCCATTGAGTATTTACATGGCCCAATGATGGGGATGCTGCACCTTGTATTTTAATGTAAATGACTGACACCAAGCCTTTATCAAGCAGATTCAAATCCAAACACTCATCAAGCCATGTTTTTGGGGCCAAGGTTAAAGAGAAAGCTGTTTTGACAAAACTACGTATTTGGAAAAACAATTGTGGGACATCAAAACATTTTTTAGCTGATAGAAGGAAATGTTTTTAAAAAGATCCTTAATGCATCTTAGTCCTTTCTTATGCCAGTGCTGAAAAGATGTGTCTATTAAGGATGGAGTGAAATTAACATAACGCTGAATAGGAGCTGAAATTAAGGAACTTTTTCATTTAAAATGAGTTCTAAATTTAAACCATATTTTTAACATGCACTGGAGAACCACATTGTTTGTCCACAGGCTTTTACTCAAAGGTAGTGCACTACACAAAAGAGAGCAGAGTGAAGCTGGATTGCTAGAGTGCTCTTCGAGATGGACCCAGGATGGAGACTCAACCCCCGTGTCTGCAGCCTAAAACAGTAGTTTGTGGATGTTTGTTGCCCAGTAGTAGTGAAGAAAGTTGGGTAATGGCAAAAGGAGAAATTCAATTTGTCAACTGGACAAAAGTTTATTTGGACGAATACGTTTCGCAGCTCATCCAAGTTACTTCTTCAGTTCAGAACTGAACTTTTGTCCAAAATTTTGTCCAAAATTTCTCATTTTGCCGTGGATTCTACCTGGACGACTGAGGGATTCTACACAAAGTTGGGTAATGATACACCACCATCCTCCTCCTTCGCCTTTCTACGAACTCTCTCCTGATTCGAGGGATGATTTTGTTCCAAATGAACGTGGACATGTGTCTATTCAGTTCATTAAAGAAAGCTTTAGGGATGAAGACTGGCACTGTCTGAAACAGGTATAGAAGCCGAGGCATGATTATCATTTTCAATTTTGTGTAATATAAGACATTTAAATAGATTTAATGGTTGAGCTATAAAGTGTTGAACAGAAACAGTGAATGTTACATAACGCTGTCTTTTTCTTCCTCTTTAACAGCCTCTCCTCTTCTCACACTCGCACTGTGTCATTTTGTCTCCTGTGTTTTTGACAGAGGCGAAAAAGGATGAATTTGAATTTCCCCCCGGGCCTCTTCCTCTTTCCTCTCCTCCCTCTCGCTGTAATGGCCATACGTCTGCCTCCACCTGCTGCAAAACACATTTAAAATCACATCTCTCTTTATATTGATGCCACATTCAGAGTTACATTTTTGCTCTTGTTAGTCAACCATGTTCACAGCGTACCCCCGTGAGATTTTACACCCCAGTGAAGCATGCGTATACAAAATGACATGTATATAAGCCATGTAAGTGAAATGACAAAATGTTGAATAAAGATACATGAGGGTCACTAAGGTGCACTGGACAATTTTATTCTTTTTATTTGAGTTTTTCACAGATCCTAGCCAAAGAGGAGAGGTGGTTTGAGGAGTCAAAGAGGCTATATTTGAACAGAAATCTGGGTCTGTGGTATAACCGGTCACACAGATACAAATCAATCCTCAGATCCAGATCTAAACTCCAGGACTGATTTTTTTATTTATTCGTTTATTTGGAAGGGACAATGCATATTAATGAACGCACAATTTGTATAAGATCACACAAACCAACGTAAATATGCCGGATTTAGCACAGTGCTAATTTCCATCCGCAGTCCCAGACATAAAGATATAGCATACAATAGAAAATATGTTGCAGTTGCAGACATTAGACAATTTAATACATGTGTTATGATCACAAACATAAAAACAATTGAGTATCTATACAATAGTAGCCAGTAGTCGAGTTGTAAAATGAAACCAGGGGGGATGGTGAAATTTTTCACCAACGGGGGGAGGCATTAAGCTAAGCCCTCCCCCATCACTGACATCACTGTGGTGTTTCAGGGCAGGGCAGAATTAGAAGGTACTTTGTTAAAATGGAAATGCTTTTATAACAAAAAGTCCATATAATCATTCAATAATTCAATAATACACAGGATATATGTTATCACACACACACACACACACACACACCTTAGTCCTGGTTTAGTCTTGGTTTAGTCCCAGTTTAGTCCTGGCTTAGTCCTGGTTTAGACCTGATTTAGACCTGGTTTAGACCTGTTTTAGTCCTGGCTTAGTCTTGGTTTGGACCTGATTTAGTTTTGGTTTAGTCCCGGTTTAGTCCTGGTTTAGACCCGGTTTAGATCTGGTTTAGTCTTGGCTTAGTCCTGGTTTGGACCTGGTTTAGTCCTGGTTTAGACCTGGTTTAGTCTTGGTTTAGTCCTAGGGTGACCACCGGCATGAAACAGGAAAGGAGGACACTTGTGTCCAAAAAGGAGGACAAAGGCCCTAAAGTGAGGACACCTTGGGGTTTTTTTTTTGTTTGTTTATTTTTTTTTATATCTGCAAAGTGCGAGCCGCGCGGGGGGGGGGGGCATTTCGGATGTCGCGCACAGGGATCAAAAGAGCGCTCAGGGAGTTAGTGTGTTTGCTCAGACACCAAAAAAATTAGGGGGAACATTGGCCATGTCCCAATTCCAAGTATTACTAGTCGCAATAGAATAATATTTGTGTCTTTAAGGAGACACACGGGTGCTCTGCTAAGGAGCAGAGCACCCGGCTCATTGAGCTGAGGCGGGACCTGTTCCATTTCACAGACGCCCATGTGATCCACGGACTGCACTCAGGGCTGAGCGAGTATGATGACAGCTGATCGGCGAACAGGCGCAAACACAACAGCGGCAATCGTCATGATTGGCGGGAGCGCGTATCGGTGCGTAATTATGCTGCAACATGATTGGAAGCTGGAGCGCACTGGCCATTTTGACTAAAAAATGGCGAAATTCGCCAAAAGTTTAGGGATTTTCATGCCTGATTGATAAAATGCCATAAGGGATGGAAGAAGGGATGCCCGTTTTAGAAGAGGGATGATTTTGACTATTTCCCCCCCCCCCCATCAACTCGAGTACTGATAGTAGCATATAATTCAATAAATTACAGTAAAAATACGATTGATGGGCTTAGCCTAAAGTGTGAATTAAAAGGTGCTTCTCAGTGTGCGTAATAAGGTGCCTATTATTAAGGTGCCTATTATTAAGGTGCCTATTCTATTTACAATGTGGATTTTTGTAGTGTGTGCATGTAAGTGTGTGCTTCTTGTATGTCATGGCTATTGTGTTATATAATTACAGTTTTGATTCCTTTTCAGCCATATTTTAAGATGTGTTTTAAAAAGTATGCTGAATCAGAGTACGCTAAAAGGTACTAGATGGCTCATTAAGAAAAGGAAGGATTCACACCTTAGCATTCAACGAACTTCAAATAATAACTCTTTACTGAGGGCCACATATTGAACATTTTCACGTAGCGGGCCACAGACCGGTGCTGATACAGTGAGTCATTCACATTGGTGCATTAGCACAGCTTTGACAGAGCCCAGAGCTGTTCATGAGGAGCAGTCATTAGGTCTGTGTCACAGTGACAAGGTGTTATTAAGGTAAGAGTGGTAGAATTACAGTACTTCAGTTTGTAGTAAAAAAGCTCAGCCGATTATCACTTAGGCAGCAATTCAGCAGGTGGCCTTAAGGCTAACAAAATTAGTTTTGAGGGTCGCATTTGGCCTCTGGGCCATAGTTTGAACTTCCCTGAATTAGTGTGTCTTAATTTGAGTGTAATTAGCTCCCGTCATATTTAAAAGTGTTATACCTGATTTTTTTTTGTCTTAAAAATGTGAAAAACAGAATTAGTTGCTATTAAACCATTTGCAGTGGTCAAAAGTTATTCCATCCATCCATCCATCCATCCATCCATTTTCTTCCTCTTATCTGGGGCAAGGTCACGGGGGCAACAGTCTAAGCAGGGACTCCCAGACTTCCTTCACCCCGAACACTTCCTCCAGCTCCTCCGGGGGGACCCCAAGGCGTTCCCAGGCCAACCGGGAGACATAATCCCTCCAGCGCGTCCTGGGTCTTCCCCGGGGCCTCCTCCCACTGGGACATGCCCAGAACACCTCCCGAGGGAGGCGTCCAGGAGGCATCCGGAACAGATGCCCGAGCCACCTCAGCTGCTCCTCTCAACGTGGAGAAGCAGCGGCTCTACTCCGAGCTCCTCCCGTGTGACTGAGCTCCTCACCCTATCTCTAAGGGAGCGTCCAGCCACTCTGCGGAGGAAACTCATTTCGGCCGCTTGTATCCGCGATCTCGTCCTTTTCGGTCATTACCCAGAGCTCATGACCATAGGTTATTCCTCTCTTACTTTATACATTCTGAGCATCCTAATGAGCATCCTATTATTAACTTTTCACAATGTTCAGAGGCCAGACCGGAACCATCACAGTAATGCTAACAACAACTAGCATCCATTTCCTATTAGTCAGGCAACAAAAGTCTTTATTATTATATGCAGACGGTACACCGTGGACTTATTTTGACCTCGAAAGCTGCTTATACAACATGTCGACTGGGACAAGGCACAGATTCCACAAATACATAAGAAAAATTCAGGTACTTTTCCGTTACCTAATGACAATAATGACAGAGACTATTCTGTACTGTAAACAACTACAGTGTGTGAGATTGAGTGTAGTTAGCTCCTCTCCTCAGACACATATTTAAGGCAGTGACTCCAAGAATCCTGTCAGAACTGAAGAGTCGCTTGGATGAACGGTGAAACATATTCACTCTTTTGTCCAGTGGACAGAATTCAATTTTCTTTTGCATTTCCCACATGGAGTATATACATATATATATACAGATATCTTATGGTGTGGTTCTTCCGACTTCCATAAATCATTTGCAGGCAGCGTTTTCCTCGGAGAGCGGCTCCCGAACGCCTACGCCGCTCCGACAGACAAACAAGCACACAGAGGACAGGGCGTTATTCCCAGCGCAGGCAGGAGCTGTGCGTTTGATGGTGGTCCAAGTCACCGTTAATGGGAAATACTGCGTGACACACAGGAACAGGTTTGTATGTATTTATGTATGTGTAAAATAAGGTGATATGTCATTACGCTGGATTTAGCAGTAGAATGTAAATATAGATGTAAACAGGCAGGGAGGATATGGAAATTATGGCTAGTTTTGCCTGTAGATTCATTAGAATTTTGATGTTAGGTAACTGACATCATATCTAAACGCTAATGGTTTAAATCTTTCAAACAAAAATAAGCAACATTTGAATTTCTATGGTACACATGTTAGTTCAGTTTACTTTACTATTTCACAGAATTCAAAACCCCCACTATTTTCTAACCTAAAAGTTGTATTTGAGCTTACCCTTTTGAGCAAGCAAAAACTGTACTATTACTACTAAATGTATTTTTCCAGGGGTCTACAACCTGTAGTTCAGAAGCTGTCAGTAGCTCTCAACCCCCTTCCAAGCAGCTATCTAAGGGATTTATGACTTGTACGTATACATATTATACTAATCCTAACTAAAATTTGATTACTTAACACTGTAAACGTATCATTTGGATGCATAACTTTGTCCACTAATAACTGATCATGTTTTATGTTTCATAGGCATGTAACTGTACCCCATTTAAGGCTTACCGTGGCTCTTATTTATACTACATTTCTTGTGACTGGTAAAACGAGTACCTCTTTGGTATTTTTGTTTTGTAAAGGAAACAGGTTGGACATCCCTGATTTAAACCACAAACTGTGTATCAAAGTGGAGTGTGGGAGTGTGACCTCATCCATTGCGTTCATCTCCATCAAAAAAAGCTAATCGAGGCTAGCAGTTATAGCGGCAGACTTGGAGCACAGTTCCACATTTGGAATTGCGAGTGTACGTTTAATGGCTATCAAAGAGCCAATCGGGAGCTTTTAAAAGACTTTTAAAAGACTTCCACTGTCCTGCCTACACCGCTGGAGGGCAGGGGGCAAGCACTTAGCAATGAGCTGTACATTTATATATAGAGTCTGTGCTTTAAACCAGTCTCTGATACTCACTTTAAAGGTCCCATGACATGGTACTTCTTGATGCTTTTATATGGCTCCTTAATGGTTCCCTAATACTGTAAATGAATCCTTCTTCAAAATCAACACTCACTGCATGAGATATGACAGTCTTCATGAGGCTAGATATGTGTCTAAAATGCTTTATTGTGGGTGTTGCTGCTTCAGTGCAAATGAGAAGGACAGAGAGATTGGCTAAGGAGCGGGGGGGCCGGGTTTCCCCCGCTCGAAGCGCAGCTTGGCGCAGCTATCTGCTCTCTTCCGTGTTTTACACAAGAAGACAGATGAGAGACTTTTCAATGAAAAAAAAGCATATTTACACAGAAAACCACTGGTATTTCAGAGGTCCAGAGGGTCGGGTAAGGGATTTGCGAGCCTAGAAACACTCGGACGTGCCTCCAGGCAAATAAAAAAACGCATTTCGCATTGTAGCGCATTCACAGTCCAAACTCTATGGACGGGATATACAGGGACGCTGAGCGGAGACAGAGGGAGGGGCTGGAGCTGCATTTGCCGATCTGACGTCAAAAAGGTGCCTTGTCCGAACTCGCCCGTTTGAACACTGGTTTTGTGTAACGCAGAAAAGGACAGCAAATGCTCAGTTTAGACATTTCGCAACTTTTAGCCATGGGGGGGCTAAACAGGGCAGGGGAGCTCACATTAATGTTCAAAAACCTCAGAAAGTGAAAATTTCATGCCATGGGACCTTTAAGTTCAAAGTTCATAGTCAGCTTTATTGTCAAAAAACATATGTACAGGTTGCACACACAGGATTTGAAATTGCAGCGCCCCCTAGGGCCACAGTGAACATAAAACATCTGATAAACAAGACAATAAACACCATGACTAAAACATCACATATACCTGTAGCAAAATTACAGTAAACTTACAGTATATAATACAAATAGATAAAACACACAATGTGTAGCGTAATAAAGCTCAAATGGTGTCATTTAAGCAGCAGTGTCATTTAAGCAGCAGTGTCATTGGGGGAGGGCAGCATCCTGACAGTTTGGTGGATGAAGCTGTCTTTCAGTCTGCTGGTCTTGGCCCTGAGGCTTCTCAGTCTCCTTCCTGATGGCAACAGACTGAAGAGGCAGTTGGATGGGTGGGTGAGGTCACCCAGAGGGTGAGGCAGGTGAGGCGGGTGCGGTAGATGTCCTGCAGGGAGGGGAGAGAGACACCCACGATTCTCTCAGCTGCTCTCACTACTCGGTGTAGCTTTTTCCGGCAGGACACGGTGCAGGTGCCATACCACACAGTGATGCACCTGGTGAGGATGCTCTCTGTGGTGACTCTGTAGAAGGTGCTCATGATGGGAGCTAGGGCTCTGGCTCTCTTCAGCTTGCAGAGGAAGTAGAGTCGCTGTTGGGCTTTACTGGCCAGTGATGCAGTGTTCTTTGACAAGGAGAGGTCCTCAGAGATATGCACACCCAGGAACTTGGTGCTGCTTACTCTCTGTCAGTTGTGTTTTGTTTCATTCATGAACCTTTGAATATTCCCACAGTTTTATGTGTATGAGTTTACACCTATAATCAACTCACTGACAATCTAATCTTTTTCATGTTGTGTTTGACCTTGCCTGCCCAGTATGAGCTCTAATATCCCAGTCTGAGAGATAAAGCTCAACCCACCACACCACTGTTGCCTAAACTCATTCATTCATTCATTAGTTTTCTTCCGCTTTTCCATTTTCTGGATCACGGGAGCAGCAGTCCAAGCAGTGTTCTGCTGCCCAGAACACAATGCCTAAACTGTTTCAATAAATGTCAGGTTCTATTTCAGCTTGTGCCATTGGGCAAGACACTTATTAATATGTGTGTGGCGAATCCAGAATTATAGCCTATGTCTGTATTTTTTATACAGATGGATATCAGTCTGGTCCCCACTCCCTCCATCGCAAAATCAGAACCAAACCTAACTGTCCAGTCATATTTGTTTATTTCAGTGACATGAAATGAAGGAGCTCATTGGATATATCGGGTCAGTATTTGGACTTTTTAGTGCATCGGCCTTAAATTTTCAGTACAGGCCGATATTTGGTTTTGGTCTGCTGCTTAAAAAGTACACACAATGCTTTGTTTTAACACTTTAATGCAAACAGAGACAACATGAAAAACACTTTTATAACTTTGTGGTTTAAAAAAAAGGGGCTGTGGGTGAGTGTAGTAAATTTAAATTACAGAATATGAGGAAAATAATCCAACAGCCTTATAAATCGACCTAAATATACTGACTAACAAGCTCATCAGCCACCGGTTTCTCTGATTTTCAAAAATCCGTATTGACGTCAGCCATGATAAAAAACACACTGGTCGATCTCTAACTCTTGTTGTATATTGCACGTTCTATCAAGAGATGACCAAGATTCAAAAGGTTTCAGATTAACCAAAAGTTTATTTCCCTAACAAAAAGTCTAAAGCAGAGCAGGTCAGTCTCCCCTAGAGCTTACAGTAGCAAGTCTTAGGCCAGGAGCAGCAAACTGACAACTTGCTCCTCCCTTCCACACAGATAAAATACAATATGCAAATAAAATGTTGATTCAGGATCCGCCTTCTGCTCCGACCCACATTCTTCTGCTGCATCTTCCTTTCCTCCAGTCTTCCCCTCTTCCACAGAGCACTCACTGACTGGAACCAGATCCTTCCTGTCGCACATTCCACAGAGAGACAACCCCCATTGTGCAGAACACATTCATCTCCACTGTTCATTTGAATAATACACAAATAAATGTTTATATGTGACTGACCGCAAAACAGGACTCAAATCATCCCGGGGGCATTTTGAGTTATTCACAGATTCTGAAAGTGTAGCTTTCAGTGATGTGTTACACGTGGAAATCTGACATTTGAAGAAGTTGTGGCCATTTGAAAGCATGCACAGTGATTTTTGCTGAGCGGAGATAACAGCTCGTAAAGTTTCCTCACTTCAATGCATTCTTGCCTCATTTGCATGACATTAAGCTAAGCCCCTCCCCCATCAATGACATGACTGTGGTGTGGAGTTTCAAGGCAGGTTTAGTCCTGTTATAGTCCTGTTTTAGTCCTGGTTTAGTCCTGGTTTAGTCCTGGTTTAGTCCTGTTTAAGTCCTGGTTTAGTCCTGTTTAAGTCCTGGTTTGGTCCTGGTTTAGTCCTGGTTTTAATCCTGGTTTAGTCCTGGTTTAGCCCTGGTTTTAGCCTTGGTTCAGTCCTGGTTTAGCCCTGGTTTAGTCCTGTACACACATACACACACGCTAATGTTGACACAAGCTGCTGCTTTCACCTAATATCTCCATTTGATGCAGAAATAATATGATAATAATATGACTCACCCCGTGTCGCCGTGTTGTCGGATAATTTGCGTGTCTCCACATGTATTCACGTATGCGCTTATATCCCCGGACTTTCTTTCGCTAAAGTATCCGACCACACTCTGTACACGAGCTACGGAGAAACTGACCTGTCCCGAAGGTCTGCCGAACGTGTCATCTGTCCAAGTGGAAGTTAAAAGTCCATTTTCATGTCCTTATTGTCTTGCAGTGCCGCTTACATATTCACGAGCTCCTCACAGATGATAGGCGAACATGCCCCGTTTCTTTCCAAAAAACAAGCCAATTTGAAATTTAAAATGTATGTTTTTAACGTCACTAATGCTGTTATCTGAAACATGGAGTGGCTTCTTCATGATCTCAACTTGCACGTTCTGCAAAAAAACAAAAATCACAAATTTTGAAAAAAAAAAAAACTTCTAATGCAAATATCTCCGTTTCACTAATGCCGACATGCGGACGGTTTTAGCGTGGTCGGACACATATCGGGCGGCAGTAGCTCAGTTGGTAGAGCGTTTGTCCACTGATCCAAAGGTTGGCGGTTCAAATCCCGCTCTTGACATAAGCAACATCAGTGGTTGAGCGGTCAGATCCACTGACCCACAGGTTGACAGGTGTGATTTCAGCTCCCACAGATGAATGCTGCCGTTGTGTCCTTGGGCAAGACACTTAACCCGCCTCGCGCCCAGTGTCTGCGTACACTGGTGTGTGAATGGGTGAGTGGTTCCTCGTTGTAAAGGGCTTTGGGTGCCTTGAAGGTGGAAAAGCGCTATATAAAGATGTGACCATTTACCATATATTGTATGATATAGAAATATGATTATGTAGATGCATGCACCTAAAGCACTTTATTAATTCAACATTTCTTCACTCTGAATAAAATAAAGTTTCTCCCACCTCAAATACACTGCGTTTAGTGCTTCACTCATTGATTCTACAGAAATCTGCCATGTTTTTCAGTCTGAAAATGGAGAGATTTACCAGTGACTAGACTCACAGCTTTGTAAAGTATTGAAGATGTGTGTACTGTGTATCCCAGGCAGACTTCATCCATCTTTCCTCTAGTGTCTTTTGTGCCCTGGTGCCTGACCGTGACCCCGTAGCTGTCCGTAACCCTTTGCTTGCACAATAAGTCGCCACTTTCCATCCCAATCGTTCCTTTTAAATGGCTCCTGCTGTTTTCCCTGCTCATATTTAGTGGTAAACATTGGGCCCAGATTGTGGAGCCAGTTGTGCGTTCCTGTTTATTCCCAGGTGCTGCAGAGGAGGCAGGTGGCGATTGACTTTACGGGCAGTGCGGCTCGGTTAGAGCAGAGGAAATAATGCGTCTGGCTCCTGGCTCAGTGATGGTGGAACTGCCGCACCAAAAACATCTGCTCCCACAAATGTGCTAGAAAACCTCAGAGTTAACTTTGCCTGGAGTTACTCTGCAAAGTGAGAGGAGTAGCCAACTAAATATACCGAAAAGTCCCAAAGGATAGCATTAATAGCATCTGCAGGGGCTTAGTTTACGAAGAACCGTGTTAACATGCAGATTAAGAACATAAGGCATTGGTTTTTTGGCTGTGTTTATTATTGTATTAAAATACAAATGTAAATTAACATGTATTGAATGGCCATGTTCTGCAGAGTAAAACAGCAGCACAGCACACAATAAACAAGAGGCAAGGTGGTTGAGTGGTTGGCACTACACCTCACAGTATAAAGTGCCAGGTTCTATTCTGTGTGAACTGTTCAACCAGTTTTATTTTATTTTTTACTCTTTTTGAATCTTTGAGAAAATTGGGATTAGCAAATTAGCAATTAGCAAATAGCCCAAAGCCACCCCCCCAAAAAAACATTATTATTATTATTATTATTATTATTATTATTATTATTATTATTATTATTATTATTATTATTATTATTATTATTATTATTATTTTATAGTTAATCTTGTTGTATATTTACATCTTTAAAGCATTAACAGCTTGTATTTGTCATTTTTGTGTCTATTATCATAATTCATGATGTGGTTATGCCATTCTGAAACAAGCCCCAAAGTAAATATAACTCACAACTCTCAAAATTTGCAAGTGACTTTCCAAAAAGTGAATCCCAAAGTCACTATAAAGAAGCAGGCTGAGAAACATGGTGAGAGGAGAGAAAGTGCGTTTATATGAGGGTACTGAAAAGCGATTGTGCAAGTGACAATGATCAGGCTGTGACTGGCTCACAGCGGCTGTGGTTACTGCACACCAACATCTGATTATTGTCTGATTTCTGGACCTGGAACATAATTGAAGTGACATGTAAACCACAAAATCTGAGATGATCAGAGAGACGTGATCAGAAAGATGCATCTGATAATAATCCGATTTTGAGTGTGAGTGTAACGCAGACGGTGACGAGTTAAAACTATTTAACCCTGTGTCAAAGGTCTTAAGTTCAGAATCCACATCAGCGTCAGGTGCCTTGGTCGTGGTGGTCGTAGTCTCTGATCTCCATGTTCTTTCACATTGTTGCAGTTTTACAAAGTAAAATCATGATTTCATTCAAAGTGAGTTAAATCGTAAGATGAATACAGTGGTCCCTCGCTCTATCGCGGTTCACTGTTCGCGGCTTCGCTGTTTCGCAGATTTAAATGTTTTATTTTTTATTTTATTTTATTTTTTTATAGTTAACATTGTGTTCTGCTTCCTGATTGGCTAACAGACTGCAGACCTTTGCCGATTGATAGATGGGGGATGCAGGAGGGGACCGGGACCAAACTGGAACTAGACCAGGACCAGACCGGGACTAGACCGGGACTAGACAAGGACCAAACATGGACTAAACCAGGTCTAGACCAGGTCTAAACCAGGTCTAAACCTGGACTGGACCTGGACTAAACCAGAACTGGACCAGGTCTAGACCTGGAATAAACCGGGACTAGACCAGGTCTAAACCAGGATTAAACCACCACGTGCCGCTCTTTGCTGGTTTCATGCGGTTGGTTTGTGGCTTGGGCTGAGAGGACGCGAGGTCCGGGCGCCGCTGTTCGATCTCGTGCTCGCAGCCCCAGTGTACGCGCGGCCTCGTGCCGGCCGTGCTGCTCTGTCACGGATTTGTCCACGATGAGGGGTGCACGTGTCGCGCACTTCTCCAAGGGGTTGGTGCGCGTCGCGTCCCAGGACGTGGCAGTGCCGTTGGATGAGCGCGGTGCTTCCTGCGGATCCAGTGACTCATGTCTCCGCTCTGCTCGCACGTCCGGCGGGGCTCCCGGCGGAGCCCCCACGCTTCACTATTAATACATTTTGTTGAAAAGTTTGAGAGTTTAAACGAGAGAGAAATGTGAGAAAAGGTTAATTCTAGTCTGAGAAAAGTGTATAATGTGTGTGGTGAGGCATTTACAGCCTTAAAACATGTATAATAATTGTAAAATATAAAGTTGTCCTACTTCGCGGATTTCTCTTATTGCGGGTTATTTCTGGAACCTAACCCCCGCGATAAATGCGGAGAAGAATTTCTCCAGTGTGAGATCAATAAAGTCACTTCTTCATTACTGTACTTGGTTATTCCGGTGTCAGTATAACTGTGTGGAGTTGTTTAGAGTCTTGGTCACAGTACAATTACAGCATAAGGGGGCCTAAGGTTCTGCTCTACTGTTACACAAAAACTTTTATTAATTTTGAAATCGTGAAAAACAAATACATAATAATAATAGATGCTTACATATAATTTGTGTACCGCTGAAGTAGAAATCAGAAAAAAGTCAGAGGGATTCTTCCTGTCACTTGCTTGTCTCCACGGAGATTGATATGAACATGAAACATTCTTGGCAAAGCAATATCATCTCCACAGAGAAACCAGGAATCAGAGCAGGAAATTGCACTTTACACTTTCTGAAACAATGGAAGCATGATTTGATTGAAAGTCGGTTACATAAGGCGAAGAATATTTGTGTTTGATTTCGCGCAGACACTTGACAGTTTCACACAAACAGTGAGGTGAGGACATTTTGTCAGCTCCCGGAGGAGTCGTGATGGGATTGGCCCCAGACCTGTTTCCATGGACAGATGGAGTGATAAGTGCATGCAGTGAGGAGACCGGACTGGCCCTGGTAAACAGCCAAATCCTGGAGAAGAGAGGGGCTGAGCGGAGGAGCAGGCTGGGAAAAGACTGCCATTCTGAACTGTCGCAGAGACTGAATGTGGTTGTATTGAATTACTAATCTGAGCTCGTTTTCACACCTGTCTTGATTGGTTCGTTTAAAATGAATCAGAGTTAGTTTGCTCCTTTGATTCGGACCTTTTGGGCTGGTGTGAATAAAAACCAAAAATCTCGATCCGGAGCAAACAAGCGAACCGAGACCACCTAAAAAGCTCGGTCTCGGCACGGTTCCTGTTGAACCCTGGTCTGAGGTGAGAATGCAGACCGGTCTCGATCCGACACAAGTTGGCTTTTTGTACTTAACGAGCTCCCGTCGTATGTCGAGCATTATGGGAAACTGAGGCTGACGAAACAAAAAGAAACTTACGAGGCTTACTTACGTTTTGCGTGAAGAGCAAGAGTCAGAACTTGATGCGCGCACATGAGCGCTGTCCTCCGTAGTCGTCTTGCCCTGTGTCTTCGTCGTTTGGAAATTGATTGTACAATAGTATAAACAGTATTATACAAATAGTATAAACCTCACGATGCTGCTCAAACACTTGTGCGAACTGTTAAAAAACTGAGCAAACCATATCGCTAAGGCTAGATTGAAAACAGCACGTAACACCATTATTCTCCTCCTTCACGTGTTTGGACACAGCGTTTGGACACGGCTCATTTCTGTTCAGTGCCTGAGCGACCTCAGCACACATGGTTTTGTTTATAGATGTTGGTTCGCTTGGAAAAAAAAATCCAGTGTGAAAGTGAACCGCACCAAAATTAAATAAAAAAGTGAACTATTGGACTTTCCTGGTGTGAAAACGACCTTAAACTGTCCTGTATTACACAAAATGGACTCTTGTGAGCGTTACGTCATGTTATAATGTTGTTACCTCGTCAAACACATGCCTGGAGTTGTGTTTTGTTTCATTTGCACATGTTTAAGTAATATCGGTTTATTAGTCTTTCTACATCTCCAAAGTTTTCAAGCTAATAGCTACCTTTAGCTTTAGTGCAGCGGAGATTGGCAGTTCCAGAGCTGAAATTATCCATTCTGTGAAGGTGTATTTTAAAGACAGGGCAGTAATTGAGGCATAATTAGATCACCGTGTTACCTTTTATTTTTTTGAAAATGCCATATTTGCTGAAAAAAGGTTTTATTTGTCAGTTTCATTTTTACACCCCCTCACTTGTCTCTTCCTTCAGAGCACACATCATAATCAGCATGTGTCCGGTGAGTGAGCTGTCAGCTTTGTGTTGTGCTGTATTGTTATGCTTCCTGCTTTTGTACATTTCTGAAAAATGGATGAAGAGATCGCTAAAGTACTCAAACATGCATGGATGACATCTAAAACCTCTTCAGACATGTTTTTTTTTAACAAGGGAACAATGTCTTAACATGGTAGAAGGCTCCAAAACATACAATTTGCTTAGTAAAAATATTTGCACTTGTGGTTTTGTCCTATGGCAGGGGTGTCCAAACTTTTTTCATCAAGGGCCACATATGTAAACACAGACGAAGCAGAGGGCCGATCGAGGGCCATAGACTGGTGCTCAGTACAGTCAATAAGTGAAATATATGCATGTTTAACATGTTAGAATGAGCTTTCGGCCCTTTATTCACGCCAAGATCCTCAAACCCACACAATAAATATTAAAGGGATATGCCACCCCCAGGTCAAATTTGGGCATCTCCCCACAGTCCAGAGACTAAAATAAGTGGTGGAAAGCGTTTTCCTGCTCACCCAGCCATTGTCCGAGTCTGTCGCCACTGACCGCCGCGGTATCTGGTGCTCCTCCGCCTTAGACTGGAGTCTAACGTCGCCAGAGAAAGATTTCGGCCAAAAGGAATTAATTTGCTCGATGCGTTTCCCAATTACTTTGTGTGTAGTGCGCATTCATATCGAGTGCAAATAAATGTGCAAATCAACACGGAGAGCTTGCCTTGGTCATTTTGGGTGGGAACTATTTTCCAGTGCGTAAGAATACAGCCGTATCACGCAGTACGCTACCAGGGGAATCCCAGTTACGCACCGGGAAGGGAGTTCCCCTGTTGCACAACGTGGTGCGTGATACGACTGTATTCTTACGCACTGGAAAATAGTTCCCACCCAAAATGACCAAGGCAAGCTCTCCGTGTTGATTTGCACATTTATTTGCACTCGATATGAATGCGCACTACACACAAAGTAATTGGGAAACGCATCGAGCAAATTAATTCCTTTTGGCCGAAATCTTTCTCTGGCTACGTTAGACTCCAGTCTAAGGCGGAGGAGCACCAGTTACCGTGGCGGTCAGTGGCGACAGACTCGGACAATGGCTGGGTGAGCAGGAAAACGCTTTCCACCACTTATTTTAGTCTCTGGACTGTGGGGAGGTGCCCAAATTTGACCTGGGGGTGGCATATCCCTTTAAATATTGTCTTATCAAGGTAGATTTTCAAAAAACTTGCAGTCAAAAGTTCTGCTCAAGGTAATTTGGGCCAATTAACCTGGAAGCCTGAGGGCCAAGAAAAATTTGTCTCAGGGCCACATTTGGCCCACGGGCCATAGTTTGGACGTACCTGTCCTATGGCATAATTGACAACACTCTAAATCAAGACAATTTAAGGGTGATCCTCCAACTACAGTCACATTTGGTCATGATATTTTTCAGAAAATCCAACACATATTTTTAGAAATATTTTGATTTGTTCTACTTCATCACAATGTGTAGAAACATTAACTGATAGTGGTTGTAATGAAATGACATAAATATCAAATAAATAATAATAAACAATAACAGTAAATAAAGTGATGGAAATGACAATGTTTAGCATTTCTTTTAAAATCTTATGACATATTAGCATGCTAATCTCTGTTTTAGAGTTAGCATAAAATATACTCAAAATACACAATGTAAAATTGTATTTTTCTCATTATTTGTACATTCAAAGGAAAAATGAGGTGTTTGGAAATGACGACCAATAAACCTACTCTCCGTTTTGTAAAACTTGACCTTGTTTTTGTTCTTGTTTCCCTTCCTTCCATGGAGCTAACACTGCTATGCTAACATGAGCTCCTGTCACATCACAACTGATGTGGTTCAAGTAGACCAGGCATGTCCAAACTATGGCCCATGGGCCAAATGTGGCCCTCAGACAAATTTATCTTGGCCCTCAGGCTTCCAGGTGAATTGGCCCAAATTACCTTGAGCCAGGGCTCTCAAGTTTTGAGCGGGGTCGTGCGTGAGACTGTAATTTTCGAGGACGCCCCTCTCAGTGCGCGCTGAGAGGGGCGGGGAGGAGGGACCGGGGCGGGGGGGAGCGGGACATTTTTAACGGATTCATGTAAGAGTCTGGTTAATGCACCGGGCCCAGTGTGGCGTGTGAGCGTCGAATTGCGTGTGTCACACTCTCAATGCGTGAGACTTGAGAGCCCTGCCTTGAGCAGAACTTTTGACTGCAAGTTTTTCGAAAATCTACTTTGATAAGACAATATTTATTGTTTATTGTGTGGTTTTGAGGATCTTAGCGTGAATAAAGGACTGATAGCTCATTCGAACATGTTAGACATGCAAATATTTCAATTATTGAGTGTACTGAGCACCAGTCTTTGGCCCTCGATCAGCCCTCTTCTTCGTCAACCCAAAACACGCACCATAGGTAACATCCTCCAGCTTAGGTCCTGACCAAACCGAAGCAAGAAGATCATGGAGATGGTCCCCGTGCGCAGGAATGTGTCGCCCACTGCTCCTATTATATATATATATATATATATATATATATATATATATATATATATATATATATTAACCCATCCTATATATAATATATATATAGGATGGGTTAAAATGCAGAGAAGAATTTCTCCAGTGTGAGATCAATAAAGTTCACTTCTTCTTATGTGGCCCTTGATGAAAAAAGTTTGGACGCCCCTGAAGTAGACAAAGGTTTAAAAAAAAGTTACATTTTGTGGTGGAAATGACAGTGATCCCTAGGGACAGGTGTTCTTTTTATGAAAAATAAATAAAATACTAATATATCTTTCAAGCACATGATATTTTTCATAAAAATTTCATTAAAATAATTTCTGTGCCTTTGTCAATGAAGTTACTGTTGAATCAAATTTAATTTCAGTCTTATGAGGGACTGAGAGTCCAAAACCTGGCCAAGGGACACAGGACATATAATAACACTCAATATAAAACCATATTTTATATAAAAAAAAATAGTAATTTATCTATCATACATTTTTTTGTAAGTTCGCCTTTGTGTTTAGTAAGTGCAGCATGAATTAAAAAAATGACAAACGTGTTTTTGTTTTTCTTATTTCTGCCTGGGACAAAAATTCTTTGCTAGTTGGAGAATCACCCCAAAAGCAACCATAATGTTATTACAGATGTGAATGCAGCAATTACATTTGTTTTGTAAAATATTGTTTTCACTTTCACTCTTTTATTACTTTTTATTACAATCTCACATCAACCAGAAGAAAAAAGTTCAAGATATTCATCAAAGTCAACCATTCTTCAAGTGTTGTAGCAGCTGAATGTCCAGAGAGCTCTTGTATGTAATCTGTTTGTCCCATGTCTGTGTGAAATATCAGTGAGCCAGTGCAAACGTGAGTAGGACAGCAAAGGAGTTAAGTAAAATATCCTTGTTAATGTTTCACTAATTAAGTTTAAATGATTGTATACTTAACCATTTTTAGGTAAATTCTGTGTTTTCACCCAGAGAGTATACTGGAAAAGCAGCACTGACAAAATGACTGCCTCTGCGCGCTGTCTTTAGCTGAAAAAGTTTATTTTTTTTCTTGTCAACAGTAGTAGATAAGTCTGCGCCTCCACTGTGAGAACCCAGAGAGTCTGTTTAAGTCTGGTTATAAGTTGGACACCAGTGGCTGCTTCAGCGGGATTGTCGGTGGTTCCATTTTCTGGCTCCGGGAGTAAACATGGGGAGCTTGGATAGGTCGTTCCTGTCAGTATCAATCACTCGGTTTTCCTCATTGTCTCTCCTTGATGCTGCGGAAAATAAGGGCCACTTCTCAGGACTGTCCGGCTTAATGGGCTCCCAGGGTGCACCTTCACAGAAGATCAGGAAATGAAGAAAAAGGCAAGAGGGACCATTGTAGAAGCTGAGCTGTGACCTGTCGTGTGGTTTGACAAGAGGGGTCATTAGAGAGTCTCAGCACTGGCAAACTTGGAGCGATGGAAGAAAAGTTCAAATCAGTGTCGGTTATACACATCATGTATTACATATTTTACACTACCAGTCAAAAGTTTGGATACACCTTTTTATATGTATTTTTTATTTTAGTTTACCACTGTCTACATCAAATATATGACGCAAGATATATGGGATTGTGTAGCAAAGAAAAAAGGGAAATAACTCAACTAAATATTCTTTATATTTTGTATTCACATCCTTTGCTTCGTCGACAGAGTTTCCTGAAATGGTTTTCACTTCACAGCTGTGCCACATCTACGGATGGGAATTGATAAGATTTTTACGATTCCGATTCCATTATGGATACTGCTTAACGATTCGATTCTTTATTGATTCTCTTATCGATTCTAATTTGGGGAAAAAAGGAGAACAAACTGTTTGATTAGCACCAAGATTAGCACTAATCCTGGTCTAGTCCTGGTTTAGTCCTGGTCTAGTCCTGGTCTAGTCCTGGTTTAGTCCTGGTCTAGTCCTGGTCCTGGTCTAGTCCTGGTTTAGTCCTGGTCTAGTCCTGGTTTAGTCCTGGTCTAGTCCTGGTCTAGTCCTGGTTTAGTCCTGGTCTTGTCCTGGTCCTGGTCTAGTCCTGGTTTAGTCCTGGTCTAGTCCTGGTCTAGTCCTGGTTTAGTCCTGGTCTAGTCCAGGTTTAGTCCTGGTATAGTCCTGGTCTAGTCCTGGTTTAGTCCTGGTTTAGTCCTGGTCTAGTCCTGGTCCTGGTCTAGTCCTGGTTTCGTCCTGGTCTAGTCCTGGTCTAGTCCTGGTTGAGTCCTGGTCTAGTCTTGGTCCTGGTCTAGTCCTGGTTTAGTCCTGGTCTAGTCCTGGTTTAGTCCTGGTCTAGTCCTGGTCTAGCCCTGGTCTAGTCCTGGTCTAGTCCTGGTTTAGTCCTGGTCTAGTCCTGGTCCTGGTCTAGTCCTGGTCTAGTCCTGGTCCTGGTCTAGTCCTGGTTTAGTCCTGGTCTAGTCCTGGTGTAGTCTTGGTTTAGTCCTGGTCTAGTCCAGGTTTATTCTTGGTCTAGTCCTGGTCTACTAGTCCTGGTTTGGTCCTGGTCTAGTCCAGGTTTAGTCCTGGTCTAGTCCTGGTCTAGTCCTGGTTTAGTCCTGGTCTAGTCCTGGTCCTGGTCTAGTCCTGGTTTAGTCCTGGTCTAGTCCTGGTCCTGGTCTAGTCCTGGTTTAGTCCTGGTCTAGTCCAGGTTTAGTCCTGGTCTAGTCCTGGTTTAGTCCTGGTCTACCCTGGTCTAGTCCTGGTCTAGTCCTGGTCTAGTCCAGGTTTAGTCCTGGTCTAGTACTGGTCTAGTCCTGGTTTAGTCCTGGTCTACCCTGGTCTAGTCCTGGTCTAGTCCTGGTCTAGTCCTGGTCTAGTCCAGGTTTAGTCCTGGTCTAGTCCTGGTCTAGTCCTGGTCTAGTCCTGGTTTAGTCCTGGTCTACCCTGGTCTAGTCCTGGTCTAGTCCTGGTCTAGTCCTGGTCTAGTCCTGGTCAAGTCCTGTTCTAGTTCTTGACTCCCATCCTTAGCCACATCAGAGTTGAAAAAAATGACAAAAATACAAACCCGGGTTCAAAGCAAAGGGTGGATATTTAAAAAAAAAAATTTAAAAAAAGTTTGGAGTTATTCTGAGTTAATCTTTTCTTTACTACGTGTAAATAATCATGGAAATAAAGAAGACATATCAGTGGAAAAAGTTTGTCCAAACTTTTGACTGGAAGTGCAAATTATAAATTTATAATTAGACACTAGGATACTCCTTTGAGCTAAAGTAATAATAAAAAAAAAAAAGTCACCTCTGTCACTGCTGGTGTGTTCAAATCTCATGTGTTTTCAGGCTTGTTTTAGGGCTGCCCTGTGGACCTCATTAGTCATGGTGTGTTCATGTGTGTTCAATCAATAAAAATCTTTTAATTCAAATAAAAAAAAAAACCCAAAACTTTTCTTTGACTTATTACAGTTGGGCACATCTGACAAATGTGACAAACCCAAAGGAATTGTTATTAAGTGCAACAAAATATGACTTTTTTTTAAAAATTCACTCACAGTTGTTTCTGATTTTTTGAAAACATTGTGAAATAATAATTTAGATGTCGAGGGGTAACGTGTTTTCAATAAGATGCAGAATGTCTACAGCAATTAATCTGTAAATTAGCAATAAACACCAGATTAAAGCAACATGTCTTCTTTAAATAATACTTAAAGGTCCTATATTATGCATAACTGACTGTGAGGTATAAGCCATGTTATAATGTTGTTAATAGGGCTGTCAGTTTAACGCATTTACATTAATTTAAAGGTCCCATGGCATGAAATTTTCACTTTCTGAGGTTTTTGAACGTTAATGTGAGCTCCCCTACCCTGTTTAGCCCCCCCCCCCATGGTTAAAAGTTGCGAAATGTCTAAACTGAGCTTTGCAATCCTTTTCTGCGTTACAAAAAATCGGAGCTCAAACGGGCGATTTTGAACAAGGCACCTTATTGACGTCAGATCGAAAAAAGAAATGCAAATGCAGTTCCACCCCCGTCTGTCTGTACTCAGCGTCTCTGTAAATCACGCCCAGAGAGTTTGGACTGTGAATGTGCTAGGCAATGCGAAATGTGTTTTTTTATTTGCCTGGAGGCACGTCCGAGTGTTTCTAGGCTCGGAAGTCCTTTATCTGAGCCTCTGGACCTTTGAACAGCAGTGGTTTAATTTTATTTTCTGTGGAAATGTGTTTATTTTTCAATGGAACGCTTCAAATCTCTCCCCCCGTGCAAAAACACGGAAATGGATCAGCTGTGAGCTAAAGTGGAGACCGGAGCGTTTGGCCACGCCCCACCCTCTACTATTGGCCAGCTTTTTTCCTCCTCATTTGCATTCAAGTAACAACTCCCATTATGACCTGTTCTGAGGGAGAAAAAATACTCTTTCTCGGCTTATCTCTGTTTCTCATGCACTGAGTGTTGATTTTGAAGAAGGATTCATTTACAGTATTAGGGAACCAAGAAGTACCATGCCATGGGATCTTTAATTTTACTTTTTTGACATTGTACAATAGGGGTGAGTATTGGCAAAGAAGTCACGATTCAATTCGAATCACGATTCATATGCCACGATGCGATACTATCACGATGCATCACGATACTTGAATTATTGCGATTGCATTGCAATATATTCGACATACTTCAGTGAAAATGTACCCAAAAAAAAGGATAAAAGAGGATAAGTTAAATATCAGTGGCTGTGTATCTGGGTAGTGTCTTCAATTGATACATAACTCTGAGCAACTCAATTCATAACTGAATTTATAGAACAACAAAAACAAATAAACCAAACCAATAACAAAAAAAGTGCATAGGATTTTTTCTAAAACAAAAAATGATGTTCAAACATTTGCCATTTTGGAGGTAGCTACCATCATAACAATACCCTTTCACAAAGAAAAAAGTGCATAGGATTTATAAAAAAAACAACTAATAATTAATGTATTTATTTATTAATAATTAATTAATAAATAATAAATTAATAAATTATTAATAAATTTTTGGCATCAAGAATCGATGCAGTATATTGTGAAAGTTAGTATCGCGATGCATTGCCATGACGATTATTTTGCACACCCCTATTGGACAGCACTTTGGCCAGTTTTCACAGTTTTTAAATGTGCTATACAAATAAAATTTACTTACTTACTTACTTACTATTAATTACACTCCAAATTAACACGTTTTAAAAATTAACACAATTAATTATGAGCGCACATTTTAAATTTGTCCCATTGAAGGACCTGTAGGCGACTTGGCAGTGGAGTCACTTCCACCTGCGTCGCTAATCAAACAAATAAATCCTGGAGGAAACTGACATGGACTCAACTCCGGGGGCGAGGCGAGCGAAAGAACGAAGACGGGACGATCAAAAAGAACGTTGTGATTTGGAGCTTTTGTCAAAAATAATTTTCTGATCACCAAAGCTGCTCCAGCCTGACGGATCATTTGAACGATAAACACGTCCGGACAAGTTCCAGTGTTACCGGTGATAGAGCGAGCGTGAGCGCACTTCAACAAACCACGCTCGCAGAATTTGGGTTCTCTCTCTCGATTAAAATGCGATTAATTAGATGAATTAATTACAAATCCTGTAATTAATTACCCTGGATTATTCGTCTGTCTACATCTCAAAATGCTCTATTCCACCTTGTGATGTCATGAAGTGGTAGTTTTCATGTTAAAGATCCCATGACATGGTACTTCTTGATGCTTTTATATGGCGCCTTAGTGGTTTCCTAATACTGTAAATGAATCCTTCTCCAAAATCAAGCCTCAGTGCATGGGAGAGCCTCATGAAGACAGTCAGAGTCATAAATATCAAATCATTTCAAATCTCTGAAACGCTTTACTCTGGGCGTTGTTGCTTGAATGCAAATGAGGAGGACAGAGACGGGCCAGTGCAGCGGGTGGGTTGTGGCCAAATAATGCCGCTGTTTCCTGGATTAGCGGTGCGATGGTGCGCTGCCCACACTTCCGCCTTTTAAGCGCTTAGGAAGATACGAGAGGCGTCCAATGAAAAAAAACACATTTCCACAGAAAATAAAAATAAACTACTGCTGTTTCAGAGGTTCAGAGGCTTGGATAAAGGACATCCGAGCCTGGAAACACTCTCACGTGTCTCCAGGCAAAAAAAAAAAAAAAAAAAAAGGCATCTTGCATTTTGTAGCTCATTTGCAGTCCAAATTCGGTGGGTAGACATCCAGATGGGGGGTGGAAACCTTTCCACGAGTGTGATGTCAGAAAGTTCCCTTGTTGAATCGCCCATTTGGGTTTGGTCTTTTTTTCAAACCTGGAAAAGGATCGCAAATGCTCAGTTTACACATTTCGCAACTTTTAGCCATGGGGGGGCCTAAACAGGGTAGGGGAGCTCATATTAACGTTCAAAAACCTCAGAAAGTGAAAATTTCATGCCATGGGACCTTTAACAGATACTTTTTAACCTTTAATTTAGAAAACATTGGCAATTCCTGGACTGAAATAATCTAAATGATTCTGGGAATGTGTGTGGAGTTTAAAAACATGACATCACAAGGTGAAACAGGGTGTTTGCTGTTGGGGAGAAGAACTCAACATGTGAGAAGAAAACATAACTCTGGGTATGTTTTGGACGAGGAACGACGAACATAACATGTATCAGAAAATAGTTATTCCTCTCTTACTTAGTGTGCTCCTAACATCACAACTCTTACATTCATGCTAATGTGCACTTCCTGATTATTGGGAAATAAAACACTTTTTAATTAGATGTGCAACAATCATCTTTTTGACCTACTGCTTATACGATTTATCTATACTGGGCCAAGACATATTTTGCTCAAATGCACAAAATAAAATCACCTTCACTACATTTTGTATTAAGATAAAAACATCAACTGCACAATATCCCGAGTACATCTGCACGTATAGTGTTTTTACGTGACGTCATAATCCGGAAGTCGGCCATGTCGGAGATACTCAAAACAAAACAATCATTGCACTTATGCCGCCAAGTAAAAAAAAAAAAAGCAAAATGGTCAAACTATTGTTAGGTCCTCAGTGTCACTGTAAAGTATGGGGTGGATCTTTGCTGGGTGGGAACACTACAGACAGACAGAGAATCTTTAATCAGCTTTATTCTGGTTTCAATTGAGCATCTTACAGGTGACCATTCAGATGTCGTGTTGGTAGCGTGAATGCGTGCGTGGTATATACATGTGTGGTGTACTTTGATCCTTGATCTTTGATCTTTGATCTAGCCAAATCAATTACGAGTAGAGCGTTGCCTAGCAACGCGCGTGAAAAGTCAGTATCGAGTGCATAGGGTTTCGGACAGTCACAATAGATCGGACAGAGAAAAACACCTGCAGTTCTATCATTTACCTAAAGTAGTGACCAGCCAGGGCTAAACCAGGACTAAACCAGGACTAAACCAGGACTAAACCAGAACTGAATCAGGACTAAACCAGGACTGAACCAGGACTAAAATATGACTAAACCAGGACTAAACCAGGTCTAAACCAGGACTAAACCAGGACTAAACCAGGTCTAAACCAGGACTAAACCAGGACTAAACCAGGACTAAACCAGGTCTAAAACAGGACTAAACCCGAACTAAACCAGGTCTAAACCAGGACTAAACCAGGTCTAAACCAGGACTGAACCAGGGTGAACAGACAGAGCAGTTATCAAAGGAAAGGAGGCGACAGACAAGGCGACAGAGGCGGAAATCTTCATATTTTAATGTTTGCAAAACGTGAATAATAAAAAGCAGCATACTCGTACTTAAACACGTTACACATGTAATACAAGTATGCCGACCTTTGCCGTCACAATATGTTTGTCTACAATTTTCCACAGTTTGACTTTGCGCTCTCGTACCAGCCACAAACAAACTGGTTGTTGCCTCCAGACCTTTAGAGCTCTGAAGGTCTTGTGCTGTATCAGAGCTTGGGGAGAAGACCAGGTCGTCGACAATATCGGGATCACTTACAGCAGCAGAATCGACAAATCGCCACTGTCACAGAACAAACTTGAATCCATCTCATATGGATCTTCTCGCCCAATTAATTTGAGTTTGTTCATGTAACGCTCCTTTTCTTTGGCATCCAACTTATCTCTGTACAACTGAATCAGAAGTTTTGGATTCCGATGTGGAAGGTTTATCGCGGAATTTTGCCTTTTTTCTGTATGGTTGCTTTATAAGCGTGTTTACTTTGAGTGAGCGATATCTCCAACATGGCCACACATCCAGGTCAAGGTCAGATTTTTCGAGTCTGTGAAAACACACTGTATACCAAAGGTTCCATAAATCACTTTAAGCGCGAATAATGTATAATTAAAGGGCTTTCAAAGGGAACAGAGGTGGCTGCAAAAGAACACTATTTGATGTATTAGACTTATTTCCAAGGTTGAACTCATTTCTAATAATTACAAAGTCCATGTGAAAGCTGCCAGAGGGGAGGGCATTCAGGTTAACTATAACACCCGATGGTTTTTGTACTCGATTTAAATGCAGCTATTAAATTACGATGCCCTATTTGAGTTTATGTCCCAATAGTTTCAAATAATATTTCCACAAGTTAGACGAGCAGCCACTAAAGTCTTATTACCCCAATAGAAGAAAATCATTAAAAAGGGAATATTATACAAAATCGTCTTCTTGGAGCTTTCTACCATGTTATAATTACGGATGGGAATCGAGAACCGGTTCCGCGTGTTTCAATTCCACGGAATCGATTAGCAGTTTATCTAACGATTCTCTTAACGATTCCAGCCAGCACGAATTACGCACAAAAGTGGTGGGATAGATACGTGCTTCGCCGCTTCACTGATACGGAGTTTATATACTATTTTAGCATGACGAGAAGAACTTTTGTGAGAATGGACTTTTAACTTCCACTTGGACACATGACACGTTCAGGAGACGTTCGGGACAGATTCGGGACAGATCCGTTTCTCCGGATCTCCTGTACAAAGTGCGGTCGGATACTTTAGCAGCAGAAAGTCCGGGGATATAAGCGAATATACGTGAATACACGTGGAGACGCGCACATTTTCCGACAACCGAGCGACACAGGGTGAGTCACATTATTATCATATTATTTCTGCATCAAATGGCGATATTAGGACTAGACCAGGACTAGACCAGGAGTAGACTAGGACTAAACCAGGACTAAACCAGGACTAAACCAGGACTAGACCAGGAGTAGACTAGGACTAAACCAGGACTAAACCAGGACTAAACCAGGACTAGACCAGGAGTAGACTAGGACTAAACCAGGACTAAACCAGGACTAAACCAGGACTAGACCAGGAGTAGACTAGGACTAAACCAGGACTAAACCAGGACTAGACCAGGAGTAGACTAGGACTAAACCAGGACTAGACCAGGAGTAGACCAGGAGTAGACCAGGACTAGACCAGGACTAAACCAGGACTAGACCAGGACTAGACCAGGACTAAACCAGGACTAAACCAGGACTAGACCAGGACTAAAACAGAACTAAAGCAGGACTAGACCAGGACTAGACCAGGACTAAACCAGGACTAGACCACGACTAGACCAGCACTAAACCAGGACTAAACCATGACTAAACCAAGACTAGACCAGGACTAAACCAGGACTAAACCAGGAGTAGACTAGGACTAAACCAGGACTAAACCAGGACTAAACCAGGACTAGACCAGGAGTAGACTAGGACTAAACCAGGACTAAACCAGGACTAAACCAGGACTAAACCAGGACTAGACCAGGAGTAGACTAGGACTAAACCAGGACTAAACCAGGACTAGACCAGGAGTAGACCAGGACTAGACCAGGACTAAACCAGGACTAGACCAGGACTAGACCAGGACTAAACCAGGACTAAACCAGGACTAGACCAGGACTAAACCAGGACTAAACCAGGACTAGACCAGGACTAAACCAGGACTAGACCAGGACTAGACCAGCACTAAACCAGGACTAAACCATGACTAAACCAAGACTAGACCAGGACTAAACCAGGACTAAACCAGGACTAGATCAGGACTACACCAGGACTAGACCAGGACTAGACCAGGACTAGACCAGGACTAAACCAGGACTAAACCATGACTAGACCAAGATTAGACCAGGAGTAGACTAGGACTAAACCAGGACTAAACCAGGACTAGACCAGGAGTAGACCAGGACTAGACCAGGACTAAACCAGGACTAGACCAGGACTAGACCAGGACTAAACCAGGACTAAACCAGGACTAGACCAGGACTAAACCAGGACTAGACCAGGACTAGACCAGCACTAAACCAGGACTAAACCATGACTAAACCAAGACTAGACCAGGACTAAACCAGGACTAGATCAGGACTACACCAGGACTAGACCAGGACTAGACCAGGACTAGACCAGGACTAGACCAGGACTAAACCAGGACTAAACCATGACTAGACCAAGATTAGACCAGGACTAGACCAGGACTAGACCAGGACTAAACCAGGACTAGATCAGGACTTCACCAGGACTAGACCAGGACTAGACCAGGACTAAACCAGGACTAAACCCGGACTAGACCAGGACTAGACCAAGACTAAACCAGGACTAGACCAGGACTAGACCAGGACTAAAACAGAACTAAAGCAGGACTAGACCAGGACTAGACCAGGACTAGACCAGGACTAAACCAGGACTAGACCAGGACTAGACCAGCACTAAACCAGGACTAAACCATGACTAAACCAAGACTAGACCAGGACTAAACCAGGACTAGATCAGGACTACACCAGGACTAGACCATGACTAGACCAAGATTAGACCAGGACTAGACCAGGACTAGACCAGGACTAAACCAGGACTAGATCAGGACTTCACCAGGACTAGACCAGGACTAGACCAGGACTAAACCAGGACTAAACCAGGACTAAACCCGGACTAGACCAGGACTAGACCAAGACTAAACCAGGACTAGACCAGGACTAAAACAGAACTAAAGCAGGACTAGACCAGGACTAGACCAGGACTAAACCAGGACTAGACCAGGACTAGACCAGCACTAAACCAGGACTAAACCATGACTAAACCAAGACTAGACCAGGACTAAACCAGGACTAAACCAGGACTAGATCAGGACTACACCAGGACTAGACCAGGACTAGACCAGGACTAAACCAGGACTAGACCAGGACTAGACCAGGGCTAAACCAGGACTAAACCATGATTAGACCAAGACTAGACCAGGACTAGACCAGGACTAGACCAGGACTAAACCAGGACTAGATCAGGACTTCACCAGGACTAGACCAGGACTAGACCAGGACTAAACCAGGACTAGACCAGGACTAGACCAGGGCTAAACCAGGACTAAACCATGATTAGACCAAGACTAGACCAGGACTAGACCAGGACTAAATCAGGACTAGATCAGGACTTCACCAGGACTAGACCAGGACTAGACCAGGACTAAACCAGGACTAAACCATGACTAAACCAAGACTGGACCAGGACTAAACCAGGACTAAACCAGGACTAGATCAGGACTACACCAGGACTAGATCAGGACTAGACCAGGACTAAACCAAGACTAGACCAGGACTAGACCAGGACTAAACCAGGACTAGATCAGGACTACACCTGGACTAGACCAGGACTAGACCAGGACTAGACCAGGACTAAAACAGGACTAGACCAGGACTAGACCAGCACTAAACCAGGACTAAACCAGGACTAGATCAGGACTACACCAGGACTAGATCAGGACTAGACCAGGACTAGACCAGGACTAGACCAGGACTAGACCAGGACTAAACCATGACTAAACCAAGACTAGACCAGGACTAAACCAGGACTAAACCAGGACTAGATCAGGACTACACCAGGACTAGATCAGGACTAGACCAGGACTAGACCAGGACTAAACCAGGACTAGACCAGGACTAGACCAGGACTAAACCAGGACTAAACCTTGACTAGACCAGGACTAGACCAGGACTAAACCAGGACTAGATCAGGACTTCACCAGGACTAGACCAGGACTAGACCAGGACTAAACCAGGACTAAACCAGGACTAAACCAGGACTAGACCAGGACTAAACCAGAACTAAACCATGACTAGACCAAGACTAGACCAGGACTAAACCAGGACTAGATCAGGATTTCACCAAGAGTAGACCAGGACTAAACCAGGACTAAACCAGGACTAAACCAGGACTAGACCAGGACTAGACCAGGACTAAACCAGGACTAAACCAAGACTAGACCAGGACTAGACCAGGACTAAACCAGGACTAGATCAGGACTTCACCAGGACTAGACCAGGACTAGACCAGGACTAAACCAGGACTAAACCAGGACTAGACCAGGACTAGACCAGGACTACACCAGGACTAGTGCTAATCTTGGTGTTAATCAGTTTGTTCTCCTTTTTTCCCCAAATTAGAATCGATAAGAGAATCGATAAAGAATCGAATCGTTAAGCAGTATCGATAATGGAATCGGAATCGTAAAAATCTTATCAATTCCCGTCCGTAGTTATAACGTGGTTTATATAGCATTCATGCATGTTTGAGTAAAACCTCTCCCAGGCCCTATCTGAAGTGAGTTCTACACATTATCAGTCTGGGATGGCTCTCAGTCTGTATTTTCACTCAAATAGACTGGAGTACGGCTTTTGGCATCGCCATTTTGTTGTTTGGTTGTTTTGGTTCACCCGCCCACTAAACCTTACAGCGGGAGTCTCTCAAGATGGATTCTTGTGAATATTGTGACAATCTTGCCTGAGCAGCTAGTCCCTTTGACATTTTCTTCAAATCCGGAAAAGACTGACCATAGAGCGTGAAAAACCTCCATCCAAATTTTAGGTAATCCAACCACAAACGCCCCGAGTACAAATAAGACTATGTAACCAATGCACCACACAGGGGTTCATGCAAAATCTATTTATGCAGAAAAGTAGAGGAAACAGTGTCTTTATAAAACATTATAAAACAGTGTATTTTTGAACAGCTCGTAAACAGTAGTGGGAGAAGTATTTTGTTGCTTAACTAAAAGTACTGATACCAAAGCAGAAAAAAAAGTAAAAGTTTAAAAATGTACTTAAGAGTAAAAGGTTTTTCACACATACTTTGAGGTCTTATAAAGCTTCAAATGTAGTGATTTTAATAAAGATGGAAGCTGAAACGATTGAATCTACTGTTTTTATGTGTATATTTGCTCAAAACTACAAATGTGTTCAAAATAAACCCTCAGCCTTTTCAGGAGTTCTCAAACTATCATAAAAATGCTTTTACTTTTCAGTCCTGTTCAAAAAAATGTGGTGGAGTGGAAAGAAAAGACACCTGCTCTCAAATGTAGTGAAGTAAAATTAAGAAGTATCCACTTTAAAATGTCCATCCATCCATTCCTGAGAAATGTCCATTTTCTTCCTCTTATCCGGGGCCGGGTCGCGGGGGTAACAGTCTAAGCAGGGACTCCCAGACTTCCTTCACCCAGGACACTTCCTCCAGCTCCTCCGAGGGGACCCCAAGGTGTTTCCATAGTCCCTCCAGTGTGTCTTCCCTGGGACCTCATCCTGGTGGGACATGTCCGGAACACATCCTGAGGGAGGCGTCCAGGAGGCATTTGGAACAGATGCCCGAGCCAACTCAGCTGCTCCTCTCGACGTGGAGGAGCAGTGGCTCTACTCCAAGCTCCTCCCGTGTGACTGAGCTCCTCACTCTATCTCTAAGGGAGCGCCCAGCCACTCTGCGGAGGAAACTCATTTCAGACGCTTGTATCCGCGATCTCGTCCTTTCGGTCATTACTGCGAGCTTTAGGAAAGGGATCGGAAGAAGGGCAAAAACTCAAGATTGAGGTTATTAGCATTTAATGTTGAATTAGGCAGCAGAATACAAATGTAAATGGCATCAGACATCTTTCTGTCGTCTCATCGTGTCCCCACACTGGTCTTCCCTTGGCCCACACACAGAACTGACCACTGTGGCCACCTATATAGTCGTAGCTATGTATTTTGCTAAATTTACTGCCCATAGTTCCCCTTCCTTGTAAGGAGATCTGTAGGGTAGCTTCCAGAAGTTAACGAATGACAGACGAGTTAGCCAATAGTTGAAGTTAGCCAATAACAGAAGGGGAGTCCATCTATAGGAGGGACTTTGAGTTACACAAACACAGACAAAAACAGGTAGATACAATTACACGCAGACAGCTAAAACCTATTTTAACACATGGACACAGCTCTCAGTACTTAAATTCAGAGAATATAAGAATGCATATCTTTATTTGAAAATATACATGCATTTTGCAGAATTAATGCTCACATTACCCAGAGCTCATGACCATAGGTGAGGGGAGGAACGTAGATTGACGGTAAATCGAGAACTTTGCCTTTTGGCTCAGCTCCCTCTTCACCAGAACGGTCCAACTTTAAAATGTACTTAAGTAAAGTACAAATACCGAAATCTTTTACTTAAATACAGTACTTTACAACTTTTACTTTGTTCCATTACTGCTCATAACTCCAAAATCTGCAAACTCACAGCATATCTTCTCCTTTCTGTTGTTGTTCTGGTCAACGTACAGCCCTATTAGAGCGCAACGAGAGCCAAGTAAGTCAGAGGCCTTTGACGATTTATCAAAGCGTAGATGGTTCAATTCCCAGTACATATCCTTGGGCGCCTGGGCCAGAGACATCATCCCCGTTGTCGACTCCAGTTATTGTAATGTGGCTGGTGAGTAGGAGGGCATCTGGCTGGCTGAAAGTGTCTGTCAAAAGAAGAATATGAGAGTGAATCATTATGCAAATTTCAGGAATAGGCTCGTATTTGCAGTATTTCTCTCACGGGGCAGAGAGCATGTTTTACATTTGAAGTTTGAAGAACTTGTGTTTTGTAAATGTCTTTTCTGCATAAAAATGTAAATGTGAGCGTCTGTGAAGAGGTCACAGCCCTGAGAGGCGCACTGCTGCTAAATTGGACCTCAGCTTCAGTGAACAGACACTATTCAAACACATACATTTGTCTCAACTCCCACAAGACCTGCACAAACCAGGAAATCTACATCTGATAATGAGAATTGTATTTTTAGCTGTTTTATGAAATTGTGTAACATCCATGACATAGTATGTTCAGATGGGTGACTGTCTACTTGGTGCGATACAGGTCCGAAAACTGTATAACATTTTTTGTAGATATTTGGGTAAGACTTTTAGGGTACACTCATTAACGCCTAACTACCTGCTAATTAGCATCGCTGTAAATGGTTAATTTGTCATTATTTAGTATTTATTCAGCCCTTATTGATGTCTAAGCTTATTCTGCTATCAGTTACACATTTACAAATACCATCCATCCATTTTCTTCCTCTTATCCGGCTGGTTCGCGGGGGCAACAGTCTAAGCAGGGATTCCCAGACTTCCTTCACCCTGAACACTTCCTCCAGCTTCTCCAGGGAGACCCCAAGGCGTTCCCAGGCCAGCCAAGAGACATAGTCCCTCCAGCGTGTCCTGGGTCTTCCACGGGGCCTCCTCCCGGTGGGACATGCCCAGAACACCTCCCAAGGGAGCCGTACAGGAGGCATCCGGAACAGATGCCTGAGCCACCTCATCTGCTTCTCTCAATGTGGAGGAGCAGCGGGTCTACTCCAAGTTCCTCCTGTGTGACTGAGCTCCTCACTCTATCTCTAAGGGAGTGCCCAGCCACTCTACGGAGGAAACTTATTTCTGCCGCTTGTATCCGCAATCTTGTCCTTTCGGTCATTATCCAGAGCTCATGACCATAGGTGAGGGGAGGAATGTAGATTGACGGTAAATCGAGGGCTTTGCCTTTCGGCTCAGCTCCCTCTTCACCACAACGGTTCGGCACAGCGACCGCATCACTGCCGACGCTGCAGCAATCCGCCTGTCAATCTCACACTCCATCCTCCCCTCACTCGTGAACAAGACCCCGAGATACTTGAACTCCTCCACTTGAGGCAAGGACTCTCGACCCACCCAGACAAACACTTTCCTATTAATACACTCCTTATTACTGCATTTTTTATTTTAATTTTTTTAATGACCTAATGAATTTATTGAGTATGTCACAAAGTCAATATACAGTACATAATACATTACACGTATACATGTACGTGTGGGCATATTAATATAATTTCTTTACATAAGTAAACATATCTCAAAGGGTTATGGGAAGTGTTAACTTTTTGAATCCCACCCCTTACAGTCACTTAAGTATTAATATTGTCCGGTTTCCTCTGAATCATCTTCATCACATTTATCTGGTGTTACTATACAATTTATATTTACAATGTCCACAGATGAGCCATTTATAATGATTTGATATACTATCCATTACAACATTGCATCACTATAATGATATTACTATGATACTACGCCATTTTTGTCTATGAATTATGATTCTAATAAGCTTTTCGTGCAAATAAGTAAAATCTACATTTCTTGTGCTTATTACCAAAAGTGTTTGTAAATGTCTAAGTAATATCAGAATAAGCTTATGGGGAATTAGACAATTAATAAGGGCTGAATAAATACTAATTAATGACAAATTAACCATTTATAACTATGTTTATTAGCAGGTTGTTGGATGTTAATAAGTGTACCTTAAAGTGTTACCGATATTTGTAGTCTATGTATAGGCAGTAGTAGTAGTAGTTGTAATTAAAAAGGTGCTGGTGCGGTGTAACTATTCTGGAGACTAGGGGAGGCACCAGGCCATGTTTCAGGACAGAATCTGTGAAGAGGTGACCCCGCTCACAAAAAGAATGCATGTTTTCAAGGTATTTTCTGGTAATAAAAACACTAAATCCAAGTCTATGTATTTAATCTTTAGCCTACAGTTCATAGTTTAGTCCATAAGTCTGATTCTTTAGTCCATAACTCCAAGTCTGAAGTCCATAAATCCAGTTCTTTAGTCCAAAGGTCCAATGCAGAGTCATCAGTCACTGCGTTCTAGTCGAGTAGAAAACAAACAAGTATAAGTCTGAGTGTATGTATATGTATTCCACGGGCAACAATCAACACCAGAATACTGATTGAAAAAACTTTTTTTTCTATTCACAAATTCTGGTTCTTTTTAAAGAATACGTTAGGACCTTGTTGACACGTTTGGGCTGCTAGCCGCGAGCCATTCTCAGAAATGTCGCTGATCTTGAGAGACATGCCTCATATCAGCTGTTACGTCCTGAGGCTGGTCACCCTGACAGACCTTGTTTTATTACATCAGAAAAACAAGCTCACATGCTGTCAACCAGGTAAATGCATCTCCTATTTCATGGTCTTCAAAGAGTTTTTTTTAATTTTTTTTTGTAAGTTTTTCACCATGTTATAATGTCCCAATGAGATTTTACATGTTATAATGCTATTATAATGAGGTTTTTACATGTTATAATGTTGTTATAATGAGGTTTTACATGTTATAATGTTGTTATAATGAGGGTTTACATGTTATAATGTTGTCCCAATGAGGTTTTCCATGTTATAATGTTGTTAAAATGAGGTTTTAAATGTTATAATGTTGTCCCAATGAGGGTTTACATGTTATAATGTTGTTATAATGAGGTTTTCCATGTTATAATGTTGTTATAATGAGGTTTTACATGTTATAATGTTGTTAAAATGAGGTTTTACATGTTATAATGTTGTTAAAATGAGGTTTTAAATGTTATAATGTTGTCCCAATGAGGGTTTACATGTTATAATGTTGTTATAATGAGGTTTTACATGTTATAATGTTGTTATAATGAGGTTTTACATGTTATAATTTTGTTATAATGAGGTTTTACATGTTATAATGTTGTTTACATGTTATAATGCTGTCCCAGTGAGCTTTTACATGTTACAATGTTGTTTACACATTATAATGCTGTCCCAATGGGGTTTTACATGTTATAATGTTGTTAAAATGAGGTTTTCCATGTTATAATGTTGTTATAATGAGGTTTTAAATGTTATAATGTTGTCCCAATGAGGTTTTACATGTTATAATGTTGTTAAAATGAGGTTTTACATGTTATAATGTTGTTAAAATGAGGTTTTCCATGTTATAATGTTGTTATAATGAGGTTTTAAATGTTATAATGCTGTCCCAATGAGGGTTTACATGTTATAATGTTGTTATAATGAGGTTTTACATGTTATAATTTTGTTATAATGAGGTTTTACATGTTATAATGTTGTTTATATGTTATAATGCTGTCCCAGTGAGCTTTTACATGTTACAATGTTTTTTACATGTTATAATGCTGTCCCAATGGGGTTTTACATGTTATAATATTGTTATAATGAGGTTTTACATGTTATAATGTTGTTATAATGAGGTTTTACATGTTATAATGTTGTTTACATGTTATAATGCTATCCCAATGAGGTTTTACATGTTATAATATTGTTATAATGAGGTTTTACATGTTATAATGTTGTTTACATGTTATAATGTTGTCCCAATGGGGTTTTACATGTTATAATATTGTTATAATGAGGTTTTACATGTTATAATGTTGTTATAATGAGGTTTTACATGTTATAATGTTTACATGTTATAATGCTATCCCAATGAGGTTTTACATGTTTTAATGTTGTTATAATGAGGTTTTACATGTTATAATGTTGTTATAATGAGGTTTTACATGTTTTAATGTTGTTATAATGAGGTTTTACATGTTATAATGTTGTTATAATGAGGTTTTACATGTTATAATGTTGTTATAATGAGGTTTTACATGTTTTAATGTTGTTATAATAATGTTTTACATGTTATAATGTCGTTATATTGAGGTTTTACATGTTATAATGTTGTTATAATGCATTTTTAGAGCTCATCCATGCATGTTTCAGTATTTAGTGATCTCTTCTGGGCCCTATTCAAACCTTCCTTACGGTTAGCTTTAACCGTAGGCTTGTGGTCCAAGACTCCACCCACAAGCCTACCTCACCCGTGCTCCCACACGACAACTCTCCGTAAATATACAAAAACATGATACAAAATTGTACGCAACAAATTGAAAAACCTTATCTGATGGGCAGTAGCTGATTTTGTTGTGATAGCGCTCTGAAGGGTAGTGACTTAGCATGGAGAGCAAAGCAAAGGGAGACTCAGAGCGAGAATGAAAACAGTTTTAGGAGAATATAGCATTTTCAAGACAGTGAAAGACAACATGGTGATCTAAATATGTTATGTGTTAATACCCAGTTAATACCCCATAGAAGTTAAATACCCCCTGTTAAAACTTGAATTACAAAAGTCCTAATTTCTTCCTGACTCCACTAAGCTGGCAGCAAGCAAAGAATCCCCTAAGCTGTCTGCAGTAATTTCGAGCCATTGTGAAGCCGTTGGAGATCTCGTGAAAGGATTACATCAGAAAGTGGGTCAGGTTGAGGACCTTTTGGAAGGATTTCAACCGAAGGAAACATCTCGACGTTTGGATATCATCATGGGCATGCTTACAGAACTGTGTACGCCAAGAGGAACTAATTAGATCTCTCATGAATCTTCATGGCGATATGAAGATGGGGGTCTGGCAAAACCCAAGCTCTATCTAAATTGTTTACCTGGGTCTCTAAAAATGTATTTCATCAATGCTAAATTAATTAATCCCTCTGGATAATTATGTCTTCCTGTGAAAATCTGGCTCCAATGGTTATCTGTGTTTTGACTTCGCCTCCCTGCATGAACACTTACAAGGCCACAGAATGTGGTTTGTTATCTGGACTCTACATAAACATGGCACCCACTCACTGACACAACTGACACTAGAAATGAATGAGTAGAAAATCCCTGTCTTTAGTAAAGGTCTGATCTCTGCTCTCGGTTCAATCAATTTCATTGATTTCCAATCTGACCCCCCCACACCCTTCCTTCTGTTACCAACGAAAAAGATCACCACATGCAGTGGCGGTTCTACATTGAATTACTCCCTGGGCGAGACCCCCTCTGAGCGCCCCCCCCCCCCCCCCCACCACCACCAGGAATGAAAAAAAAAAAAAAACACAAGCCCCCCCCCCAAGGAAAAAAAAAAAAACAACATTTACCACAAGCAGCCATGTTTAATTATCACTATAGAGTGGTTCTCATTATTTTATTAACTTTCAAAAAAATATAAGTTATCATAACTTAAATAACATAAATAAAAAAATAATAAATAAACTCTACACATAAAAGTGGCAAAAATATATACAATCAGATATATAAATGGAACCATCGGCTGCTCGATTATGGAAAAAATCATAATCACGATTATCTCAGTCAATATTGAAATCACAATTATTCAAACGATTTTTTCAAAATCCCCTACCTACACACACACACACACACACACACACACACACACACACACAGTGGGCTACTCTCACCTTAAACATTTATTCTTCTTCTGTCTTATTCTACAGATTGCACAGGCACACACAAACAAAAAGTTATCACACACAGCTATTCCTCACTTTCCTCACACAGATTTCTCCTCAGTATAATATAATATAATAAATATAACATAATATAACATATATAATTAATATAATTAATACAATATAATATAATATAATAGCGCTAAAATAGAATAGTGATATGACAAACACACATTTCATGACATGACTTACCAAAAGCAAAGATGAGATACTGTCCAGCAAATCCGACAGAGCTCCCAGATGAACTGTTGTCCGGGTTAAGTCATTCACGTCGCCTCTATTGAAAATGCCGATCGCGTATCTCTACAAAGTCCCATGTAAAGTGTGTCTTTGTACGTTGTATTCATAGTAAATACCACGGAGGGTGAACGATCGATTTAAAAGTGATTCAATGTTGCGTTATACTAACTTCGTTTACTATTGTCTTCTGTAGTTTCCGTGTTCCCGATGCGAGCGATTCTTGGCAGGAGCTAGTAGGAGTAGTATCATTGGTCAATTCCTCTTAGCAACTAGTGCCGTGACATTGATCAAATCGTGGTAGTGTGAGCGGACTCGCGGCCGGTGTACTGTCAGATTGAGACGCTTTGTCAGTTACCGGCCGCAGAGAGGGAGGGGGTGACTCCTCTCTCTCTGTCTTCTCTTTCTTTCTCTCTTCCTTTCCTCTAGCGCCGCTGTAGGCTCCAGCAGGTCTCTGCGCTGCGCATTGGCCCACGTGGAAGGGAATGTATTGCGCGGGCGCTTGCAGCCAGAGGGGGCGCCAATTTGCCAATTTCCTACACAGTGATATGATAGATTTTTTTTTTCAAGCGCTCGGCACGGCGCCCCTCACGAAGTTGCGCCCTGGGCAATTGCCCCACTCGCCCCCCCCCAAGAACCGCCTCTGACCACATGTTATATTTCCAATTGTTTTTCTGTCATTACATGTTGTAAAATTGTCACTGATTGTATGTATTGCATCTTTTCTGCTCTGCATCTCACAGTCGGCGGTGCGCGCAAGTGCAGCGGCCCCTCCCCTAGCCCACTCTATCACTGTCCTGCCTGGTTAGTGGGGAAACGAAATTTCGAATTCATTCTATGTACATGTACATGATTGTTTTTCGACAATAAAGCAACTATGATGTCTATGATATGATGATGTCTAATAAATCATCAAAAGTGGAGGCCTTATTTGTGACTGTAGACCCCCCTCCCTTGTCCTTTCCGTTGTTGTGATGTGTGTTTTCCGAACAGGCAGCAAACACCCCGTGGCTGGGTTTGTTTCCGTGACCCTTGGGCCAAGCAGCGGGTTGTCAGTCTGATTCAAAGGACTCCCTCCCCATGAGGAGATTAATTGCTTGGCCCCAAAATTTGAGGTATCCGGAGAAGGAAGTGCGCAGATAGAATGGCGAGGGTAACAGAACGTACATGAGTCAGACGTGCTGCTGGAGATATTTTTAAATGCATGTGTGTCAATCTGAGAATATTATGAATATTATTACTTGAATTTTAAAGCAGAACAGTGGAGATTGTCAACACACACACACATAAAGGTCAAGAGACATTATGTGAAGAACAATTGAAGACAAAAGTAGAAAAATAGAGTTCATGGCATCAGGACACACGATACTTGTCAATTTATGTGCAAGGAACTCTTTTTCCTCACAAATACTTAATTAAAGCCACAGTATGTCACTTTTTAGCCAAAAAATACACTAAAATATACCATGTTTCAGGCACTATGTAACTTTTTGGATGCTTGTTTCTGTGGAGATGTCATTGCGCTGCCTGGAAGGTTCCACAGTATGACATTAAACAGATCTACCTTACATTTATTCAATTACAGGTGGTTTTGTTGCTCAAAAATATCTAGAAAAACAAACATTCTCCACAGATCTGAACTGTAACTTGGTCTGGTTTGGTCTCCATGAAGATAGAAAGGTTTAATGCCACACTGTGAAACATTCCAGACAAAAGAATAAGATCTCCATGGGGAAAAAGCATTTGACGGAAAGTTACACAATACACCTAAGATGAGTTCTTCTCAAACAGAAAACAGGAAGTACATAAACTACATGACATTGCAAGGTGGAACAGAGCATTTTGAGCTTTGCAGATGTAGGCAGACTAATAATAAAGGGTTACTCAAACTCCAGGTGTGTTTTTGATGAGGTAATAACATTTTAACATGGTTTAAAACATACAAGAGCCACTTTTGTGTAATATAGGACCTTTAAATAAAATAATTAATTGACTAAGACAAATTTTGGCTGACTAAAGGACTCCAGTGCTATAGTAAACATCATTTCAGCGTGGCATTCCAGTTAAATGTATTTTCAAACTCTATGAACAGTAACAAGCCCAACTGTTCACTGTGGGAGCTTTCATTATAGCGTTTAAAGTTTGTTTTCTTCCCTCACTGATCTGCGGGAGGCCATTTTGTAGTTATTATTTTAAATAGGCCCCTGTTCGCTGCCTCTGGCCTTGTTTATTATGAAGCCAGTAAGTTCAAAGTTTATTCACAAAACTATAACACATTTGAGTGGATGAGCTGGAGCTGCAGAGTAATTGCTATAGACTGTAAAGTGGAAAAAGATATGAGTTAAAAAGTGAACGTTTTTTTATCCATATAGTTAATATATATGGGCACTTAATGGAACTCTCACTTTTTACTATTTAAAGGGCCCATATTACGCTGGTTTGTGACAACACACAAACCCTGCATATTTAGTTTGACTTCTCTCAACCTGAAAACACGCTGTTCCACCTTGTTATATCATGCGGTAATACAGGAAGTGCTCCACAGTGTTTTTAAACAGTGTAAATTCCTCCTCAAGCTGAAGAGAGCCAGAGCCCCAGCGTCCATCATGAGCACCTTCTACAGAGGCACCACAGAGAGCATCCTCACCAGCTGCATCCCTGTGCGGTATGGCACCTAGAATAGAATAGTCTGTGAATTGTGTTCACTTCACAATGGCAATAAAAGTCTTTCTGATTCTGAGAATAGAACAGAATGCCTTTTATTGTCATTCTTCACAGGTACAATTTACATAATACATACTCACAATGAGATTGAAAGCATCTCACTTCAGTGTAGACATTTAAATATGATATTTACGCACAGCAGGATATTTGCAATACAGTATTAGAAATATCCTGCTGTGTGTAAATACTTAAGTATCCTGAGTAGGATATTTACACACAGCAGGATATTTCTATACTGTGTTGTAAATATCCTGCAGAAAAAAGCTACACCGAGTAGTGAGAGCAGCTGAGAGAATCGTGGGGGTATCTCTCCCCTCCCTGCAGGACATCTACCGCACCCGCCTTACCCGCAAAGCCCTCTGGGTGATCCCACCCACCCATCCAACTGCCTCTTCAGTCTGCTGCCATCCGGAAGGAGACTGAGGAGCCTCAGGGCCAAGACCAGCAGACTGAAAGACAGCTTCATCCACCAAACTGTCAGGATGCTCAACTCTCTCCCTGCCCTCCCTCCCCCAATCACACTGCTGCTTAAATGACATTAACACTGCTGCTTAAATGACACATTTGAGCTTTATTACCCTACACATTGTGTGTTTTACCTTTTTTGTATTATATAAGATAAGATAAGATAAGACTTTATTGATCTCACACAGGAGAAATTTACTCGCCACAGTAGCTCCAGGACAATTGGACAGGAGGGAAAAAGTGCATGCAGGCAGGGAGGGGATAAAGTAAGTAATAAATAGTGCAAATAGTAATATGTAATAATAATAATAATAATGGAAAATAGTAATAATGATAATAGTAACAACAAGCATCAACATGAAAAGGAGGATATTGCACGTCTGGCCTATATGTTAGAATTATACAGTCCAATGGCGGTGGGGATGAAGGATCTGCGGTAGCGCTCCTTCTTGCACTGGGGGTGCCTCAGTCGGCTGCTAAAGGAGCTGCTCAGCTCCTCAATAGTCCAGTGCAGAGGGTGAGAGGTGTCGTCCTTAATGGACATGAATTTGGCCAGTACCCTCCTCTCAGCCACCTCCTCTACACGGTCCAGAGGACAGCCCAGGACAGAGCTGGCCCTCTTAACCAGCTTATTCAGTCTTTTTCTGTCCCGTTCTGTGCTGCTCGGGGCCCAGCAGACGACAGCATAGAGGAGAGCAGAGGCCACCACAGAGTCATAAAAAGTCTTGAGCAGAGGCCTGCTCACTCCAAAGGAACTATACAAGTTTACTGTACTTTTGCTACAGGTATATGTGATGTTTTAGTCATGTTGTTTATTGTCTTGTTTATCACATGTTTTATGTTCACTGTGGGCCTAGGGGGCGCTGTAATTTCAAATCCTGTGTGTGCAACCTGTACATATGGTTTTTGACAATAAAGCTGACTTTGAACTTTGAACTTTGAAACTCCAAAAACCTTCACTAGAATAGTTTGGATGATTTCAGCCCTGGATCTGCAAATCCTACTGAACAAAGAAAGTAACTGTTAAACTGAAAACCACCACATCCAGTACCACAAACTACTCGCCAAACTTCGGATTCAAATTCCAGTCTTTGGTTGAGCGGTCAGATCTACTGAACCACAGATTGGCGGTGCGAATCCAGTTCCCACAGATGAATGTTGTCGTTAACCCACCTTGAAGTGCCTTGAAGGTGGAAAAGCAATAGATAAAAATATGACTATTTACCATCGGGTCATCACAAGGTGGAACAGAGCATTTTGGACTTTGAAGATGTAACGAAACACAACTGCAGGTATGTTTTTGAGGAGGTAACAACATTCTAATGGGTTAGAGCTCACAATACTCCATTTTGTGTAATACAGGACCTTTAGATTAACTTTTTGTGATCTTCCGCTTTGCTTAGGTGGAATAACCTGCAGAGTTCAGCCTCCTTCAGATTGAGTGCATTAATCGTCTCCAATGAGGTCTGCTAATAAAAAAGAATTCCAAATAAAGGAGGAGTAGCCATGAGACTGCGTTTTACTGCAACATAATAATAAAGTAGTAAAAATAAAGTACAGGCAAACACATGTCACAGGTTAAATGAGATCATTAACGGGTGAGCAGGCGGGGGCCGGATTAAAAATGTCAGAAATTATGGAGAAATAAAACTGAAGTGGGAGCTAAACGTGGCGTGACCATTAAAAAAAACATAATAACAGGATATAACTACATTTTATTAGGCCTAAATAAAAACAGGATAAAACTGATCTGATGATAAAGTAAAAGTGAATCTAAAATGGGTTAAAACTACACTAAAATGGGAATGTGGTAAACGAATAAAGTCCAAGATAAAACCAGAGCAGTCCAACTCCTAATGTGCTCAGGGGCAGTTGGCCTGGTAACGGGGAGGCTCATTTAACCCTCGCAATTCACAAAACTCATGCAAAAGGATAAAAAAAACACACACATTTGAGATCACAATAAAATGAACATAAAAGACTGCACATTTCACTGCTGCATCTAAAATTGCACATTTTGATGCACACTGCACATTTTGGACATCTGTTAATAGGTATTTATTTATTCTTTGCACTGCTTTTAAATTTTAGATTTTAGATTTTGTCTTAGATAGTTTTTGTATTGTCTTTATATTGTATTTTGTACACTGTCTTTTGCACTGCTTGGCCAGGAAGAAACGAAATTTTGATTCACTGTATGTTGAACACATATGGCAGAATTGCGCATTTTAAATTTGAGCAAATCGCTACCAGGGCCTTTGAACGGCAAGTTTATTTATAAAAACAACAAACACAGGATGATCAACAAGAACGCCGTGATTTGTAGCTTTTGTAAAAAAGAATTTTCCGATCACCAAAGCAGCTCCAGCCTAACCTAGGAAATCCCAGGCTGTCTTTCGTTCCTTCCGATGTGAAAGACAGCCTGGCGACTATGGCAAGCGAGCTCACCCGATTCTGGGAGCCAATCAGAGAGCGGGGAGGGGTGGAAAGACGGTCACGCGTACTACGTGACAAACGGAAGCTTGTAGTTTGAACTGACAACTGACATGATTGGCTATGGGCTACGTATACGCCCAATAAACGGCCGTTGGCGATCGTAAACCACACCTCCGCTACGAGATATTTTGAAGGTGGCTTCCAGACCATCTCTCACTTGTGATATGGTCAGGTGTAAACCAGGCAAGCTCCAGCCTGACGGATCATTTCAACGATAAACACGTCCGGACAAGTTTCATCATTACCAATGATAGTGCGCACTTCACCAAACCACCAAACCAACAAACCAACAAACCACCAAACCACGCTCGCAGAATTTGGGAAACGACTGAGCAAAGCGACCGCGGAAAAACTGACAAACTCAATCACAAAGTGGGTTTGTTCACTCGCTCGCTCGCTCACTCACTTACAAGCTCTTTGTCTCCCAATCTCTCTTTCTCTCTCTCCATCTCTATCAAACTCTTAAAATGTGATTAATTAGATTAATTAATAACAAATCCTGTAATTAATTTGATTAATTTTTTTAATCGCCTGACAGGACTAGTTAAAACTGAAAAAGAACCCCAATGTAGCATGTGTAGTAACACTGCAGTTCTTCAATAATTAAAGCTACAGTATGGTGGCACATTACCTGCATGATTCCATGGAAATAAGAAAGATAAAATCATACTACGGGACATTCTTCATAGATACGTTTTATGCCAAACTGTGAAGGACTATAGCCACAGGAAAAACATTTACATGGAAACAAGCAAGAGCAATAAACACAACCAATATTTATTTATTTTTGGACTAAAAAGTGAAATATTGTGGCTTTGAGTACAAAAATGCAGATAGAGAATGCAGAATACAAAGTAAAGAAAAAGGGAAAAATACTGAACGACACTGATACAATTAAGAGCCATATAAAAAGTAAATCATCTCACACCTATCTCAAGATTTGAATAAACATTATATACACATGTAATTAAACAGATAAAACTTTAATGGTCCTGTACCACATATTTTCCCATGTATTTGAACAAAAATATGTCTTGCCCCAGTACAGATGTATTGTATGAGCAGCTCTTGGGGTCAGAATAACGCCCGGTGGACTCTTACTGCAGGTGTGGTGCACTTCAGGACACGGGCGGGTCCTGCAAAACAAAACAAAAAAAAGTCAATCAAATCAGTAGCACCCTGCCACACTGACCTCGGCTGGTGCGGGTGGGGCCTGCGGAATTAATCTGCAAGAAGTTTATTTTTGCTGGACACCACAGCGGTCTCTGACGTCAAACTGACAAAATCCCCTGAGCAAAACAGGAAATCAGACGCGCAGAACTGACAGATGTGATGTATTTTCAGAATAAAATATACCTGCACACTGCTGGTACTTGAGAGCTCGAGTATCTCAATTCAAGTATCTCTGGGTCTTGTTCACGATTGAGGGGAGGATGGAGCGTGAGATTGACAGGTGGATCGGTGCAGCGTCGGCAGTGTTGCAGTCGCTGTACCGGACCGTTGTGGTGAAGAGGGAGCTGAGCCGAAAGGACAAGATTGTGGATACAAGCGGCCAAAATGAGTTGCCTCTGCAGAGTGGCTGGGCGCTCCCTTAGAGATGGGGTGAGGAGCTCAGTCACACAAGAGGAACTCGGAGTAGAGCCGCTGCTCCTCCACGTCAAGAGAAGCTGCTGAGGTGGCTCAGGAATCTGTTCCGGATGCCTCCTGGATGCCTCCCTTGGGACGTGTTCCGGGCATGGCCCACCGGGAGGAGGCCCCGCGGAAGACCCAGGACACGCTGGAGGGACTATGTCTCTAGGCTGGGAACGCCTTGGGGTCTTCCCGGAGGATTTGTCTGGGACAAGTCTGGGAGTCCCTGCTTAGACTGTTGCCCCTGTGACCCGGCCACGGATAAGTGGAAGAAAATGGATGGATGGACTCCTGGTACTTTGCAAATGTACTTACCATTGTAGATACCCAAAGTATCCTAAAGCACGAGAAAGTGGTAATAATAAATTGTTTTACATTTTATTTATTAGGCGCCTTTCTGGACACTCAAGGTCGCCTTACAACAAGTACAATATACATTATAGGCAATTAAAGGAGAATTAACGTTTTTTTAACAATCTTATTTCGGAAATAAAACAAGTTGTTTTACTCACCCATAGCACTTTGGTGTCATTTGGAGCATTTCCGGAGATGTTTTAGATTAGCAATATCCGTAATGTGAGTTCTCGGGGCATATGGTTGCAGTCTCCAAATAACAAACCTTAGCATTTTTCAAATCATAGAAGCTCAATGTCTTAGTCTACACTTTCGTTTGAGTCAAAAGTGGCCTGTAATCCGAGATTTATCCATAATTTACAGCTTTGCATTTCATGTTTGGGAGAGCGAAATAAGATGTGACTCCGCACATGCGCACTGGCGTCCTCATCTACTTGAAACTATGGATAAATCTCAGATTACAGGCCACTTTTGACTCAAACGAAAGCGTAGACTCAGACATTGAGCTTCTATGATTTGAAAAGTGCTAAAGTTTGTGTTATTTGGAGACCGCAAACATATGCCCCGAGAACTCATGTTACGGATATCGCAAATCTAAAACATCTCCGGAAATGCTCCATATGACACCAAAGTGCTATGGGTGAGTAAAACAACTTGTTTTATTACCGAATTAAGGCTCAGATTGTAAAAAAACGTTAATTCTCCTTTAAAAGCAACAGTTAAAATACAAACAGTTGAAAACAAACAGTAAAACTTTTAAACAGTAAGTTTAGGTCGTAGGTCATAGTGTGAAATGTCACTGTTGTTTACCAACAAGGTTTCTTGTAAATGCTAATCCATCACGTGAACTCCCGACCAGACCGCGAATCCCCGTGAATACATTATTTCGGGAGCGCAGTTTTCACACTCTGCCTGCAGCCCGCCGTGACCGCCTAGCAGGAGACCGCAGATTATCATGAAGTGTGAGATTTTTAGTTGTTTTTAGAATTACCACAACAGCAAAACTTCACTTTGGCCTCTGAAAGTCGTGAGCTCATAAACTCACAATTATAATAACATAAATAATACTTAGAATGCTCCGAAGGCTTAAGGCAATTCAGGAATGACTTTGGAAAATGAACCAGTTCTGATTTTCACATTTTTGAGGCAGTAAAAATCAGATACAGCAACTATAATACACAAAAAAAATCATAATTTTTAGACCACGCACTAAAGCATTTCACATTTCCATGACTCAAATGAGCACATGTAGAACTAAAAATGTGTTCAGCGAAAAGCAGTCTGCAATTACTACAAAACTACCAAGTACAAGTAGTTCCAAATACAACTCAAATACACGTTCACGTCACCTAGTGCTTCCCATCTTACCCTGCCAATTGAAAGATCTCTCTACCACTGTCACGGCTTCGTTTTAATCAGGGACTTAAATGGGCAAGTGTGCGGTAATTACCAAACAAAATCTCATGAGGAAAAGCTGTCAAGAAATCGACAAATGCGTCCGGCCTTTTTTCTTAAACGGTCATTAAGGGAGGACTTAGCCAACCTTGGAGGACGCTACCATTACTACAATTATCGCCCTGACAACGGTAATTATATCTGTTTTAATGTAGCGCCTCTCGTTATGAAGAAATGACTAATTAAAGGCATTCATTTGAAGTGAGTGTTATGTTTCCTGTGGGAGTCTTCGTGTGGAGAGAGCAGGGCGGAGAAGGAGCCAGAGTTCGCTTAGCACGCTGCCATTATTGGATCATTCGTCATTTGTTCTGATTTTGACAGAATTTATTGTGAAAAGTAGGAAGCATGGTGAAGGCGTATTAGTTCTCCAACCACAATATTTCTGTGCTTCAGTTCCCTGTTGTGCTGAATCATTGGGCACAGACGCCACAGCAACTCAAACTTAGCAACTCAAACTTTAATTTACCATTTTATGTTTTTGTTTTTGGATCCATTTACTCCCTTAACAAATGAGCTTTCATCTGCAATGCAAGAAGCAATATCTAGGTAAGTGAAAATGATGTAAATTAAGAACAATTTACTTTGAGTAGATTCAACCCAATGGAATAAATGTGTTTTTCTTAATTCAAGCATTTTTTTTTTTTAATGTTTTGTTTCTTATTTTAAGTGCAAAAGTTGTTCTCCTGTGTGAGAGGAGCTTGGAGTAGAGCCGCTGATCCTCCACGTCAAAAGGAGTAGCTGAGGTGGTTCAGGCATCTGTTGCCTCCTGGACGCTTCCCTTGGGAGGTGTTCCGGGCCTGTCCCAGCGGGAAGAGGCCCTGAGGAAGACCCAGGACATGCTGGAGGGACTATGGCTACGTTCAGACTGCAGCCTGAAGTGACCCAAATCCGATTTTTTCGCCTCTACGCGACCTGTATCTGATCTTCTAATGACAGTCTGAACGACACAGATCCGATTTTTTCAAATGCAATCCAGGCCACTTGGATATGTGGTCCTAAATCCGATACATATCCGATCTTTTGGCATCCGACTTCAGTCTGAACAGCCAGGTCGCATTCACCGACCCAGGCGTGTTTCCTCCAGCGAGAGTGGTACAAGTAGACGCTCACAAATGTACACAAACGTTCTTCTCGTCATGCGAAAACAGTATATGAACTCCGTATCAGTGAAGCGGCGAAGCACATAGCAATCCCACTACTCTTGTCTGCGACTCTGCACCAACACGTTCATTTCTGCGGACGTTGCTGCCACTGCCCCACAAAACACCGTGGCCAAAAACCTTGTCCTTCTCCTTCTCCGTCTCCTCTTTAAAACAAATAAGCTGTGCATGTTCTTGCTCCGGTACGCAGCAACTTTAGGCGACTTCCGTAAACATTGAGCACGTTCGCTGCGTGTGACGTCATCGTGTCCTCCAGTGTGCATGCGGGACACTTTTGGGGCATTTAACGTTCACACTGGAGATCACATACAAATCGCATTTAATTGGAAATGTGAACGGCCTTGCAAAAAAAATGGATTTCACAAAAAAATCGGAATTGAGCTTTAGGCCCTGCAGTGTGAACGTAGTCTATAGCCGTTTCCCAATTCAGCGAGCGCACGGTTCGGAGTGTGGTCTCAGTCTGCAGTCGAGACGGTGCATACTCACTGAGCCCTGAGTGCAGTCCGTGGACCGCATGGGCGTCTGCGAAATGGAACAGGTCCCGCCTCAGCTCAATGAGCCGGGTGGTCTGCTCCTTGTTCTCTAAAGACAAAAATATTATTCTATTGCGACTAGTAATATTTGGAATTGGGACATGGCCAATGTTCCCACAAATTTTTAATGTGTCTGAGCACATGATCTGCGCGACATCCGAAATGCACCCCCCCTCACGCGGCTCGCACTTTGCAGATATAAAAAAAATGACCCCGCGGCTGAATATAAAGCGGAGAGCCGCTAAATGCTCTTTCATCCCTGATTTACAGTGCGCTGCATAGGTTTTCTTGTGCGCTGAGAATGTGCAGGCGCGCAGCTTAGAGTAAACGTTGGACATGGCTACACTGTAGAATATCCAGCATTACAACAGCTAAGGAAATATAGAAGTGTAAGGGGAAAAGCATGTGAAGGGTAAAACAGGGGCCGTGAACTATGCCGTTACGGCTACCGTCACACATGTTTAGCGTATTTTATGAAGAGTTTCATGTAGCATAGTTGTAAGTGAGGTGAACCAGTACGTATATTTTATAGTGACGTCGCAACTGTCACATGGCGATGTCGCTGGCGAGTCCATCTTTGTAGTCATATATCCTGCTGCGCTGTGCATGCTGGGGCTTTTAAGTGTGCAAAGCGTGCATGTTTGCACGCTTGGTCCACGCCCCGATTTCCATGGAAATGACTGCGCTGTTCAGACCAGGGGACAAAAACTGAAGGGAACGGCGGTTGTCGCGCTGGATATGACGCACATCCCCCTCCAAGGACGCACAGAACCGTGCACTCGCTGAATTGGGAAACGGCTAATGTCTCCCGGCTGGCCGGGAACGCCTTGGGGTCCCCCGGAGGAGCTGGAGGAAGTGTCCAAGGTGAAGGAAGTCTGGGAGTCTCTACTTAGACTGTTGCCCCCACGACCCAGCCCCGGATAAGCAGAAGAAAATGGATGGATGGGTTGTTTTTCTTATCTTAAGTGTAGCAAGATGTATTTTTATATTTTAACTACAAAAAGCCTTGTCCCATTGGAAGATCTTTTTTTTTTTTAAGTGAAATTTACTCTTACAATAAAACATTCTCATATGATAAAACATATGACCTCTTTGTGTACCTCAATGTTTTTATGTGCATTGTCCCTGATAAATAAACAAATATATTCAATTCAATGGCGCAGACTGGCAGCCTCATTTCCAGAAGTGTGCCTCACAGCAGCTATGACTGCAAACGTACCTGACCACCACTAAGGACTCAATGAATAAGCTAATGCAATGTAAAGAGTCCAAAAACTGCCCTACATAACTGTAATGTAGAGTTTTTCTGATTGAATGATGTAATGTAATTCATTTTTGTAATTTCCACATTCAAAAACATTTCATTTTTGTTCCTCTCACAGATTCACAGGCAGTGTTTCACCCTAAAAACATTTTTGAACCACCTACATTTATTCTGCATGGTGATAATGGGCTGACAGGTCATATCCATTAACGCTAGCATGTGGGAAGCTAGCGCAGATCACTAAATGAAACACTCCTCGGATTTCCACCCAGATGAGGCTTCGACGACTTACTCTGCATCCAAGCACAACTCAATAAACGTCAAATTCACTCATCCATTTTTCCGTGTCCATCCATTGCAGCCCCGAAAATTACACACATGTGAGAAAATGGTTTTTAAGACTTCGCAAATGGCCCGAATTCGCTTTGGCTCGGCTTCCCCACACACCGCCAGTGGTAGTAATAGTAGTAAATGAAAAAACTCTGCCGTCTCCTCATAGCATGACCAAATCTCAATAAATCTCCACCAATGCTTTTACGGTTTTCCATTCCAGTGCACAGTCCAAATGAAAAAGCAATCATAACTTAAATAGACCGGGTTAGTTATTACATCATAGCGTGCACCTCGCCCATCGCATTTCAACAAAGGGAAGTCTATTGCAATTCAATGAGACCTAAACAGCCAGCCAATCTTTGAGTTGGTTGGCGGAGAATCGTGCACTAAAAACCGAAAGCAACAGTTCAGGCCTTGATGCGTTCAGAATGGTAGAGAATGAGAGATGGTAATTATGTTGTCGGGAATTAAAAAGGTTGTTTTGAAAAGTGCATTTAGGCAAGGCAAACAGAGCACAATTAATTCAAACACAAAGCAATCCAAAGTACTATACAGAGATGTTAAAATCACAAAGCGCGCACAGAAAACACATAAATAATGATAATAAAATTCACTTTCAAGAACACGTGGTGCATTCTTGTGGTTTTAATTCTCCTTTAACCCTAGAGCACTATTTTCACCTAAGAAACAGTACTGTATTTACATGATTTTTTTTTTCTGAGTGTCATGGGACCCTGGGGAGCTTCACCGTTGTTTTTGACATCTTTGAAGGTGTAGGCGTTTCCCTACCCCAAAGCCCACTTTTTCCTACAGGCTTTTGGATGATTTTCACGGTGATAGTGATAGTGAAAGAGGAATGTAAGAATGTATTGAATTTAATGTAAGAGGATGTAAGGAATAGGTAGGTAAGAGTGGTCCTGGAATGTGTATCTATCCTTATTTAGTGCAGTGGTTATGAATAAATATCATAAAGTGGTGATTTCAAAGGGAATTCTTATGGTGGAAACAATATTTTAGTCAACTGGTCATTTTTACCCACTGAAAAAATACTATTTTTTTGTTCCTCTCTCCTGCAAACGTGTGTCGAGGAGTCTGTGCTTCAGCAGGGAAGTTTCATTCATTATTAGGGGGCCAAGCACCGAAGGTGCTTAGGCACCCTATAGGAATTGCTTTGCGTTGCCTAGGCAAGTTGCCTGCCTAGTAACCCTTTGATCTTTCCTTTGATGTTCTGGTCTCCTGATTCTTCTTATTCTATATTCCTTTCACCATGGGGTGTCTATGGCAGCCCCTAGAACCGTCTGGTAAAAAGTTGTGAAATTTGGCATGCACATTCCAGCCAGTCTCCTCATTACCCACAGCGATTTATAGGCCCCCAGCCCCAACCGTCTAGTGGCACCAGCAGGTCAAAGCTGCAGAAATTTGTCAATTGCCTAGCAACGCACCTAGCAACCTTTGATCTGTCTTTGATGTATCTGTTCTGACAGGGTTAGACCCTGACCCTGTCAGACCCTGTCAGACTCTGTTAGATCCTGTCAGACCTTGTTAGACCCTGTCAAACGGTGCTTGGCCCCCACATTGCTGCTTGCAGCTATATTTATTTATTTATTTATTTATTTATTTATTTATTTATTTATTTATTTAAGGAGTTTTTGTTCTCAAATTCTTAATTTTTCAATTTTTCAGTTTTATTTTTCTATTATATTTTTTATTATATTATTTTCTATTATTTTTCTATTTTTCTATGTTTCATTTTCTTACACATACCACAGTTGAAAATAAAATAAAACCCCTCTAATTTATCATGTGTTGTCATATTTTGATCTATTTTTCATGACCAGTACTTTTTGTTGGGTATATAATATCAAGTAAAAATTACTTGGCAAAAGTGATTTTTACTTTTTATCGCGAAAATTAGGCAAAATTGATTCATTTGAGCTTTAAGTCACATTAAAATGTTATTACCTCCTCGAAAACATACCTGGAGCTGCGTTTTGTTTCGTTCTTACCTTTCTGATGTCATGTACTGGTCATTTTCAGTTCCTTTTACCTTTTGGTAAATTCAATTTGTCAACTGGACAAAGTTTATTTGGTCGAAAACGTTTCGCAGCTCATCCAAGTTGCTTCGTCAGTTCTGGTTAGAGTGCTGATGGACACTGCTTATATCTCGCTGCAGGGAGGAGCTAACTACAGTGAAATTATTCTGAAACTATCCCACCTCTTTGTTATGGGATAGTTTCAGAATAATTTCATTGTAGTTAGCTCCTCCCTTCCTCCCTTACCATGGATTCTACCTGGACGACTGAAGGGTTCTTCACACACCTTTTACCTTTTGTTCAGTAGAGATTGGCAGTTCCTGGTCTGAAATCATCCACCTGATTCTAGTGAAGGTGTATAGAGTTCAAAAACATTCAGCGGGGACTCGGACCACCCTCTCCAAACACACTTCTGTTTGCTGCCCTCTGGAAGCAGGTACAGGACGTTGAGGTGGAAGTGGACACGCTTCAGTAAAAGCGTTGTCCCTTTTGCCATCGCTGCTCTCAACAGCCAACCGCAATGTGGACTTTCATCAGCATGTGTGGTCCTGTCCTGTGTCCATTTGTCTTTGGTGTTTGTATCTATGTTTGACAGCGTCTGTGAAGAAGAATTTCCCCCTGAGGACAATTAAGGTCTGTCAATCTATCCATCTATCTATCTGACATGACATCCGAAACATTTGGAACCGAACAACAGAGTGTGAAAATCCTGCGTCCAGTCTTGGGACAGTCCAACCACAGTCACTAATTTGTAGCATGTGTCTCTGAGATGTAGAAGATCTCTTCTCTTGAAACTTCTCGTAGTCTTCAGATCAAAATATGTAACTTCTTTTACCTAAAAATAATAGTTTGGTGCTTTGATTGTTGATTCTGTAAAAATAAGTCAATTCTTGTTGACCATACAGTACGTCTCTCTGATTGTTTAAAATTGAGGAGACAGGACACAGCTCCAGATCCAGGTCTGGACTGGTAATCGGGCATTTTCCCTTTGGGCCAACAGTCCTAGGGGCCGATGCTGAGGAATGCCTTTGAAGAGGAGTGGGCCAACATTCCACAGGCCACAATTGACAATCTGATAAACTCTATGCGAAGAAGATGTGTTGCACTGCATGAGGCAAATGGTGGTCACACCAGATACTGACTGGTTCTGAGTCCCCAGACCCCCAATAAAGCAAAAAAAAAAAAAAAAGTACATTTCGGGGTGGCCTTTTATTGTGGGCAGTCTGGGGCACACCTGTGCACTGGTCATGATGTCGGATCGGCATCTTGATGTGGCGCACCTGTGAGGTGGGGTGGATTGTCTCGGCGGGGCAGAGGTGCTCGCTGTCACACATTTGGACAGATTTGTGAACAATGTTTGAGAGAAATGGTAGTGTTGTGTATCTGGAGTGAATTTTGGATATTTGGGTCCATCTCAGGAAAAATGGGAGCAAAAACAAAAGTGTTGTGTTTATATTTTTGTTGAGTGTAGATTTTCAAAAAACTTGCAGTCGAAAGTTCTGCTCAAGGTAATTTGGGCCAATTAACCTGGAAGCCTGAGGGCCAAGAAAAAGTTTGGACATGCCCGTTTTAGGTGATGGACAGGCATGAAAATCGCTCACCTTTCAGCAAAATTCGCCGTTTTGAAGCCAAAACAGGTGACCTACGTGAATCGTGTAGATTTGATGAGAAAGTTTTTTTTGTGTGTGTGTGTGCAAGAGATTGCTGGTAGGTTTTTGGGAGCTGAGATTTTTCCTTTAAATGTTTCCCCTCGGCCAAGACGTAACAATAGTAAAATACTCTGCTTCGGGGAACACAAACATAAATTATTATGTTCTGCTCCGCCAAAAATGCCAGGGCCATTTTTTTGTCCCAGTCTACCCCTGTCCAGATCCACTCATCTTTGTAAAGTTTTGCCAAAGCATGTTTTGGCAGGTTTTGGCTGGTTAGGTAAGAACGTTCTATCCGAAGCAATGGAGACAAGCAGTCGGCAGAGCTTCCAGTGGAAAAAATGACATAGTACATTTTCAAGAATACTAAAATAAATGATACTGAAGAAATTGAAGAAGATTGTCACAGATGTTATGTGGTGTTCATCCAATACATTTCCTATTAAAATGCATGGTTGATGACATTCATTTAATATACAGCTTTTACAGCTTATTACATGGTGCAAAGGGACATTTTTTCTGACCTAAAGGAAATAAAATCAGAAGCAGGGCCTTTAATGTCATCTTTATTTGCACTTAGCCTAATGAAATCAAAATGTTGTTAATGGTGCTTCGCCTCAGCGGTCTGTAGGTTAAGTACTCCCTCCATAAATGTACAATGTATTAACGGACACATATTCTGCAAAATCGACTTGTCAAAGCTTTAAACCATGTTAGAGTTTGAGCCGTGCATGTTTGAGTAATCTTTAATTGCTTCGTATTTTCAAGACGCCAACCCTTCAATTTCCTTTTCTTAAATGGTGATACACTGCGTAGTTATTTTAATTTAAATGAAAAACACGCCGCTCGTTAGTGTGATCCGTGGCTGTCCATCGAAGGTGCCAACAACTTCACGGCTCTTTGTTGTGATGAGATTTACAGCGACGTCAGCTTCCATTGAGCGCCACAGTTTTTTAAGTTAAAGTTCAAAGTCAGCTTTATTGTCAATTCTGCCATATGTGTTCGACATACAGTGAAATGAAATTTCGTTTCTCCCTGGCCAAGCAGTGCAAAAAAGACAAAATACAAAATAAAGACAATACAAAAACTATCTACGACAAAATCTAAAAAGTAGTGCAAAGTATTAATACCTATTTACAGATTTAGCGCAGTGAACGTATTTTATTGTGGTATATTAGATACTGAATATGTGGAAGAAATTCTCAAGACCTCGTAGGAAAAATGCAGGCACTTTAATGTTGAACAGCAGATGATACAGACATGATTCTTCAGATCCTTGTCGTCTCCCATCGTCTCCTGTCTTGGTACAGAACTGAGCTAAATTTAACCTACAGACTTGTTAACCATTAACTCAAACTAGGACCCTCAGGAAGGAACTTTATGCAGACAGCGTGTCAATGGTGGGACATAACATGATAGTAAAACACAGGCAAAGTCCAGTTTAAAAGACCACGTCTTCTAGGTTTTTAACTGAATCAGCATAAATCACTCATAGTTGTCGTAAACCTCAATGTATTGGTAACTATTGATTGATAACACAAGAACAGAACATCAGCGACCTTTGACGTATTTCATAACAAAGATTATTTTCCTCACAGTTCCCTCCTTTGATCACATAAACACATGTGATCACACTTACATAGTAGAGTGGCAAAACGCTCCCTCTACAAATAAAATTAATCATCCCAATATAACAATTTAACCTTAGCATTCATAGAGCATAACACATCTCAATGTCTTCATGTCAATATATCATGTAAATCATTGTACAAAACTCGGACGGCAGAATAAGTCACAAGGAGCAACACCTTAGGGCTTAAAATTTAGATCATTTATTTATTCAGCCAAAACTTAATTCGTTCAATTTTGATCAGACTAGATTAATGTATCAGTAAGTCGAAATTGCTCTATTAAACCTCTGAGGCAAGGAACAACGCAACAGCCAATTACAATTAAAATAGCAATTGCAGTCACTATGGTAGTGATAATGGAAACAATTGTCGCAGCCCATGGGCCAAACATTTTATGAAACCAACTTGTCCAGGCGTATTCAAGTACACCAGAGTTTCTTTAAGCTGTGGGGACAAGGACCTCTTATGGACATGGTCCGGTCCAATTTTATATAGAACTTGGGTCGGTTTTAAATTCAATGAATCTGTAGGACCTATAGTGAATGGGATAATTAGCATAATTGGCACACACACACCTCACCATGTTGGAGATAGCATTGCATATAGACGGAAATCTGCACATAACCACCAAATATCTGCTCATGAAATGGATTGGTTAGTCAAAAGTGCAAAATTGTCATAATTGTCAGAAGTAAAAGTCTGATTACAAAAATTATTAGTGAAACCCTCAATGTCAACTCTGTTGTCAGTCCTTATGTCTGCATTGGTGATCGTATCTCTAAGGAAACAGGTATACATTACAGTTCCCATTTTCCAAGTGGTGGGTATGTCCTTTGAAGCTACAACCGGTAACTTGTCATGGAGTTGATAACACTCATCAGTCCGTTCAAATGATTTTCTAATAAAGAACTTAAGTATACTCGTCAAGTCCTTGTTATTGGAATATGGTATGAATGCAGTAGTTAGTTGTGGTCTGGCAGTCGAACATACAATACAATCTTCTGTGGTCAGAGTATGGGCCGTATAATGTACTCATTTTAACTCATTTTAGTATGTTTAAAGTGTTTTCTGTCATTTCCAATCCTGTCTCTATTTGTATTGCTTCAGTCAAAGAATTTATTTCATTCACTGGAGCAATCTTATTAATTACTAATATGGTTATGTGGATATAGCCTTCAAAATTTAAATTGATTCTCCAATTACATAAAACAGTGGTGATTTTTGAGCACCAGAAACCTATAGCATATATTCCTAAGTCACTAACTTCTGGATTTTGAATTGATAATACTACCGGGTTGCATCGCTGAGTAGGGATTTACTCCCTCTGCAATGCTTTAGATCTGCTTGATAAGATGCCTCATCTTTCCTGATCTCTGTTAAGGTAATTCTCTGCTGTTAATCAGTTCTAAAATCACCTTGGTCTGTATTATGATGATCGTCCGTACTAGAAATTGCTCTGGCATTGTTTGTGACCTTGTGGTCCTCATAATTATTAACTCTGGTCAGACAAGTGTCTTTACAAACAATTTGGGTATTAAAAACATAATCTATAGCGGGTATGTTTAACATACAGTCCAATATTTCACATACGTCGAATAAAACATTACATGTTTGGCCTTCATAGCAATATTTTTCAATTCTGGAAATTTTAGGAAGTTCCCATTTTGCCCTTTTAGTGCTCCTTGTGTCTTACCCGTATGGTTGGCTGAGTTGGTCGTGCCGTGAGTGGTCGTTGTGGTTGTCGTGTTGTTTGCCAGCCGTCCGAGATCAGTCTCAGTCAGTAGAATGTATCCCCAAACTATAACAGATAATAATATAATCAGCGTAGTCAAGATTACACATTGTAAATTTAACAAATTATCATAATATGGCCTATACTGTCCTTTTTTCTTCTCTATCTCCTCGATCTCCTCCCTTTTTCCTCCCCTTCTGGAGCCTCAGCGACGAAGGGTCGGATGGGGTCATCAGGCTGTTCATCGGTTTCAGCATCCGGTTCTGCATAGGCAGCTTCATCCTGGTTCCAGTAGTCCATTGATGGTTTCTTAAATTCCTGCTGCTTGTTCTTCTTTGAGTTCATTTTGGTATTTCTGCAGTTGGAGTTTCATAGTGGCCAGTTCCAGCTCTTGTTTCTTCTCCTCAGCCTCTTTTTTACCCCTCTGGTACTTGTTTATTTGATGGCTGCAGTGTGCATCGAACTCATCATCAGATTTAGTGTATATGCCCATCACATCGTCCAAAGCGTCTTGCACTGCTTTTGGCATACCTTTCACCAGAGCTGAGCGATAGATGATTGACATTCCTGCTCTGGCATCGATCCGCTCTCCTGTGGCATCATGGTATAGATTAGTAGCACGTTGTTTGTAACTGTAGTAGTCTTCGTTGTCTTTCATTTGCATTGACAACAATTCTTCAGTCACGACAGAAGGATAGCGTTGACTGAGTTCTCTCTCCAGCACATCACGATAGTTGTGTACACCTTCTTGATCACACAGTGTATACCTCAAGCTCCTTTCGATAGCTTTTTTGATGTTTCTGGCAACAGTTTCGTCAGCAGCTTTGGTCAGAGCAGCTTGAATATCACCCCAGCAAAGTTGGTCTCCTGCGGTTTGTTTGAAAAGAGCTCTTAGCCATGGTAAGCCACCTTTGGTAAGTCTTGGAAGTGTCAACATCAAAGTACTCCAGTCTTTGATTGAAAATGGCTGATAGACCACAGTTTGACCATCTGTTCTCACTGGATACACACTTGCTTTTGGCTCTCGTTCCTTCCGCTGGCTGGGAGTATAAACTCCTGTCAATACTTTGTATGTTGTTCTGGAGAATGAATCTTCTCCAAATTGGGAGGGCTTCGAGAATGTAGCAGCTTTAGTATCGGGGCTTCTCAGCTTGCCGCTGGCGTAGGGTGAGGGATGGTATGGTCTTGGTGACTTGTGGTAATAATCTCTTCGTTCAATAGATGGATCGGACAGTGGTCGGTACATGTTATCAAATAGAGAAATCTCTCTGTCAGTGTCCTCATCCCATGCCCTTCTACTTCTTCTGTGTGACCTTCCTCTTCTCTCAGCAGACCCTTTTTCATCTTCGGTGTCACAACAAGAGTCTCTGAATTGTCTATGAGTTAGCACTGAATCTTCCTTTATTTTCACTTCTTTTCCGGTTTTCTTTAGGACCAAGATAGAAGACAGTTCTTTGGTATCTTATAGGACTTTCAGGACTTTTGATTTGCTCGGGCTTGTTTGGGGTCCGCTTCATCCTGGAGTGCTTTATTCAACCAATATTCTGTCAACTGGCCAACCATGATAAAGTGTGAGGACATTTTGTGGTAATTTGTTTTTTAAAGTTGAATTATTTATTTATTATACAAATTTTGGGCACAACGTCCGGTTTATGGCTTTTTAGTGAATGTATCGCTATTTTGAGTACTGTGTACTTTTGATTCTACCTTTGGCTCTAAAAAATTTAATTCTTGGGGGCTTCTCCATTCTATAGACAGTTCTCTAGAAGGGAGAAGAAATTTGATTTAGATAATTGTGACTTATTATAATTAAGTTATAATTAGTTTAAAATATTTAATTTAAAATTTTAATCACCTGATTTACGCACAGTTTTTCCTTAATTAGAATATGTGTCTATCACGTTTTGTTGTCTGCGGGACGGTCCGAATTACAGCTATTAAGTTTTAAGCTTCTGCAACAAAGAGAGAGAAGTAGCGCAGGAGTAAACGTAGAATTTTGAAAATAATTATTTTATTAATATTTAATTTAGATAAAACAAAAAACTCCCAATCTTAAGTTAATTATAAAAGCAATTAGTTTATCCAGTACCTCCTTTAATATGACAGGTGATACAACCTTTTATATTTTTGAATTGTACCCGAAAAAATGAACTGTAATAAATTAAAAATAACCTTTAACAATTTAAACCTCTATACTCCAATTATTTGTGTTAAATTTTAAAATGTATCTACCTCCTCAATTGTTTTAGGGCCTGATTGCCGATAAAATATTTACTTTAATAATTGCAATGCTGTCAATAGCTTAAACTGTTTCTTATTTATTTATTATTTCGTTCATTGATGGCACCGTGCAAAGAGTAATTCTCACACTGCTCCTTTAAACTCAAACTAGTCCAACTCGTACTGAGCAAACATACAGACCAGAGGCGCTCCGAGCCTGAAGCAACAAAGCGCTTTCTTTAATTCCCACATAACACTCAAAATACAGATTAACACTATTCTATCCTTGTCCCTAATTTTTCTAATTCCTTACTCAACTCTTACAACATTAACAAGAACAACAACATTAATAGAGCTAAATTACGGCTGACATATCTTTCCCTGTGACCTCTTGACCTCTCTGCTCGCTGCCGCTCATACACACACACACACACACACTCAGACAGACCACAGGCAAATAGACAAACAGTCATAACAAAATGTATTATTCCCATGAAATTGATTAAGCTAGCAAATCTTTGTGAGCTGAATTTAAAATATTTACAATTGTATTAAATTTAGAATTTATTGGTTTAAGTAAATTACACAATGCAAGACTTTTACTTGAGATTTGCCAAAACAAGACAATTTTCAGTAAATAGAAAAATCTCCCGTTTCAGATTATTCTCCAAATATTCCAGGACATGCAATAATTTCAGAGATTTATTCCGAATTTTAAGAACATGCAATTTATTTCTAAGAACATGCAATTTTAAATTACTCAATAAATGCAGAATTATTTGATCCAAGTATCATCTGTTAGATCATGACACTCACACAACCAGAATTTCCACAAACATCTCTCCAATAAATGCCATAATTCTTATCTTTCAACATTCTTCTATCACATTTCATTTATAATCCAAGCTTTCAACAAAACTTGACATGAACCACCATAGCCAATATTTAACTCAGATCAAAACTGGGTTTTATCAATCATAAACAACTCTGAACACCTCATCTCATGCTTGCTCAAATAAGTGCTTCTTAATAATTTAAACCATTTACAAAGTGCCATCAATTTGAACAATTCATTTATAATGTCTTCCTCTTTAAATCGACACCAAGAAACAAATCTCCCAGGTAATTCTAAATGTGTCCTACTCGTCTTTTAATTTTTCAGTATCTGCGTAATTTTGGTGGAATTAGCCGAACACAGACTTTTCGTTATATTTTCAGCTTTTTCTGTAATCTCCTTTACAAGCTCAGCTTTTAGTTTCAAGTATATTTCTTTTTCACAAACTTTTGATGACGCTCTCGTAACAGTACTACCAGACGGGAGAGTCATACAAAGGCAACCTGCTTTTAATTTAAGTCAGTTTTTCCAGGTACAACTCAATTTAATTTCGGTCACATCAGTTTCCTGTACCAAAGTATTATTAATTTCGTCACAAACAAAATTGCGCATCCCCTATAAGATTGAGTATGCTACGAGTGTCTATCAATTCGTATCAGTTGCGTTTAGTTGGACAATTGACCTTCGGCCAATTCTACAGAAGCAAGTGACGTCATGTTCTTCGAACTCTTACTTCTGCATCTTGGGTGTCTTGAGAGCTTAAGGCAATCAAAAACACCAATAATGTTACTTTTGGAATTCCTTTTTTTGTAAACTCAAATTAGGAGTTTTTGTTTTTTCTTTTTGTGTAAAGTTTAACCACAAAAGTGTTTTTCTTACAAAATCCGCTTTTTTCTCTCTTCGTGCAAAGCAATAAACACGGAACTTAATTAATAACTTTGTTTTTAATCACGCTTTATCAAATTTAAAGCTTAAACGCTCACTATTATTTTGATTCTACGCTCCTTCTTTTCTCACGTGTTGGCGTACAAACACGGACTTCTTAATTACTGATTTTATATTGTTTTAAAATTACCACTTAATTTATTACAAAGGTCCCTCACAAAACATCACATATAATTTTGGTTTTGGCCAATGTGACAGATATTCTTTGAAAAAGGCACTGCCATACCGTTTTGTGAAGCGCTTCTGGATGCGTTGTTTCTCAAAGGGGCCTTTGGGGAGACGACGGCCTGGTCCTTCTGCATAGTTCTTTCACGTCTGGGTCACCAATTTGTGGAAGAAATTCTCAAGACCTCGTAGGAAAAATGCAGGCACTTTAATGTTGAACAGCAGATGATACAGACATGATTCTTCAGATCCTTGTCGTCTCCCATCGTCTCCTGTCTTGGTACAGAACTGAGCTAAATTTAACCTACAGACTTGTTAACCATTAACTCAAACTAGGACCCTCAGGAAGGAACTTTATGCAGACAGCGTGTCAATGGTGGGACATAACATGATAGTAAAACACAGGCAAAGTCCAGTTTAAAAGACCACGTCTTCTAGGTTTTTAACTGAATCAGCATAAATCACTCATAGTTGTCGTAAACCTCAATGTATTGGTAACTATTGATTGATAACACAAGAACAGAACATCAGCGACCTTTGACGTATTTCATAACAAAGATTATTTTCCTCACAAATACTGAGATTATAAATGTCCAAATGATCACATAATGACCCATGGGTGTACAGCAGACACATTAGGTCCTCTTTAAAGGAACTGTATGTAGCCTTAACGTGTAGATAAAGATACAGGTTTATACAAGATACAGGACAGATTGAACCTTGTCTCATTCTCAGCATACGGACAGGCCATACCTCATGTGAAAGCTCAGAACCTCCAGAATTCCCTCCTTGAGCTGCAGAGGCTGCACTAGCACTGACTCATGATAGACTGCAGGCGCTGGGGTTTTTTTAGTGACCGTTCAGATCAGAGAGAGACGTGCTTAAATTTCCCTTCATTTTGTGTGGTATTGGACAGCAGTGCTAAGCTACGGTACATTGGTAGGTCTTATGAGTATATCCATTATGTGAGTGGTTAGCATTTCACTCACAGCAAGAAGGTTCCTAGTTTGATTCCCAGAGCAGGCGCACTGTTTGTGTAGATTTTTTTTTTTTTTTTTCTGAAATCAGCATCTCTACATGTATTACAGCCATTCCATTCCAGCGTCTGTTGAATTCCAACACAAACACAAAGCTGAGCTACTTCAGTTCTTGCACCAGGAGTGGAATAAAGTCACCCAAGAACAATGTGAAAGACTTGTGGAGAGCATGCCAAGACGCATGAAAACTGTGATTAAAAATAAGGGTTATTGCACCAAATATTGATTTCTGAACTCTTCTTAAGTGTAAACATTAGTATTATGTTGTTTTAAAATGAATTTGATCTTGTTTCTTTGCATTGTTTGAGCTCTGAAAACATGTATCTTTTTTGTTATTTTGATTTGTCATTTTCTGCAAATAAATGCTTTAAACGATAATATTTTTATTTGGAATTTGGGGGAAATATTGTCAGTAGTTTATAGACTACATTTATAGAAAACAAAAATGTTCCTTTTGCCCAAACACATACCTATAAGTAGTACAATCAGAAAAACTGATCATTTTGCAGTGGTCTCTTATTTTTTTCCAGAGCTGAACGTGAAGTTTTTGTTTCATTCACACATGTTTGAGTATCTTTTATTATTAATCTGCACATCTCCAAAGCTCCAAATGCTCTGTTCTATTTAGGTTGGGTCGCATGGGCAACAGTCTAAGAAGGGACTACCAGACTTCCTTCACCCCAGACACTTCCTCCAGCTCCTCCAGGGGGACCCCAAGGCGTTCCCAGGCCAGCCGGGAGACATAGTTCCTCCAGCGTGTCTTGGGTCTGCTGGAGAGAAACATTTTAGGTTTAAACACTGAAACTGAGATTCTCATGTGAAGCTCATTGTGCTTTCTGATTGGATGGTACATCATGTCCAGTGTTTTTGTATTCAAATCAGTATTATGATTGTAAAACATTATAAGTAAAAGCTGTATTTGATATGAAAAATATCTGAGGACACAGACAGATGAAGTTTATGAAATTCCTACATATTGTTCCTTTAATGTATAGGAAACAAAGAAAAAGCTTTTAGTTTGTGACAACCGCAGAGACACTTGAACCAAACACGCTCTTTCACATTCAAATGGAAACAATCATCATTTTCACAGTGTGAGAAAGCTGCATTAGGCTTTAAAAATGTTCTCACAGCACAATGCCTAATGTGCTAAAAATAGCCGACAACAGGGCTAAGCACAACAATGGCGTTTACAGAGCTCAAGCCATTTTTGTCTCTGCTGGGGACTCAAAATGTGCTTTACTATTAAAGTTTTATCTTAATGTCACATATATCTGTATTAATGGATACATGTGACATCAAGTATCTCTGTCTCTCATTGCAGAAAGAGAGGGAGAGATACTTTACTGATCCCACGGAAAATTCTAGTTTTGCTGCAGCAACATTTCCACCGCACTTCTTAGTGGCCTTAGTGTCTCAGTCAAAGGTCCCTGTGCAGTTTGACAGAAGGACAGGTCAGTGAGGGTCAGCAGATCTTATGGAAGAGTCAAAAGTGTCCCTCCTCTGTGTCCTGCAGCATCACAGCAGAGTCCAGCGGTTGCCAGGTGACCACAACAGGAAAGACCTCACTCTCACGCCCCCCTGGAGTTCTGGTTGGTGATGAAATGCTTTAATATTTCCTCTGGAAGATCTTCTGCCACATTTGCTGCCACATATCAATCAATCGATTAAACAATATTGATAAAGCGCTTTTTGTCATACCTCGAGTACCCCCTCACTCATACGTGTTGATAATTCTCCAAAAGTAGAATGTGACACAATGGATTATTAAATGAAAATGATTTTATTTCATCTCCTTAATTTGAAATTTTAATCCTCAGGCATTTCTCTCTTTTCTTTAACTGAAATTTACTCAAATTAGAATGAAAAAATTCCAAAAAATCTCCCAGCGACACTGCCGAGTACCCCCTGCAGTGTGCTCGTGTACCCCTAGGGGTACTTGTACCCCTGGTTGGGAAACACTGGTTTAGGCTTTGGGCAGGACCCAGGCTGGAGGATTTTACCTATGGTGCATGTTTTGGGTGGTGGGGGAAACCGGAGTGCCCGGAGGAAACCCACCCAGACACGGGGAGAACATGCAAACTCCACACAGAAAGGCCTGGGCAACCCGAACCTTCTTGCTGTGAAGCATGAGTGCTAGCCACTCAGCCACTGTGCTGCCAACAGGGGAAAAAAAAAAAAAAGACAGACGAACAAACAAACAGACGAACAAACAAACAGACGAACAAACAGATTAACAGACAAACAGACGAACAGACGGACAAACAAACAGATGAACAAATGAACAAACAAACAAACAGACGAACAGACGAACAGACAAACAGACGAACAAACAGACGAACAAACAGATGAACAGACAAACAGATGAACAAACAGACGAACAAACAGACGAACAAACAGACGAACAAACAGACGAACAGACAAACAGACGAACAAACAGATGAACAGACAAACAGACGAACAAACAAACAAACAAACAGATGAACAAACAAACAGACGAACAGACAAACAGACGAACAAACAAACAAACGAACAAACAGATGAACAGACGAACAAACAGACGAACAAACAAACAGACAAACAGATGAACAAACAAACAGACGAACAAACAAACAGACGAACAAACAAACAGACGAACAGACAAAGAAACAAACAAACAAACAAACAAACGAAAGAACAAAATGAAAACAAACAAACAAACAGACAACCAAATTCAATCAAAGGCCAGGCTAAACAGGTGAGTCTTGAGCCCACTCTTAAAAACATGAACGTTCTCTGCAGCCCTGAGCTCCTCCGGCAGTTCCATAGACGAGGGCCGTAGTACTGAAAAGACGCCTCTCCGTGAGTGTGTGTCCGGACTTTGGGAATGACCCACGGAGCTGCTGTCGGAGGAGCTGCTGTCGGAGGAGCGCAGGACCCGTGAAGGTTCATAAGGGGAAAGCAGTTCTAAGAAAGACCATTAAGACATTTAAAAAACAGTAAAAGAACTTTAAAATCGATCCTGAAACTCACAGGGAGCCAATGCAGAGATTTTAAGACCGGTGTAATGTGGTCCCGCACATATGGTATCAACAGTCTGCAGCTTCTCAATTGTCCATAGCTAGCTCCTGAAGAAATGTTGAATTAATACATTTTAGGTGCATGCATATACATAATCATATTTCTATATCATACAACATATAAACGTTTATTTGTGTATTATTAGAATGAACACTGGAGCATATGAATGTTTTCTGCACAATGTCTTCTGGAATGTGTGTGGGCAGGTACCAAACTCAGAGGAGGAGTGGGCATGTCCGGCGGCAGAGCGGGAGAAAGCGAGGAGGAGCGAGCGGAATCCGATCCAAATTTTCATTCATTTTGCATATTTGAATATTCATGATTTTGTTGGATATCGGTCTGGGTCTGAGGGGGAAGGGCAGTCACTTTTTTGTACGCGCTGGTTAAGTCGTATGTAGGCGTACGCACCAAGGCAGAAATTTGGACTCAGAGCTCGGTATTAGAAATATTGTTAGGGGAATAAACTTTTGGTAAATTTGGACCTTTGTGAATCTTGGTCGTCTCTTGATAAGAAAATATACAACAATATATACAACACTCCTTAATTAAGGACATTACTGTTTGACATGATTGTCTGATAAGGACATTTACACTCAACAAAAATATAAACGCAACACTTTTGTTTTTGCTCCCATTTTTCCTGAGATGGACCCAAAGATCCAAAATTCACTCCAGATACACAACACTACCATTTCTCTCAAACATTGTTCACAAATCTGTCCAAATGTGTGACAGCGAGCACCTCTGCCCCGCCGAGGCAATCCACCCCACCTCACAGGTGTGCCACATCAAGATGCCGATCCGACATCATGACCAGTGCACAGGTGCGCCCCAGACTGCCCACAATAAAAGGCCACCCCGAAATGTGCATTTTTTTTTGCTTTATTGGGGGTCTGGGGAGTCAGAACCAGTCAGTATCTGGTGTGACCACCATTTGCCTCATGCAGTGCAACACATCTTCTTCGCATAGAGTTTATCAGATTGTCAATTGTGGCCTGTGGAATGTTGGTCCACTCCTCTTCAAAGGCTGTTATGGATGAAGAACACAGGTGCATTTTATTGATGGCATTTTGAATGCACAGAGATACCGTGATGAGATCCTGAGGCCCATTGTTGTGCCATACATCCATGAACATCACCTCATGTTTCAGCAAGATAATGCACGGCCCCATGTTGCAAGGATCTGTACACAATTCTTGGAAGCTGAAAATGTCCCAGTTCTTGCATGGCCAGCATACCCATTGAGTATGTTTGGGATGTGCTTGACCGGCGTATACGACAGCGTGTACCAGCTCCCACTAATATCCAGCAACTTCGCACAGCCATTGAAGAGGAGTGGACCAACATTCCACAGGCCACAATTGACAATCTGATAAACTCTATGCGAAGAAGATGTGTTGCACTGCATGAGGCAAATGGTGGTCACACCAGATACTGAGTCCCCAGACCCCCAATAAAGCAAAAAAAAATAAAAATGCACATTTCGGGGTGGCCTTTTATTGTGGGCAGTCTGGGGCGCACCTGTGCACTGGTCATGATGTCGGATCGGCATCTTAATGTGGCGCACTTGTGAGGTGGGGTGGATTGTCTCGGCGGGGCAGAGGTGCTCGCTGTCACACATTTGGACAGATTTGTGAACAATGTTTGAGAGAAATGGTAGTGTTGTGTATCTGGAGTGAATTTAGGATCTTTGGGTCCATCTCAGGAAAAATGGGAGCAAAAACAAAAGTGTTGCGTTTATATTTTTGTTGAGTATAGAATTTAGAACTTAGTATCAGAAACACGTCTCCTTCTGCCTCAGGTGAGTCTGAGTCTGTGTGTGGACTTTTCTCTGCCTTCCCCAGTGGTCCTATAGACTCCACAGTGTATTTAACCTCAACTGCGTACAGCTCCAGGACAGTACTTGTGTGTATTAAAATTCAGAGAGTCCAATAAAAAAAGAAATACACCAAACAGATCTTCATGTCATGTTCTGTCCCGCCACAGGCCACACTGTGAGAGCTACAAGACCTGGTGTCAGGGATACATATTCTACCTCAGACCAGTGCTGTTAAAACTAGAGCTGTCAGTTTAACATGTTAATTGGATTAATTAATTACACTGCAAATAAACACGTTATGAAAATTAACACAATTAATTATGAGCGGCAATTCAATGTGCGCATTTTAAATTTGGCGTGCGGCGAGCAAATTGCTGCCATGGCCTTTGAACGGCAAGTTTATTTATAAAAAGAACGAAGATCAACAAGAACGTGCTGATCTGGACCGAAGCTGCTCCAGCCTGACGGATCATTTGAACGATAAACACGTCCGGACAAGTTCCATCGTTACCAGTGATAGAACTTGTGATAGCGTTCACCAAAAACGCTTGCAGAATTTGGGTTTTCTCTCTCTCTCTCTCTCAAGATTATAGGTAAAAGGAGAAATTCAATTTGTCAACTGGACAAAGTTTATTTGGTCGAAAACGTTTCGCAGTTCATCCGAGTTGCTTCATCAGTTCTGGTTAGAGTGCTGATGGACACTGCTTATATCTAGCTGCAGGGAGGAGCTAACTACAGGGGGTCCTCGGGTTACGACGTAGATCCGTTCTTAAGACACGTCGTAACCCGAATTTCGTCGTAAACCGGATTTTGCCTTTGATCTTCCAACCAAAGCACCAATAACCTTTCCATCTCAATAATTAGACCACTACGCTGCTTGGTTATCACTGCCGCTTTCATAGGAGTAGATCAGAGCCCACATCAGGTACTTCCGCCCACATTGGGCACGCACACGAGGCCGTCTTCTTCTCCCTACAACCACAACAGAGCGTATTCTTGCGCCGTGCGCCGCGCGCTGTTCGCGTTTGTTTACATCTCTTACCACGCTAAACCGCGAAAGACGGAATGACGCGTAATATATACATATTTTTTTTAATGGGGGCGCGTTCGTAACCACGAAACGTCGTAACCCGAGACCGTCGTAACCCGAGGACCCCCTGTATACTTAAATTACTCTGAAACTATCACCTCTTTGTTTTCAGCTTTCTACTAGTCCACCCAAAGGAGAAAACACTGAGCCACAAACAAAGCAATGTGGTCTACTCCATTCAGTGTAGCAAAGACTGCAGCCAGTGCTACACTGGAGAAACAAAACAACCACTTCACAAGAGGATGTACCAACACAGACGAGAGAGCCAGAGTGGACCTTCATCTGCCGTACATCTCCACCTAAAAGGACCTCAGTCTGCCGTACATCTCCACCTAGAAGCCACGGGTCATTCATTTGAGGACAGTGAGGTTCAGATCTTAGCCAGGGAAAATAACTGGTTTGAGAGGGGAGTTAAAGCGGCTATTTTTGTCAAAAAAGAGAATCCTTGAATGGGGCATTCAGACATAATTTGTCTCCCATCTATAATTCCATTCTCAAACTGAAATCAAAACAAACAAAGGAAACAATGGGGCGAGCCAGGTCAAGTCCGGAGGTGTGAAAACACTCATTATCCCACCCTTTGAATGGGTATGCTAAACTAGACGCCAGAGAGAAACTGAAAAAACAAAAGACAGAAAGCTGAAAACAAAGAGGTGATAGTTTCAGAATAATTTCAGTGTAGTTAGCTCCTCCCTGCAGCTAGAACTAAGCAGTGTCCATCAGCACTCTAACCAGAACTGACGAAGCAACTTGGATGAGCTGCGAAACGTTTTCGACCAAATAAACTTTGTCCAGTTGACAAATTGAATTTCTCCTTTGCCATGGATTCTACCTGGACGACCGAGGGATTCTTCACACTCTCAAGATTAAAATGCAATTAATTAGATTAATTCATTACAAATCTTGTAATTAATTTGATTATTTGTTTTAATTGCCTGACATGCAAAAGGAGAAATTCAATTTGTCACCTGGACAATTCAGTTCAGTTCAAGAAGCAGCTTGGATGAGCTGCGAAACGTATTCGGCCAAATACACGTTGTCCAGCTGACAATTTCTCCTTTTGCCGTGGATTCTACCTGGACGACTGAGGGATTCTTCACTAATCGCCTGAGAGCACTAGTTAAAACACAACCTAAACATAAGACATAAGAATATTGGATAGTTTTTTAAAATGCCGTTTTAACAATTGAAAATAAATGTTTAATGTGTTCTCTGATATAACTTTACAAACAAAGGAGTATTAGTATTAGCAGTATTAGTTAAAAAGCATGATAACCTGAACTTGTAAC